>CM067219.1:138281445-138881445 GCA_034190945.1 Octodonta nipae | reverse complement strand
GAAAATGAAGGGGAGGACGGAGTTGTATCGTAGCGTGTGCAATGTAGAGTTCAATTTTTTATCAGAAAATTGCTGTTCTTTATTCTATTCTTTGCGATACAACACTTTAGGTTTTCTTATTTATTGTTATGTAGGCCAGAGAAAATACAGAGGGTTATTTACTAGTAATTCATGAACTGATTTCTCAGATAATTTTATCAAGAAAAAATATTTTTTATGTATGCTTAAGCTATTTTAGTTATTTAAACTGCATGCCTTTAAGAAATTTTACAGAAAGCTACAATATAATTATCTAAAACGTGAGATTTACGATTTTCCAGAAAAAGGAAAAAAACAGTAATCAAGGGACTACCTTTAGCGAATTTCTACGAAAAATATAAGGAATTAGTATATTTTTCCATAAAGTAAAACATACCGTTTATCAGAAAATAGGAGAAATATGTGCAAATAAAACAATTTTAAAAATATAACCGACTTCCACCTATAACTAAAAAGCTAAAAATAATTTTAATAAAATACAACTCTAGCAAATAAATAAACCTTCAATATTGTTAGGTACCTACCCAGGAAGTAAATAATGTAGACATAAATGGTGCTCATTTTGTACAAAGTAATTACCTACCAATCTAGTATATTTTTAAAGTGGGTGCCAAACAAATCTAAAATCCTTCATTGCGTACTTATCTACTACTTCATCAAATTTAATTGTTGCTTGGCACCGACTTCAAAAATATACTAGATTGGTAGGTAATTAATTTGTACAGAATGAGCACCTTTTGATGTTTACATTTTTTAATTCCTGTGTAGGTAGCTAACAACATTGAATGTATTATTTATTTTCTAGAGTTTTATTTTGTTAAAATTATTTTTAGCTTTTTAGTTATAGGTGGATGTCGGTTATATTTTTTAACAACTCTGTATTACTATCGATAATTTCACTCCACCCTATGTACCAACCATCCTGTACATACGACTACCCACGGACAAGCATACATTTGTTTGCTGCCTTCTGTAAACTATAGGAGGGAGTAGAATCCATCCCATATATACGGAGTTAAATCCGTCCTATATTTCAACCATAGTATACAACTCATTGTGGGCTACCCCATAAACTATTTAATTTTTAACATTTTATATTATCGTCCTGTGTAACATTAATTCCTCTCCACACTTTATGCAACTTGGCAAATCTAAAATCCTTCATTGCGTACGTATCTACTAATTCATCAAACTTTATTGTTGCTTGGCACCGACTTCAAAAATATACTAGATTGGTAGGTAATTAATTTTTACAGAATGAGCATCTTTTAATGTTTACATTTTTTACTTCCTGGGTAGGTACCTAACAACATTGAATGTGTTATTTATTTGCTAAAGTTGTATTTTGTTATAATTATTTTTAGCTTTTTAGTTATTGGTAGAAGTCGGTTATATTTTCTTTAAAAATGTTTTATTTTCAACTTTTTAGTTTGTTTTGAACTCAGGTAGTTTTCATTCTTTATTTTTTATTTTGTATGTATAACCATAATAGACAGGACCAGGTAACACTGAAAGCCTCAACATTACACAATGATACTTTCTCATTTAAATTGACAGGTAAATCTTTACGAACAAAATGACTAGTACGCGTTGACTTAATAAACCCAAAATATATGTATGCCTTATGGACTACGCCATGTAACCTTTTTTCAACTTTTTTGACAACCCTGCATAACTATAGATAATTCCACTTCAACCTATGTACCAACCATCCTGTACATACGACTGCCCACGGACAAGCATACATTTGTTAGCTGCCTTCTGTAAAGTATAGGACGAAGTTGAATCCATTCCATATTTACGGAGTCAAATCGGTCCTATATTTCAACCACAGTATATAACTCCCTGTGGGCTACCCCATAAATTATTTCATTTTTAACATTTTATATTATCGCCCCGTGTAACATTAATTCCTCTCCACACGTTATGCTACTTCTTATGGGCTATAAAAGAAATAATTTTTTAATCACACTGTATACATATAATTCAACTCCATCATATATTTCAACCATCCTGTACATGATTTGCTTATGTCCACCTCATATGACAGTTTTTTAATAACCTTATATAATTTTAATTTCACATTTTTTCCAAAATTTTTATACCACCAAACGTCCAGTCCACCCTATATTCCAACCATCCGGTATATACGGCTACCTACGGACCACTATCATTCTAGTCCGTCCTATATTTCAATCTTCATATAAATGCAACTCCTTCTACCACTTTACTTTGTGATTTTGTTTGCTGTAACTAAACACCCTGTCTATAAACCCACCAAATAGCAGTTTAAAGTTTGACATGTGTTGTCACTGTATTTTCTATTTGGCCGGGAGAATGTGACAACCAAATGCACCGTCTTCGCAAAATGTAAAAATTTGCATTTAAATAGGTATTTGCCTGGTATACAAACAAAACGAGCTTGGTACTCATTGATTTAAGGAGCTGAAAATACTATGTTTTACTACCTATATGCTTGAGATGTACATAGAAAATTTTCAAATTCGCAATTAAAACTTCCAGTGCCTAAAATTACCGCACTATTACGTTGGAATTAAAATATTTATGAGGAAATGTCCGTTATGTCATTTCGATGAAATTTTTGATAAGAATTTTGGATTTTTTGGCTATTTTCTGGAAAACTGCAAGTTGCACGTCGCAGAAAAGTATATGAGATCACCTAAGGATCTTCCTTAATAGATAATAGATAGATAATAGAAAACTATACACATCCATAAAGAGTTATCAAAAAATCGACTAAAATATTAGGGATATTGGTCGATTTCCATGCACGCATGTGTTCATTCACAAATTTTATCACTTTACCAATAGAATTCTTTTCCAAAATTTGAAGTTTCACCAATCCGGATATATACTCAATTAAACAGGACCATATTCATTCAAAACGGTGCACCACAGGAGAAGAAATCAGGTAACATACATACAAAAAAAAGCGAAAAAATAAGCGAAGTCGGTTAAAAATTACCTGGATATTTGTTGATAATTTCATGAAAAATCGTTAATTTCTTAATTTTCGAACAGTACTGAATTATGAAACGTTTTCAACTTTGGGCTGAAATCATTGAAAATTTTGAGCTTCGTATCAACAATATATTTGAGACAGTTATATCAAAAACTTTGTTGCAGGTTACTTCAAGGTTGTGGGCTGAAGTTCATACCGACTGAAGCATTGAAACCACTCACCAAACTCCAAACACTGTAAGTATTGCAAAACAAAATGTGAGTATGAAAGTCTTTAAAGCTATTTAGATCATTTATTAAGATCTCGAGTAAAACTCAAATTGGCAGAAATTTATAAACGTTGGAGAAAAACGTATATAACTTTTTGAATTTTAGGTTAATAACCACTATTTTGGCGATAAATCAAATTCTGTCTGTGTTTACAAAAATAATATGATTTCGGCAAACAGAAGCTATGAGGAAGCAATTGTATGAAATTCCCATTTCTTTGTTATGGCACGGTTCGTCATCAATAAAAGAGTAATGTTCTGAGTGAAAAATATCTTATACGATTGTTTGCACGTCCACATAACCAGTAAACCTTGTTGACTTTGGTTTATTGTGGAAGCATAAAACAAACGTAATTTCGGCAATGCTGATACTCATTTTGTAACTATGTCTACGTTTTATATCAAACGCCATTACGGGTTTCGTCTATTGTCTGGACTAATATAATAGTCGCCTTTTGAGTATTTCCATACCTACAGTGGAGAGGAATAATTTTTTTTATAACAAATTGTGACTATAAAAATATTCCCCAGCACACAAGCTTTTTTGAGCAATCTCCTTGCCAACTGTATTTCTTTTAAAATTGTCTTCTAAACATAAGATGTCCGTAAGTTTTAAATTAGATTTCAGTCAATAAATTTATTACCAATTATAAATTGATCAATATACAGGGTGTAAATAGTTTGAGTGCATATATTTTAGGTGCAGATAGTACACACCAAATAAAACAAAACCTCTTACAACACTATGGTCTATAGGGGTATATAAGCAAGCAAATCCAAAATACATGTAAAGTAAATTATGTCAACATCACGCTAAAAATCAGATTCACTTGAAGCGTGAATAATAAAGGAATGTGTCACCACAAAAAATGAACGCCTGTTATTATGTTGTATTAAATAATTACCTATTTTTAAGCCCCTGTAGATTTATTTAGGTAAAGAAAATTGTATGAAATATTTTGTTTTCAAAAATATACCATTTTATTATCTATTTATTGAAATGAATATTTATATTTGGCGATTTATTTTATGCATCAAGTTGAAGAAGGGAGGATACAAAGTTGTTTACATTAAGATACAAAAATAATTCGATACAAAAATATTAAACAAAACATTTTTTATATGTAGTTTTTTTTATATGTTAAATTCTTCGAAAAATAATTGTAATTAATATTACTATTGTCAGACAAATATACCAATGTACTTACAGGATGTCATTATGATAGAGCTCTGAAGAACAAACGGATTCTTTATAGTAAATATTCAAAATTCAACTATCTTGCTATTACATCTCCTTTCCCCACAAATTAATAGCATGTCAGGTCTTTACCTAATTGTATAATTGTCACTATTTGTCACAAACTAATCACTCAAAATTACAATTCACAACAGATTTTATTCATTTCTCCAATTTATTTTGTAAAATAGAAATCAAATCACGAACGCTACGTCGAATGTCACGGAAAAATCACTTTCTCTTTCTTACAATTACCGATCAAAAAAAAGCAATCGTAGCAGCCGTCAGCTGTAGTACTGAGCAAGGCATGTTATATGCTATATTGCCACATCTGGAGGGCAAATTATAACAGAATATTTAGAGTGTAAATATTAATTTTCTTTGTTAATAGAGTTATTAAATGTGTATAAGCTATTGAGTTATTACATATTTAGCTTTACAAGCATTTTGAAGCCAGAAATAGTCTATTATTCACTGTAATAAAGGCTACGTAACTTCTGACTTTTTTATAATTTTTTTTTTTGCAAAACTAGTTTATTTCTGAAAATGTTATAAAGCTTTTTGATTTGTTTTGACCTGAAGTATTGAGCCTCAAAATCTTTGCACTCAAACCGTTTACACCGTGTATATTACGGTACTAAAAGACCTATGGGGGGTATAAATACCCGTACATAGGCTGTCCCTATAATGACATTAAATTATAAATTTAATTTTAATCAATTTATTACCAACTAATAACAATAATACAGGACACTACTAATGGATCTCTTAGGGGTATAAAAACTCGTGCCATAAACTGGCCTCTGATTATATTAATATTAGAAAATAAAGAAATACTATATTATTATTAAAACAGTAACTCATAACAAATAACGGTATTATGAAAATTCTTAACGTATATGTGTGTGTGTGGTTTCGTCAGAATCACATCTGCCCTCTTCAGGTCGGTTTGCATAATTATTGTAGCCTTTCACTTACGCTTCTAGTTAATCGAATACTAAGATGATTTGGTGCTTATCGGTTGATACCGTGAGCGGCTGCGTGTGATTGGTCCTTGGCGCTCAGTGCTCACGCCTCCCGCTTGGTGATTGATTATTTCCGGTACAGTCATTATAGAGCGGGGCCGGACCGGTACGGTGTTTAATAGAAATTTCCAAGAATTCGATAAGTTCTTGATTTCATTGCGTGGGTTGAGACTGTAAGGCCTCTTCGCGATTTCAATTGGCTCTCTTACGAGTCTCGATTTCGGGTGTTCTATATTTGGTAGTACTCTCGTATTCTCAAAGTCTATTTGATGTAAACCAAAGACAGTATTTCGAGAATTCTACGAAGGCACAATATCGATAATATTTTCAGAAAAATCAGCATGGTGTTGAGTAATACGAAGATGAGCATCCCTATAGAACAGCAGGAAGTGTACGAGATTCTATGTGCAAACTGTCATAAAACCTATGTGGGGCAAACTAACAGAAGAATTAAAGCTAGACATAATGAACACCAAAAGAAAGCAAGAGAAAATAACATCCATTGCGGAACACGCTACCACGACGTTACACCCTATACCCCATGAAATACATGTAGCTTGGGACAGCATTCCTCAGTATAATGCAAATAACCAATTTATTTATTGGATGTTTTATATGGAACTCCTGAAATCTAGACTGGTAAGAGCGGCAACTGAGAACGCGAAGAAACTTCACAGTCTAAACGCACGCAATGAAATCCAGAACGTATCGAATTCAATTAGCAAAATATTTCTTTAAGTTGTTGAAAATATAATTTTGTAAAAAATATTTTATCGAGAAAAATCTGTTTTAAACTTTATCAATTCACACATGTAGTCTATTACTGGGCTGAAGACAAATTTTTCAATTGTTGTAAAAAATTAAGGATTTAAAAAAAGTCACCTTCTATAAGTTTTGCTAGATTTTCTGAGCGGAAAATACTCCGATTAGGACCAGTAGGCCCTTATTTTGAAAGTTTTGCCATCCTCTTGATTTTTTCCTTTGACAATATTACGATTTGTCACAACTTTTCATAATGTAAACAAGAAGTATTCTGTAGTTTTGCGGTTTATTTGTTGTATAAATAATTTATTTATATGAATTGTTTGTTAAAATATCATCATCAATGATTGGCTATAAACTATCACTTAATGATAACAAGGACGGTTTATTGTTAAATTTTATGTCACTTAAAAATCTGTATTGGCTGATATATATTATGGAAATGTCTTATTGCTTCTCTGGAAAAATAACTCCATTAGGAATTCGAGTGAAGGAAGTTGTTTTAAACTTTTTAAGGGAGCCATCCAGGAAAAAAACCAAATTCATATTCTTCCTTTTGTTTTCTGATTGTCAGGTATTTTCATTCGATCACAATTGAACAAATGACCTCAGAATTAGCTAGTCAAACCGACGGCATTAGGTATATCTTTTTTCTTAGGAAAGGACAAGGTTACTTTCTCCAGAGCTCGAACTGTACAAGGTCAACGAAACGAATAGAAATGACCCTAGAAGCTCAAATGAAAATATTTGCCTACACAACCAGTGGACTATTATTGTTGCGCTATAAATAGAGAAAGACTTTTTTTATCTAACTAAGCGTATCCACTAAAAAAATCTCAAATTGTGGGAGTTCTTATGAAATCGTTCATATCGGGACTCCTATCGTCAGAAAAATCCATAACTTACAACGTAAAATAGATGGAGGTTTTCACTAAAAAACATGTGGAAAAAGGTCAGCGCCGAGAACATATCTTGTCGACAGGAAGTGTTTCTGAGCGACTCCCCTGTCACACACACAATCGCGATTTTCAAATTGATTTATTATATTGTGACTGATTTATGACATCGGAATTTTTTCCTTCCTCCCAGTGTTGGCAACACAAAACCGAATAAAAATTCCACCCTATCAGCCAGCGAAATGAAGTGGGGAATTAGAGGAACAGTCGCGCTTTTGCTGGAGTTTTAAAAAGTTTTTCTTTACTCTTTGGGGAACTCTTCACGAATGCCGGTCAAATTGTTTGATAAATGGTTTGTCTTACTTCTGGGTGACGTGGAGGATTTTGTTAAACGACGTTCAGTTCTTACTTAATTAATCATGATAATCATAAGGGCTTCTACCCTTCAGACCGTCTATTATTATAGTAAATAATATTTCAGTTTTTTGCACAGTTTTTATTAATGTTTGTAGTATCACTTCAGTCACGATAATATAATAGAGATAACACACATTGTTGTTGATTTATTGTATTCACTCGAACCATTTGAAAATAAGTTTTATTTCATATGTTTCTACTTAAACCATACAATTTGGAAGCTTTACTTTACGTTTTCGTGTTTGAATCTATCAGATGTTATCAGTAATTCCTAAATCTTTGTGGGAGAAGGAGATAGGCCAATTCTCAGCTTATGATTCTTATAACTTGCTCCTCACAATTACATTTATGCTCATTCCATCCATAATTCACAATTTCCCAAGGTTGTCTATCACAGAACGTCACTCCCTTTAAAGCGGTTGACTGCTCTCCAATGTTTCCAGTCCAGGAATGGCATTGTGGTGAGAATTCTTTACGTAGTCGATAGCTGCTCAATTGATTCCTCAACGAATTCCCGTTAAGAGTACGTCTGCTCAGAGTGGTGTTGCCCACTCAATAAATTTCCTTTAATTTCCTTTAAACCTTTTTCTCTCTTTAATCTTTTGGTGTGGAATTTATACGGTACCGATCCATCTAGTATTACTCTTCAATATTTTTTCCAAGCTATATGTTTTCTAGTTCTTCCGTAAAATATTTGCATTTGAATTCAGACACGGTACTAGCACACCTAAGTTGTCGATAATTTGGCATTTGTCTATGTTATCTTTGGCTTTGACATCAGTGATGAGACATTTTGTAGTTATCTTGCTAATAGTCTTTCCCTTAAACCGCTATGGTCAGATCATGGGCATCTGAAAGGTGATCAGCACTGAAGGCTCTTGCCCGAAAGAGATCGTTTTTTATATTATCCACTTGCTTGTTCTGATGCAGGATCTTCTTTTTTGTGATAGAGTTTCGGTTGTTCTAGCTATTTCACAACATATGGTAGGATTTCTCATCTGAGTAAGGGGAAGTTTGTTATTTTACAACGTCGTATGTTGAAGATTGGTTTTATCCAATATAAATAAAGATATTTTACCCTGTCATAAGATCCATAAAACTCTAAAAGTTGTTCACAATCACCCATACTAGGGGTTAGATAGGTGGTATTGGGTATAAATAAGTGTGATAGCTGCATGCGTGATAAGATCCTTGATAGTGCATCTGCCCCTGGTTATCTTCAGAGCAAAGGCTTTTGTTAGAGTAAACAGAACGTATTTATCAACTTAAGCGTTCACCTTTTTTTATAAGGAAAATGCATGTCCACACTGTTTCTCCATTTTTGGAACTATTGACGTAAAAACTTCATGTCCCATGCAATTTTGCTACCGTGGGTCATATTCAACATTTCGATTTTTTTTACCCACCTCTCTTGAAATTGCTACCTATCTCTTTAAGTATTGTTTCGCTGTATAGAGGTACTCTTTAATACATTTATGGTTTTCCAAGTAGAGCCCTCTTAGATCCCGAACATAATCTTAAAATATATTGTTGTTTCTATTCTCTCAAAATTAGTTTTTTAATATTCACTACTTTCTCTACGAAGTGCTCGTATTTTCTATTCCACGGCATCATTCTTACCTTCAATGGAGCCTATCCCGGTTTTCCTTCTCACGGTTTGAGAAGTATTTTTTTATATATGCGGATTCTTATAGGCCCGCAGCTCTACGTTATGTCTACAGAAGACTGCTGTAGACTATCATGGTGCATCTTGTCTCTAGGTAGGCGTCCATGAAGCACTCGGATTTGTAGCAACTTGGTTTCATGCTTGCTTTCATGTGGAACTATGAGGGTAGGTTATGGGTCCTTGATCAGTGTCAAATTTTCATAGACCTCTATTTATTTTGAGTAGAGGTCCCCGACTTGACCAACAATGTATGGCAGCACACTCCCTCTAAGGCATGCATAGCGTACATTTAGGGGAAAATTCACTAAACCCCATATATACTAAATATGAGCTGTGTGGGACCCTTGCCAGGTTATCAGGCCCGTGGATGGCGTCATGGCTGCAGTTTCCAATAAATTTTCGAACCGTCCGGGCTGTACCTAACATGACGGCTTTTTGCATCAGTTTGCAAAGATGTATTTCAAATTGTTTAATAGATGTTTTGGGACTACTCCAGTTGTTGACATAACAATTGGTACCGTTCGAGTTTTGTTCATGTCCCATTGTCTCTGTATTTGAAATTCTGAAGCCATATATTTGGCTATTTTTTCAACCTGCTTAATATTTAAATTATTGTTGTTAGGGATTGCTATGTCAATTAAGGTTGTTTTTCTAGAGACTTTATCCACCAAAACTATATCTGGTCTATTGTGAGCAACAGTCCGATCGGTCAATATCGTCCGGTCCCAGTACAGTTTGTAGTTATTATTTTCTAAAATAAATTTTGGTTTGTATATATAGTAGGGTGTTCTTACCGACTGGGATAGCTCAAGTTTCAGCGCCAGTTCCTGGTGCAGTATTTTTGCCACAGCATCGTGTCGTTCTTTGTATTCAGTTGCAGCGAGCGCTTGGCAACCTCCTGTGATATGCTGGATAGATTCAGATGTTCTGCATCTGTCGTTGTTGATAGAAGGGTGTTTGACGATGTACTTTAGATAGTTCTTAGTTGGAATTACTTGATCTTGGATTGCCAATATAAAGCCTTCCGTTTCAGGAAACATATGACCAGAGATCAACCAGTAGTTTGACGCTGAACTGTCGACATAATCTTGGTAAATGTCATTTATATATCTTCCATTTGAGCAGTTTCCGATCAGTTGTCTGGTGGTATACTTGAACTTATTGTTCTGTCAGTCGCAGAGGTGTTGAGTCATCAACTTGACATATGACAGATTTTTACTGTTAATTTAGGTCTTCAGCAGTCGTCTTACCCTTCTATAAAACTCTGTTATTAATTCGTTGAGCCTGCTTTATTCCAAAGTATTTGTAAGTATGGCCTTCCTTCATTAAATTATTAGTATGTGCTCATTCTTCAACAACTACTCAATTGCTGTTGATTTTTGCACATCCCCAACTTTTTGTGGTTTTTGATTGTTAAACTTGCCGTCCTTACACACTGCTGGTAATTGTCGTAATCAAACGTGCTATTTTAGGCTTTAGTAACTTGACATTTCTACATATCTCTATTATAAATACGAGTATAATATGTTATTTGCTATTTCTTCAGAAAGCAATTACTTGCTTGCGATTGCTAGACTGGATTCAGGAAATAATATTGCCAACATCTAAGGGTACTGTCAATCACTCCCGTAGTGGCTCTTACTGAGTAACTACCTCAATCAGTAAAGCTTGGCTGCCACAAATTTAATTCCATTAACAATAATTCTAATATAATATAGCATCACACGGCATTATGCTACATGCAATTATCAAAATTAACCTACTAAACATTTCAGTTTAAACTGGCATAACAAATTCATCACTTGTTCTTCGTCTATTCAGTATGCTCTTCAAAGTGGCACCCTAACCAGAAAATTGCCATTTTCGGGCTACAGGAGACAACTTCCGCTGATGTACAAACACTCCACGCCGATGTTACAAGATGTTCGAGAACGTAAAGAATTTTAAACAGGCGCCGTGGATCCTCTCACTTTATTTATACCCCCTCAATCGTATAACCACTTTCACATTTCACCCTTACTGAGAAAACAAATTAAAATGTTCGCGGTTGGTAATGATTTATATAATATACAGTTTGTATAAATGTTGCTGGTTTCTGTAGGACAATTCTGGTATCCTTGGCTAATATTTCAGTAATTACAAATTTGAGATTTTAGTTATATACGAAGTATCCAAATAATGATCTAATCTGAAAGCAATATTGTCTAAATGATAACCACAGCATTATGTGCAAGTGTCAATTATTTTATGAGGGGGCAGATGGAGAATTGATTTTTAAAACGTACTGTTTTTCGAGAACATAATACAGGCATGTGAATTGATAGGTTGGTTCATTTCTCTATCACTCTAACTGAATAAGTTTGTGGTTCGTCATTTGTCAATTCGTCAATTGCTAGCAGGGATTGGGCCCAATACGGTTCTTAGGGAAATTCAATATGTCTTCTTGATTACTGGCATTTACACTCTTCTCCTAAAATATAATAAGGGTCTGGTGTACTATTTTTAAGAAAAGTCACTGTTTTTTTTGCGAAACGGAAATATTATATGCATTATTATATTAACTAGCTGTCGCCCAGTGGTCGAAATTCGACCAATTGTGTCAATATCTCTGGCAGGTTAACTAATCTGAAAATTTTATCGTGACATTCTATCCTAGGACTTTAGGGAGAACAGCAATTACACGGAACGGATCCAGATTCGGAATCTCTGTGTGATAGTTTCCTCGAAAATCCTAGATGTCGGTCTTACATCTCGCTTCTACAAATAAGTAACGAAATTCAAGTTTTTTTTCAGATATTATTCAATTGTGTTGAAATTCATAATTCTTAATTTTATATGGCAACAATTCAACCGCTAATGGGCTACCCTACATATATTTTTTTCTAACCTCCCTTTATAGCTATAATTGCACTCAATTCTCTAACATTTATTAAAATCCTCATTATAAGAATTCCATCTCATTATATATTTCCACCACCCTGTATATGCCACTGCTCATGCATCACGCATAATAATTTTTAACATTTTTGAACCACCCGGTAAACCATTCTGTATATGCCACTGCCTATGAGCCACCGTATTTACTTTTTTGTTTATGAAATTCTTAATTATCTGCTGTAACTATAATTCTACTCCGACCTATATTTCAATCATCATATCATCATCTATAAATCATTTCCTTTTCTAACATTTTTTATCATCATCCTGTATATCTATAATTCCTCTCATCCTATATTTCATCTTCCCTATATATACAACTGCTTATGGGTTACGAAATGTTGCATTTCCATTTCCGCCACCCTGTATATACATCTCTGTATAATATTTTTTGCACCACCCTGTATAACTGTAATTCTACTGCGCCTTCTATTTCAAGAACCCTGTAAATTCAACCGCTAATGGGCTTCCCTATATAATTATTTTATTAGTTATAATTGCACTCTACTCTATATTTTAAACACCCTATATATGCAACTGCTTATGTGCCACCCACGAAAAAAATGATTTCTAACATATCTAGAATCTCCTTGTATAATTATAATATACAACGATTGCTTTACCACTAAACAATAACAACGCCTGCATGCCACTTCCAGAAGTACATGCTCTAAGTAGGATATAACAGCATTGGTCCCTCTATATATAATTACTCAATGTTTTGAGTCTAGCGGCGGCGGCACATTCAGTTGTTTGGCGTTGACATTATGGACGATTGTATAAGTATTGAAATCCTTTACAAAAAGCAAATAATGAATTTTTATTAGAAGCGAGAGAACATATTTTATCAACAGTTAAGGGCTCTGTGCTGGGTCCTGTTATTTCTCATAAACATAAAATGAACCAATATTATAAATTAATATTAGACTCAAATCAAACAGTGTGAAATAGAGAATTGGTTCTTTCTGCTTATTCTCACTGAAGGTCGTCAGTAGCTACAAAACAAAAATTAAGAAAATCGGTTGAGAGACAGAGGAGAAAATGGTACCTAATCGTTTTGTCTTTGCCTATTTATATATAGATCTTTAATACTACTCTAGGTTTTTAAATGAAATTTGGAAATACTGCGCATCAGAAGCATTTTTGGACGTATCACATTTCTTTTGTATTTCCATCAGTGGCGTTCGTGCAAAGTTTGGCCAGCCTATTTTGGCAGACACTGATGACCTCGAAAATATCAAGTCACTTTTTTCTTGTTTACAACTGTAACACAATCTGATGATAAAAAATACCTTTTGTCTGTTTGTTTAAATAGATAAAGACTTTTTCATGTTTCTATGAAAACCCCAAAATCTATCTGACTACCTTCTTCCAATACAAAATCAAACTATGAAAATATGGAACTTTCTTCCGTAATTATCGTAACTTGATAACTTTTTTGTAGAATTGTGTAAAATACAAAAAATACAATTTATTCACTCATATGTACCTAAATATTATCTTTGATCTAACTGAAGTGACAAATGAAAACGAACATGAAGAAAATGTCCCATCCTCAAGAAGGTATTGAAAATAATTCTGACAAATGAAGGACAGTCACAGAATTTTTTTCATGTTCCCCTTTGTAAATTGCTGATTAATTAAAAATGACGAGAACAAATGTTCCGCTAACAGATGTTAGCTGTATACGGAGGTCTGTCGAAATCGTTTCTCAAATAATTTGTCATCATTAGATTTGCCGACAGGACTTATGTTGTAGTCAAAGTGCACCTTCATTAATTTCGGGGAGTATTCCTTTAAAAAATGTGACACATCTTTTATTGTCGACGAAAGATTTTTTCATGACAGTATTAAAAATCGTGTGTTTATATTCGCTATTTGAACTCGTAATTTTCCGGTGAAAAGAGTAATTGATTGAAGAATTAAATAAATATTGAGGCATTTCTACATATTTATACTAAAATGTCAGTAAGAATTAACTTCATATTTTATCGCCAAATGAATATGGACGTTCAGGAGTTTCAAGAAAAACTATCTCAAACAGACCCCAAATCGGGAGTCGTAATGTGTCACACAAAAGGTTTTAAGGGTTCACTAAAATTTACTATCTATTTGAGATTTTACATTTACCATTGAACGCAAGACAACATATTGTTTCTAAGAAACAATATACTACTCTCTTCGAGGTGTCATTCCTTTGTACGCAAGACAATATATATTATATATAAATATAATATATATTGTTTCTGGTTAGGGAACCTTCATCAGTTGCGCTTCCCATAATTGAATGACACCTCGAAGAGAGTATTCAATATCTCTGACAGGTGAAGTAACCTGAAAATTTTATCGTGACATTCTGTCCTAGGAGTTAAGGGAGAACAGCAATTGCACGGAACGGCTCCAGATTCGGAACCTCTATGTACTGATTCTCTCAAAAATCCTAGATGTCGGTCTTACATCTCGGGTCTTCAAACAATATACTGTCTTGCGTTCAATGGATAAAAAAATCTCGAAAAGTTAGTATCGCAATTTCTTTGACAGGTTTTAGTAAACCTACGAATTTTTTCGTGTGATTTCTATTCTAGGAATCACAGGGTAACGGCATTACACACAGGACAATACCCGATTTAAAGTCTCTGTTACCTAGATTTTCCTGAAACTCCTGGATGTTGGAATTCATTTCGCGATAAAATATTTTCTGACTGAATTGAAAATTTTCAACCTAATGGCAAAAGTGATGAAATGACATAATTTAAATCAATTTCTCTACAGATGACCATGAATATCAGGGTTCCCAGATTTACATATCTATCGTGAATCTTACCAGCTGTGCACAATTTCACAATTTTTGTAATCTCATTCAAATTGTATGAAAGGTATTCGAAAAAAATAAACACATTCCATATTAAAAGAAATAAATAAATCAGGTGCAAGAGAATTCTCATCTCAGTTGACAAACCACGTTTACAGAGCAATGAAAGTTGCAAACTATAAATGGTAATCTAAATAGATAATGTAAAATCTTTTTATTAAAAATTGTATCAAGAAAATGAAATCATCAGATGTCTGCACAAAATATTTGAACATATAAATTATGGACATAATTAGGCTAGTGTCAGGCTGTCATAATTTCAACTTTAAATTTTATTTTTAAGGTTGATATTATATTATATTATTTGAAGAAAATACATTCACATACATATGTCATTTGTTTCACTCAGAACATTACACGAAATATTTTTAAGGTTTGTTATCAAGAATACGTAAAATTGTTTACGATAACATAAGAGAGCATACAATTTTATATATTTAGATACTGACATGTTTGTAAATCTATAAGTTTTACAACATCAATTTCTATTTGCAAATGAGTAAACCAATTTATGCACGGCTATAAATACCGAAGTGCATCTAGCAATAGATCATAAACATATACGAGTAATTCACTCTAAACGTCAAAATGTTTTGCCATTTCACTCAAACGTTTTCTTTCCATTGATTTAAAACAACAAACATTTCTGCCAATTTGAGTTCGTTCTACTCCAGAGCGATATTTTGACAACGCATAACTTGTTGAATATATTTTCATTTTCCAGATATCTTCGACATAATTGATTAGAGCAATAAAAACACTCAAAGGTTTCTGCTTGATTCCGAAAAAATATATCGTAATCGAAAACATCAATTTATCCTTTGTATGCGTCAGAGAGACGTTTCGACCTTCGGATTCTCTTTCGTGAATCAAAATAGACGGTTTGCGTCAATATAAACTGATCAAAAAAATAAGAGGCACGAAACGAATGACATCGATTATATATATGCAACTTGATATACAGGGTGATCCGTTACGTTTTTTTCATTAGACACTTTGTTTTTCCTTCTTTATTTCACGAATGATACTGTTTGCATTACATTTGTATTCAGTCAGTAATCAAACGGAACTAACGTGATGCTATTAGTCCGGGAGCAAGTGATATTTTGAGGTCAATAATTTCCTCTCGGTCAATACTTTGTGAAAGCGCCGCGAATGTCAGGTGGCCCATGGTCTGGGCCTGCGAGCGCCCCAATCCCTTAAAAAATGATGTTAATTGATTTCCTTCCGGTTGAAAATTTGTCAAACAACACTTGGAACAATACTCTAATAAAAACAGTTAGCTGACTGCAACATAGTAGATTCTACGTCAGCTGCTGATACGAACTTGGTAAAAAAAACCCAATCATTTCCTCTCAGTTCAAATTTTTTGGTGATTTTTTATATTATTATTTAAACCAAACAACGTCAGTTGGCTGTATGTCGGAGGAATTTTTTTCTTACGGGTTTGGGGTGCTCCAATGCATCAATCCACCCAAAGTACTCAAGCTGACGTTCACGTTGCTGATGGAATATCTAAAGAAAGCATTCCACAAAGTATTGAACTAGAGGTCGTTTAATTCTGCCACTGGCTCCAGGATTATAAATCTATTAAAGAGAGACACCATTAATTGGAAGAACCAATACCTACAGTATATTATGAAGAGCGATATTTTAATGAGTGATCCTTAGGGTTGTGTTAAATGGCAGATATCGACATTCTAGTTAAGAAGTGTTTAGTTTGGCTTCCAAAAACTCTTTATATTGAATACTATCTTTGGTTACTAGAAATATATTGATACGCATGGAAAAAGTTAGTCAGCTTAACCGAATTAGAATTTTTGTTCAGTATTAAAATAACAATTTAAATGCACTTAAAGTACCTTGTAACAATTTCCATTCACACACGATTTTCCACAAAAAACATATTCAAGACAAAGTTTTCACGTAAAATTTCGCTTGGAAATAGACTCGTTAAAGCACAACATTCATCATATATTGTTTGTCGCTGTGCCAGAATTTTGGCGAAGCAATGGTATAGTGAATGATACATTGAACTTAACTTGATGATAGCTGACACAAAGCTAGTCATAGAAATGACTCAGATACACCAAGACAACCAGAGGGCAGAAGATATGCTAAAAGAAGACGTCCAATAGGATTAAATACTGGGCTAAAAGAAGAAAGATGATGAACAGTGATTTCAAAGAAGGACGAAGAGAATTTTATCAGCCCATTCTCTTTTGTTTCTTGAATTAACATTTTGACTCTTCATAACCCTTTCTTTGCCAGTTATTTAAATCTCATACTCTTATTGGCCATGATTCTTATCTCTCCATCATTTAATCCCTAACCCTGATCCCCCTCTTTTACTTTCTCTTCCTAGGAAAATTTATTATTAATTCCTCTATTTATTTGTTGTCGAATAGCTATTTCTTCAACCTCCATTCCTTATCAACAGAGTTTCTAATTTTATTACACTCTTCTATCATCCTTCCCTTCTTTTCCCCCGAACCCTATTTACTCATTGTCTAATTTTTATTACTCGTCATATTAGCGATTAACTCAATTTGTTTTCTATTGCTGGGTTTCTATCCTTTCACCACCGTTTACTTTTGCAATGTGGTGCTTGTTCAGCTGATATCCTTCTATATGTTACACTGTGCTTCTTCCTCTGCTTTCTAATATTTTCAATTATCTTTGTTTACCGCTGGATCTATTATTTTGATGACACATTTCGTTTTTTCCTTTGGTCTGTAGCTTTATCTACTTATTGCTTGCTATAACTTTTTTCTCCCCATTATGTTTCATTCATCGTACTCGCTATGAAGTTATAGGTATTGCATTCGTCTCTCTGTCTCACTTCTTTTCTACCTATCTTTCTTTTATCTTGGTCATGTGGTTACGGTGCTACAAATAGAACGAGAAACAGGGAAAGTTTTATTTTAAAACAAATAGAGCTGATACAAAATAGATCAAAAGTATTTGACAGAAAGAATGCCAGTCAAAAAGGAAGAACTAAAAACAAATAGGTTGAAGAGAGATGGGGGTACATTCAGTGATAGATTGATAGAGGATGTGTGAGAAATACAAACAAAGGGATAAAGGAAAAAGAGTATTAATTATACTATATACTATACTATATTATAACTAATATAGTCATAACAATTCGCACTATAACTATTCGATTCTTTAAACTCTACTGTCCTTGTTTAAGTATTTTTTTATCATCGCAAGATATTGGTGTGGAACATCATCCTTTTGGAAACTACTGTATGTAGAAATTATATGATGGGCCGGAAGCTTAGGATGTCTATGGATACATTTTTTTAATGAAAATGTATGCAGAATGATATGTAAACTGTTGGAGGACGGATGCTAAATATCCCAGGGTTGGTAACAGTACTGAAAAATTGAGCTAGAAAAATAATTTAACTGTAAGGTAGGTTGTGGATTGCTTCCTTGCCTTCTAATGGTGACAAGGATTTAAATTTAACAGGTCCATCTAATGTCAAATAAAATAATACAGTATATTAGTTGCATAACTAAGATACCATCCACGCAGTAACATGTTAGTCTTAGCAGACGATTTGGTGTGACCGGGTTCAAAAAAAAGGCACCTAAAGCAGCTCTTCTACCTCTAGTAGGGTTGGATATTTGAAGAACCAAGATCTCGCTGTTACTTCTTCAACAAAATTTGTTCGTGCCAAAAACTAAAATAGTGCCATTAATGGCATTTTTTTATAACCTAACCTACTAGGTCATTTGAAGGGAATATTTAGATCGTGTCAGAAATTAAAATAGGGTTCATTGAGGACCTTGTGCTAAGTTAGGAGATCAAATCCAAGGTAATGACAAGATACCCTGGGGTTCGATGAAATAAAATAAATAGAGATCATTTGTATTATACTAGTTTAATTTTTTATCACCTTTATGTCAGCTTCTCGATATCATGCTTTTACTTTTACGGAGTTTTTTAGCAGTAACACCATATTTTAGGACAAGAACTGTATATTTAAAGTTTTTCAAGTCTGCGTCTAACCTTGTTTTTAACGGCATAATAATAACTGAACCACCTCTCACACAAACTGAACTCGACTAACTTTGGGTTCAGTCTCAAGCACAACAACGTACAAGCATTCAAGATAAACAATTTGTTATACATGGACGACTTAAAGTTGATGGCAGCTACGAAACAACATCTGCATGATATGCTTAAAATAGCAGAAGGGTTCTCTAGTAACATCCATATGCAATTTGGCCTAGACAAATGCCGGTATTATTAATATAGTTAAAGGCAAAATACAGAAGGGGCCCTACGAAATGCGAGATGGCACCTCAATAGAATCCATGGAGGAAGGTTATACTTACAAATACCTTGGAATAAAGCAGGCTCAACGAATTGATCACACCACCGTGAAAAAGGACCTAACAAGAGAGTTTTATAGAAGGGTAAGACGACTGCTGAAGACCAAACATAACAGTAAAAATTTGTTTCAGGCTTTTAACACCTACGCGTGTTCAGTGCTTAGTTACTCTTTCGGTATAGTTAACTGGTGCAAGTCCAACATTGAACAATTACAACGGAAAGTTAGAGTATTACTAACAAAAGCTCAAAATCACCATCCAAAGAGCTGTGTCGAGTGTACAACATTTCCCCGGTGCGAAGGAGGAAGATGATTGGCAGATATAGGCAAGTTACGTGATCAACAAATTTCTAATTTGCTTAATCATTTCCAGAAACTCGCAGAATTTTCTGATCTACACACAGTCATATTTCAGGTTGATGACTCAACACCTCTGCGACTGACAGAACAACAAGTGCAAGTATTCCACCAGACAATTGATCAGAAGCTGCTCAAAAGGAAAGAGAAGCCCCTTCATGGAAGACATATAAATGACGTCAACTAAGATTATGTCGACAGTTCAGCGCCGAACTACTGGTTGATCTCTGGTTATATGTTTCCTGAGATCTAAGTAATGCCAACTAAGAACTTTCTAAAGTACATCGGCAAAGACCCTTCTATCAACAGCGACAGATGCAGATATGGTTGCCAAACATCTGAATCTATCCAGCATATTACAGTAGGTTGCCAAGCGTTCGCTGCAACTGAATACAGAGAACGACACGATGCTGTGGCAAAAATACTGCACCAGGAACTGGCACTGAAACTTGAGCTATCACAGTCGTTAAGAATACCCTACTCTATATACAAACCAGAATCTATTTTAGCAAATAACAACTACAAGCTACACTGGGACCGCACGATGCTGATCCATCGGACTGTTGCTCACAATAGACCAGATATAGTTTTAGTAGATAAAATCTCTAGGAAAGCAACCTTAATTGGCATAACAATCCCTAACAACAATAACATAAATATTAAGCAGGCTGAAAAATAGCCAAATACAGGGATTTGGAATTTCAAATAAAGAGACAGTGGGATATGAACAACACACGAACTGTACCAATTGTTATCTCAACAGGAGTAGTCCCAAAACTTCTACTAAATAATTTAAAATACCTCGGTCTGGACGAACATCTTTACCAACTAATGCAAAAAGACGTTCTGTTAGGAACAGCCCAGACGGTCAGAAAATTCATAGGAAGCTACCACGACGCCAACCACGGGCCTGATAAGCTGGCAAGGGCTCCCACAGAGCGAAACCCTTTTGATATCTAGGATATCTGGGGTTAGTGAATTTCCCCCTAAAGGCACCTTATGCGTGCTTTAGAGCGAGTGTGCTGCCATACACTGTATGGTCAAGTCGGGGACACTGATAACTCCTTTTGCGAGTGAATTACTTTGGTTATATATTTTTAACAACGTTATAAACAAAATTTGCGACCTTCCGCTCACACCTGTAAGTTGTAAGAGAATTCTTGAGGGCTGAGAGAGACTAAACATGTATTAGCCATGTGGTGGCTACATCTATTTTTTCCTTTCTCAAAAAATACTTTCAATAATTTATCACAATAATCTAAAAATTGTAAATTTGTGTATACGTTAGTAGAGCAACCTAAGAACTTCAGACAAAAGAAGACTAAAAGATGTTGGGAAACAGAGACCTAGTAAAACCTATTAAACTCTGAAGTTCTCATTAATTTTCAGTAATTTTTTTATCAATTGTATTCTTCTTGTTGTAATAAGAACAAATATTTATACATTTGTTCTTATTTTTGATTTTGTACGTAATATCTGCACTGCCTTCAGTAGTTCATTATCTCAATTCCTTCACCGTGCCTCTAATTATTTTCGATCAGTTTATAAAGTTCAACGACATTGGCTTTGCAAAATGTATTTCCCGAAGAAAAAAACAACAAGGATACGTTGATGTATTAATCCGAAAGAATCGCTATCTATTTTTCTCTATTCGGTATCGTCTAGAAACTCAATCGTCAATTTACGAATCACTTTACACATCAATTCATGTCACTAACCATCAAAAGGATCATCGATTTACATAATAGTTTCGTCGAATGATTCGATGAAACGTTTCGATTTGTGTAAACGACGACGTCGCAAGTTCAACAAAAGTTGAGATAAACATATCATTTGTATACCAAGACTGATTAGTTTTGAAACATTTTGTAAATGTATTCGTTGGAATGTTTGGCGTTTTTTTTAATGAGTTACAAGTTTGATTATCAAGCAACCCATTTTCTTCGTTTTCTATCGCAGAATTTAATTACCAAAACCAAGAAAATTAGTTTTATTTCATCAAGCTTGAGTATTATAATCGAAGTCGCATTTTGATTTATACATATTTTTTACAATTTAGTAAAACTGAATATTCCAAACACATTTGGGCAACAGAGGCATGAAGCACTATAGATCAGGTCAATTACGAAATTACGTGACAAAATTAATATTAGAACAAAACCGACATCAATGGGTTCTAATGATAAAACTTGACTAATTGACATAAAATTCAACATTTTTTGTTGATGAGTTTTTGTTTTTTAACAAAAAAAAAACAGCGAAAAATCGGTAACAACTTAGTTTTTTACCTTTTACACAAACTCCACCGATAAAACCGTGTTTGCTACTATGGGCAATGTTGAAGAGAAATGAAAAACCTATAAAAATAAATAATCGCTTACATGTTTTTTTTATTTTATAGCTGAAACGTTCTTATTAACTGAAACGATAGATCTTCTCATACCCAATTCATGTTCTAAAAATAAATACTGCAGCCCCAGCAGTTTTTGCAAAATTTCAGTCAATACTATGGAAGAAATATTTTTTTGAACGGCCATATTACCTCACCATCAGTCATCCTGCTTCGAGACCAATACGCGTTCTTTGTCTAAAAAAATCCACGGCACTCCTTCATTGTTCGATCTTATGAAATTGTCCTAACAAAACCTCTCAGCTTTAATTGTTGGACCGCTTTTTCAAGTGACAGTGTCAATGTTGTAAGTACCTTAACAAAATTTCTATTTTGGTTAGAGATTAAAATTTTTTTTGCTTTATTTAACGCTAAGTGATTATTTTCTTAAAACTAGTCTAAAACAATTATATTAAGGAGGGTTATGATAACAAATTGTATGTAAATATTTTATTATTTTCAGCAGTCTGTCATCAATCTGAATTACAGAAACTAAAATTTTACAAGGCTGCATCTTCTGTTAATTTTGAGCTATTCAATTTATTCTTATATGGCAGCATTAAAATCTGTTTAGAGAAAAATCACTGACATATGAACAAAAATAATCTGTAGAATATCAATCAATCGTCTTAAAACCCGATCCTATATGATGCCAACTCACATGAGAGGTTTCGCCCATTGGAAGATTTTTGGTAGATAATTTCATTTACAATATACTATTGATAGGTACCTACTATACATCTTATTCCTTATTTATACTTTAATAGGAATCAATTATAGAACTACTCCAATTGCCTGATTTGATATAATGTGCCAAATTGCTATGATAAAATTTTGAAACTATTGTATAAATCTTTCATATAATACAACAAATTAACTTTAGTAATTTATAGTTATTCAGAAACCTTACTGCTAAATGTAAAAAATATCTAAATCAATTACTCGAATCATCAATCAGCATTGGTAACTCATGTATGTTTACTCAACAACGGTATATTCTTTTATTGATTTCAAAAACTTACAACTTGGATACTAAGTGGAACTGGATAAATTCTATGTCATAATCTGTTCTCAGTCAATGCAATAAAATGAGATATACATGAGATAAGACACCGTAAGTTCTTGAAAACTGTTCAAATAGCACATACAAATGTTTCAATATAATATATTGATAAGAAAAAGCTAGATTTTAATAACTTAATTGTAACAGACCGACGAAATCAAAACAGTTAATTTATGTCAGAAGTGTAGGGTATATTATTACAGGGTGTTCAAGGTGTATAGAATCCCTCCTATCTCAGCCAGTCATGTACATATTCGCTTACGAAACTCATGTTCTGAAGTATCAAAGGAACCTTTGCGTGAGTCCGACTTGACCAATGACTACTAATATAAATGGACCCGACATTCTCATATACGACCAAATGAGAAATGGATTAAAATATAACACAAAACTAGAAAGAGACACAGATATATTTGTTTACTAATATTCCGGCTCCAACAGTAGCGTACAAACTACATTAAATCAAAGTTCATGTTATTCGGATTTAAAATAATAGAACTACGTACCTAATCCACAAATATAAATATATTAATATCCATTGAAAGATGTGCACAATAACAAAAACAATTAGTGGCTTAATTACTAGTATGTAATAGTAATTATCAAAAAAATTATTTCTTCACGTAAAATGGTAAACTCAGTTAACATGTTTATGATCTAATACTCATGTAAAACACTTATTCTTTTTTTAAAATTATCTAAAATAATCACTGATTTCAAAAAAGTTTCAACCGCAAAACACTTTTCAATTACGAAGTTCACCTCAAATCAAAATGTAAATAAGCAAACTTGCGCTATTGCCTGCTGAACATAAACGGTGTTAAGTATGGCCGTTCAGGCGTACAGTCAATGCGTACATATACCTGCATATACCTAGATTTACGTCTTAGTGGTTAAAATGGAGAGAAGTTTGACATTGTTTACTATTTTCCGGCAAACATCTTTCAACCCGTTTTTAATCTAAACAGGCAGGTCCATTTATAATAGTAGTCATTGGACTTGACCTTGTCTCACTATCAGGGTAACTTTTAGACATACCAAGAACATGCCCGAATGTATAATTTTTCTCCCTATCCGTTTTCGAGGATAAAAATATGAGCTTCAGTTTTTTAAAATGGGAATTTTAAAAAACTGATTCTGAAGATTCTGAGACAGGGCACAGGATCTGATACATTTTGAACGCCCTTTGTGTGAACAATGCATTTAAACTATGCGATATAAAAGAATTATTGATCAAATATATCTACAAACGAATGCTTCATCTTCGGTGGATTGCTCTGTATACGACTACAATCTAAATATAAAATAACTGAAGGAAAAAGACTAAATTTTGAGATACATCAAAAAACTTGTAATCTTTATTTTGAATTATGAAATTACATTCAGTGACAAATAATTAACGCTCTAACAGTGTATAAAAAATGATAATACTTAAACGAAGTTTTTTTATTATTACTCTTAAAAATAAAGTTGAGCGGTTTTTGGATTGTACTCAAAAATAATCATACGTAGTTTTGCTAGTTTTACCCAAGAGTACTTATTAACAGGATATATAGGTTATTCACCACGTCATTTAAAAAATACCGCTTATTACATCCGGTATAGATTTAGACATTATCCAGTTCCATTTTCTTCGGACACGATCAGTTGTAAGGCTCCGTGGAAACCCTCCAAATGGCCAGGATTAATGAAAACCGAAAGTGTTTCTAATAAAATAAAAGTACAATATAACCACCATTATGTTTGCGTTATGATGGATTCTTTTCACTTTTCTAAATGTCTTGGCCATCTGTGACTTTCACAACGGCATGTTCTCTCATGTACGTTATCCTCCATTTGTATCTAAAGCATGTTTACGGTGGATACCATATGGAGATTTTTTTTTGTGTCGCACCCTACTTGTTTTGCACTGCTTTTACAACTTAATATATATTATTAGCAACAATACTGTACAGTAGAACGGTAAGAAAATACGTTTTGTCCATTGATTTATTAACAGATCTAAATTTTAATATTTTCTTCAAACAAGTAAGTATAAGCCAACTATTTGCAACTCCTATTTAATCTCCTAGCAATTTTTGTTTTTATGAGATTCCCGAATTTTGACCATTTTCACGATTAAGGAGTATAAATGTATTAGTTATTTTTCAGTAGAGCCTGCAAATTGTTGAAAATAAATAAAATAGAGTTTTTTGAACATACTTTTGGCACATTATTACTTTAATATATATTTCCATTTGTTTTCTGAATAATATTTGTGGCATATTTTTCAATGATTTTTGGGAAATTACACCACAAGAAAATTGCTGTATATTTCAAACGTTGCGGGGTCTAGGTCAGACCCCGTTGTCAATGGTTAAGAAACTATGAATAAAGAAGACACAAGTTTAAAATGTAATATTAAAATGTTTGACAATACCTATTATTTGACGTAACTAAGAGAATTTTATTTGATAATATACAGGGTAGCACAGAAACGTCTATAGATCATGTAATAATAAAGTTTGTCTACCAGCTTCAGACAAACATAAATGTATTTGTTAGAAATTACAAGTTTTAGACACATTTACAATTGTGAGGTCATATAGCGTCGAGTAGTAGTAAAAACAGATCCAGCTTCATGATTTGAACCAGAGAAATTACCAAGTTAAAGATCAAAATTAAAATATTACTTAGAAGTTACTAGGAGCGGATTCAGGGGAGGGGGGAAGGAAGTAACTCTTGTGGACTTATACCTCAGATCATTTATGATTAATGTAATAAATACCCCAGGAAATACTATCTATCCAAAACCAACCATTGAGAAATCTGTCCTCTATTTGGGTAAATTTTATACGATATAACATCCCCCCTCAAACATGAAACCACCCTGAAGAATAAACAGTGGATTTTGAAATATCACATTCACGAGCCATTTAAGCCATGTCAATGCGAGGCAACGGTAGCTAACCAATTACACTTGGAACTAGGTTTGATCGCAAACCCCGAATCCGAGGTGTTGACAGTTGTCTGTCCTAACACTCGATTCACGGATAATTTTTCAAACCTTTGAAATTGTGTCAACAACCAGGTGTTTATAAAATCAATACACTTAAAGTTCAATATAAAACCTACCTTGGCCTGTTCACAATTGCTAAGCGGCTGCTTTTCATCGGAAACAGTAAGGGGTGTGGGTAAGATATTAAACACAAAATTTATTTTTATTAATGGCCCCATTTGGTTAAAAAACCTCTAAGTGAACATACCTAAAAACCAACAAACAGTATAAGGTTGTAATATTAATTCATACCGCCTATATCAAAACTGTATATGTTCCATCTGAATGAACTGGTTATTTTTTGTTCTCAAAAAAATTTTTGTTCAATACCACTTAAGCTTAATTAAAAATTCTCTTACCAATCACAGGTTGAAGGTATAAAAGAAAAATGTTCAAAATGTAAACAGAGAGTTTAATAAAAAATATTTAAAATTTGACGTACAGAAAAATGATCCAAAAAAATGAAATGCTCTTTATAGTGACTGAAATTAAAAAATCTAATATATCTATATATTGAAAAATTAATTTATTTACAAAAATTCCATGTGAAAATTAGTATATAGGCTAAAATGTGCCCAACGTTAATATGATCCTATGATCAAAGTGGTATGTTCAAAAAAATAAACCGGTATAAACTGTTGACAGGTAAACTTTAGTTTTGTACATTTCTACAAAGATGATCATAAATTTCTAGATGGATCATATTATTTTGACAAATTTTATTTAGACGTATAGTATCATTTATAAATTTGTTAGTTAGCTTTGTGTCGTTTGATGCTTCCAGAGTTAAATACTAAAACAGAATTCCAAAATCATCTTGTTTTATAGTTATGTCGTACATTTAATAATTTAAGGGCCTAAACGGTGTAGAAAAAAAGTATTTACAAAATGAGACTTTTAATAGTTTACACATAAGTCTCACCAATATTAATATACCTACTTATTCTAACCATGTGCTAGTGTTTTGATATCTCATGCAAAGAAGACTTTCTTACTAATTCTTTTCCTCCTTTTTGTTGATAAACATTAATCTAGTATTGCCTTCTAAAGTTTTTCAAACAAATGAAAATGCAAAGGAACCAAATCTGACTTGTGAGAACTGGTTATTACCTTATCCTCCCTACCCAGTTTCAATAGTTTATGAATCCGTTAAGTTGACCATTGTCGTGTCTTTATATCATAGATTCATAGATATATCTGAAGACTAGGTAGTATTTATTATAAGCTGATCTTCCATATAATCACAATGCGCATATTGGGCATCCCTATTATAGGTCAAAATGACTGTGCCCTAATTCCATGATTTGATTTGTGGACTTGTATCCGAATGAAGTATCTTAGTTTCATCACACGTTAAAATATTTAGGAATGAGTTTTATACCTTTAGCACAGATAGCTTTCTCTCGAGTGTACACACTTTGAGTCTGGTTTCCTTGTATTTTTGCGATAGCCCTTTCTAGATATACTCTAGTACCATCACTTACTCCAAGTTTTTTTGCTGAATGCTCAATTGTAATACGTTAGTCTTCGCGTTTAATATTGTCAATGAGCGTTTCAAGTGATGGGGTTGACAATTGAACTAGAAGACCATGACCTTGTAGGTCTATCACTGAAGCTCGATTGTTCTATCCACTTAATATTTTCCGTCCATACCGTTTGGAAACTAGCATAATATCACACGAGAACAGAACATAACTAACTAGTTGTTATCTTCAAAAAGCAAAAAATGGATCTTTAACGTTTTATTTCTGCATTAATTTGCCCCTTTAATTATTTAAGCATTCTCCTACTTTTAACATAAACTTATTTGTATTCCATGTGTCATTATCAATAAGTATTAAGCTTAATGATATGAACATTTAGTAGTTCATAAACATAGAAAACTTGTCATAAAAACATTTATTTTAAAAATAGACTGAATTATTAAGTTAAAGTAGTTAAGTAGCTGGTAGTTGGAGAATAAAGTTTTAACTATACTTCTGGTAGTTTCAAGAAGAAGATGTTGTGAGGTTTTAGAACTTATTAAAATTAAATTTAAACTTTTTTGGAAACGTCAAAAAGATTGTTTTTGCATTTTTTTTGGGACTACTCGTAAAGTTACATACTGTACATTAAGATATTTCAAGGTCTATAAATTTAAACATTATTATAATTCCTTGGATCACTGGATCAGACCCAAATGTTTGGGTTTCTAAAGAAACAGGTCGTGATCTCAGGTATGGTGTATTTTTCCAAAAATCTGTTAAAATGAATTTGAAAATGACACGAATAACCTTGAGAAAAATCTGGAAAATATAAAAAATGTACTAAAAAATGTTCAAAACAACTTTTGTTCTTTTTTTTTCTTTACTATTTTGTGAATTTGCAGATACGAAAAAAAATTAAGGAATTGAATTGATAAAACCTTGGGCGTACTTACTAGTTAAAGAAAAATATTAAGATCTAGGCCTATTAAAAAAACGTTGGGAGTCCATATTGTACAGGGTGTGTATTAAAAAAATCTCCGTAAATGCTCCACCACTATTTTCGTAATTAATCCATCTTAATATGTATCATCTCCATATACTATATCTGTGTTGATTGTTGAGCGCAGGCAGGTGGGCAGTAATGAAATCCTGCAAGTGGACCGGGATGCTTTCCTGTCGGCGGCCACATCTATGCGCAGCTTGCGTCTAGACGGCAATCTACTGCGCAACGTACCCGTCGAGGCGCTGCGACCTCTTAACGCACACCTCGAGGTCCTGTGAGTATCTCAGCAGGACCGAGCACGATCTCTCTCTGATCATCATGGTGGCACACTTAATGACTAACTCTTCCTTTTTTCTGCGTCTAAGCTTTTACTTTTCTTTGCGCATATTCGATATATTTGTCCAGTAAATGAAGTTTAATTGTCAAAGATAATTCACGATGTAGTAAAAAAATTTAATTTAGTTTTGTTGTTTATGTTAATAATTTTATTTCAGGAGCAAGACTTTTGGAAACACTGATAAATATTTTATTTCTATATTATTAATGAAGATCTTAATTATTTAAAATCTGTTCGGATCTAAGCTAATACCAATATTAGTGTGTTCTATTATTGATTCCGCAACTTATTCATTATCAAGACCCACTGGGCAATGTATATGATTATCAGCTTTAATATTGTGATAGAAATTCATCTGATATTTCGTGGAATCCGAAATGTTGTTGGTCTGACGACCCGAAATCGGCGGCTAAGGAAATGCATCGAATCTCATCGAATGATCGAGAAACCTTCTAGAGAATTCCGAGAAGAAATATATATATATATATATATATATGACGAAAGATTTCATTCATTTTGTTGTAGTATTAGGAAAATTTAAAGTTAATAGTGTATGAAGACAGGGTTGCTGCTTATCTCCCAAACTTTATAAAATATATGCTGCAACAGCTTTAGACCAATGGGAAAAGACAGTCAGAGGCATTATTTACAGCCTCCACGTTCTGGATGATCAGGTTGTTGCAGTAGGGATATAGACGACATTCAGTACTTGATCAGAAAAATAAAGGAAAAAAATACACGAAAAGGTCAGTGGAAATCAATAAGGAAACTACTGAATTCATGTGTATAGGAGAATAATCATCTAAACTAGGCGAGGAGGGAACAGAATATGCGATCGCTATAAATACTAATACTAAGGAGTTATATTTGTTATGGACAGGACACATGATGCAGAAGTGGGTTATTAAAAAACAAAAATTAATTTCTTTAAGAATGTTAGACAGTTTTAATGAACTAATATGGAAGACTTACATTTTACTAGCAAATCTGCTATAAGGCTGAGTTCTTGAACTTCCAGATAGTAATAACTTATGCCCTCTAACATGAACCAATCTTCAGTACTAGTATTGGATTCGAACTATTGCATTTAATATATTGCCCATGATTTAGGTATCTTTACCTGTGTGTAAATGTCAATAGATGGGCCGGAATTTGAAATTTTAAAGTTACCTGTCATATTAAAGTATCTCAAGAAATGATTCAATTTTTTTATACATCCTTGCAAGATTATTGATAAAATCTGTAGACAAATCAAATCTACCTTGTTCATTTGATGTTTCTAACTCTTTAAGTCACAGAGAATTTAAAAATTTCTCTACTATGCAGTTTATTCCTAATTAAAGCTCTTGCCGTCAGCCTGGAACCCAAAACAATTTACTTCATCCACCGTACCATATTCAAAGATGGTTACAGTCTTTCAGTAAGACTTTCGAAAAATAACAATGCAATGTTAGCAAATGCATAAAAACTCTAAATCAAAATAACGCACACTGTAAAATTAACTGTACGTCCAGTAAGCTTTTCATTAAAACTACCACATGAAACCTTATAAAAGTATTATGGCTAGAACTTCTTTAAATCTAATCTCATCGGTTCTTCATCAAACACTATTATAATGAAAGAAACCAAATCTCCAACCACACAGCTAATGATGACCCTATTTTTGAACAGCTTTCCAATTTGCCACCTTATTCAAGGGTGTCTCATCGCTTCGTTCCTCCAGTCTTAGAATTTACAATACAGAGACCGAACTTACCACTTTAACCTTATGTTTTTTGACCCTTCAAAACAAATAAATGCAAATTAAGTATTTCACCTGTAACAGGAGACATAAGATATGGAATGTTTGCAGTTACTATTCGTTTTAATTCCATTTCCAAAAAAAAGAATGCAAGCGTGGTTTTTGTAACTATCAGCAAAAAAAAAGCTAATGAGAATTATGTTTGCGTTGTTATCACACAGGATCAACGTACCCCGGCGTGACTGGAAACTCACCAAAACAGCTGGGTATAAAGATACTCAAAAAGTTAATCCAGAAAAACAGTTCTGTCTGAACACTTACTTATCCATATTTATTTTTCAAATAAATAAAAAGAGACAATATTGATTATTTTACTAATACGGCCAACTTCAATTCTTTCATGCTACAAAAGAAGCAATATAAGACTTAGAGCATGTACCTTGCCTGCAACGCACAAAATCGTAGTAAGGGTTGAAAAGGACAGAACTAGAAACAGTAACAGGCTATTTCACTTGGCCTCTCTATTGCCCTCTCTCTCTTTAGTCTTACCACGACATTTTTGCATTGCAGGCTATCTCCAGAAGGTACAAGCTCTAAGTTATAAGTAGTTTGAACAATGTACTGTGAAGTCTCGAAATATATAGAACCCTGAAAGACTTTACAATACCGAGACCGAAGGTTAAAGTGGTATTAACCTTATGTTTTTTTACCCTTCAAAACAACACCTTAACAGGAAACATGAGGCATGAAATGTTTGCTGTTATTATTCGTTTTAATTTCAGGTTGCTTGCATAATGTCGTAAGTATCAGCAAAAAAAACGCATGAGATTTATGATTGCATTGCTGTCACACAGGCCAAACGAACCCGGCGCGATTATAAACTCACCAAGACAGCTGGGAACAAGGATACTCAAAAAGCTAATAAAAAACAGTTCTAGCTATAAAACTTCTGTACACTTAGTTATTCATATCAATTTTCCAAATAAATAATAATAAATAAAAAGAGGCAATACTGATTATTTTACTAATACTTCAATTCTTTCATGCTACAAAAGCTAGAAATATTATAAGATGTTTGAACAGTGTACTGTGAAATCTCGAAATACATACAACACTGAACAATGATTATAAGTGCACTAACTTACCGTGCAGAATCCTGAAGACTGAACGAAACTATAAGACAAAAGTTAGAAGCCAGAGTAATATATGCTGTGGCAATATCGGCCAGAACTAAAATAGAGATGATTCCAAATGACGCCATTAATTATTTGGATTGGCTACGTCCAGAGAATGAATGCTGAAGAATGAATACTGAATCAAAAATAAGGAGTGGACATTACAATATATTTTTTGTTAATCTACGAGGGTGAATCAAAAATGAACCGGACTTTTGTTTTAAAAATTGTATTGGTACGATCAATACAAATTTTAATACATATTATTTTTCTACATAGTCTCCTCTCTTATGTATACATTTTTCCCACCGAATCGGAAGTTTTTTAATACCTTTCTCAAATAATGAAACTGGTCGTGTCGATAACCAATTGCGCACAAACGTTTCTACACATTCGTTGTCCTCAAAGTGGTGGCCTCCCAGTTCTTCTTTAAGTGGCCCAAACATGCCGTAGTCACATGGCGACAAATCAGGACTGTAAGGCGTGTGTTCAAGGGTTTCCCAATGCATTTTGTTCAATTTTCCTTGAGTCAATGCAGCTGTATGTGGCCGAGCGTTGTCATGCAACAGAATCACACTTCGGATAAACATATCCCGCCTCTTTTGCCGATAGGCAAGTTTCACTTGTTGGAGTAGTTCGCAGTAATACTCAGCATTAATTGTACGGCGTTCGTGCAGAAAATCGATCAGTAGTACGTCTTCAATCAGCTCACGAGTTGCGTAGGTATTCGCCTCATTGATGCTTGTCGTGGGACGGCGTGCATGAGGCTCATTTTCCACTGTCTCTCGGCCATCTGAAAACTTTTTGTGCCAGTCGTACACTTGGGTCCTTGAAAGTGTTTCATTGCCGAACTGTACAGATAGTCGACGCAAAATTTCAGACGGTCTAACGCCCTCCGGCGCCAAAAATTTGATAACAACACGTTGAGCAACAACGTATGCACCTCTTGCTCTGACATGATGCTACTAACAGCGCATCGACTACGCCTCGCCAAACCGACGAACTCCCCTCTTCTTAACATCCCTACCTAACATATATGGAGACGTCACGCCACTCGAATTACCTACAGGGCGAGAAACAGAAAAGCCCAGTTCATATTTGATTCACCCTCGTACATAATTAAATCATTTAATACATTTATAAACGCAATCATATTATTGAGAATTTACTAATTTAACAACTGCGACATTTTGCTGCAAATCACTTCTTCATACTCAACTTTATCCAACAAACGAGTCAACGTTCAACTTTAAATTGTCTAAGTGAATCAAATCCATCTTATTTGACATATTCATTTTCAATGTTCGAAGATTTACCGCCGGCGGCAGCACATATTCGTCATAGAGTCTCTCTCTTCGCCAGCCAGCCGATGAGGTAGCTGTTTCAGCTCACACACGATTTATTTTGATTGCCTTCGAGACTCGAGACCCCGACTTTTTTCCTTCTCCATTAACAACTGATCCTCTATTGAGTCAGCTAATAATTCAAGTTATCTTACACCGGAAACTGTGTACAACGAACGATCGCGATTTATGGCCGTCCGGACCTTTTCTAAATGGAATAAGATACGGAAATGTTGCTAAGCAAAATTAATAGATTTTTGGCCTATCAACCTCGGAGAGAATTATTGCAGGAAAGTGTATTGTCGACTAAAAAAATAAATTTAAATCAATTTGGAATTTTTAGCCGACGGTTGAACTGGTGATTGATGTGCTAAGTTTAAGGACCTTACAACAAATGACGTGGGTTCGACCTTGCTGACATAATGGCATAAAAGAACTTGGCTAATACAGTTTTCATTTGCTAGGGTAATGTGTTTTTTGTGTAGGGAAGTTTCTAATTCAAGAAATTTCAATATTGAACCGTCAGTTGGCGACGGACCTTCATTTGCATTTCTTTAGCTTAGGGAAATTCAATCTGAGGTCAGGCTATTCTCCATATTTCTTCCATGGCGGACAACCATGAGTGGCTGGCTTGACAACATGCCCATGATTTTGAAATCCTTTGTAATATTTTCTCGGAACCGAAGTCGAGGTCTTTCAGGTGGTCTTTTCACAATTTTGACTTCTTCTATACGAGCTATTCTGTAATCAGATCTTTGTAGTCTTGTGACTCCTTTCAGTTTTAAAAGGCCTTGTGGGTCATATGATGTCTGCTTCTATTTTTGTTTATTTCTTGTCTCTTATAGTCTTTACGTAATGTTGTTCTAACATACTTGAATTCTCTGCCTAGACGAAGGTTATAGTGATCAATACATTCGTCTTTATTTATCCTCTTCAAGCGTCTAATTGAGTTTCTCTTTTATCGCTAATATAATTCTTCTAAGTCTTTCTATCTCTTGGAATAGTTGTCATCCCTACATAGGTGGGACCATTTCTCCCATGGGCTATCTTATTTTTCTTGTACTTTGTTGGTATCATATCACTATAAAAAAGTGCTCTGCATTTCCTATTCCGGTCCAGTTTTTAACATTTTTAAGCTACCAACCTTGGTTTCTTGCTACACCTCTTTTTCGTTCAAATTTGCCAAAGATAACACAGGTTCACAAAAAATGTCCGATCCCACAGACTAGGCCACGCACTCTATATATATTTTTGGTCGCTGAATCAAATTCCTCCATTTAGGATTTTTTGGAAATTTCAAAAAATACTTCAAAGATACTCGGATTAAGCTTCCACCAAAAATACTATATTTGGTCCAAAAACTTGTTTCCTGGCTAACCAGAATGTAATATGATTGTTACTGGTATAAGAAAAAAAATGTACTGCAAAATTAGCAGGCACAGTTTTAACAAAATACTGCGAAAGTACCCTCATCAGTTAGAAAAAATACTGCGCAGCTACTGAGAAGTCATAAAACAACATTGCGAAGCTGTAAGGAATAGCTAGAATATCATGGCAAAGTTATAACAGCTATTAAAACTTTGTGAAGATACCGTAAACACTTAAAAACATTTGGAAGCTAGTAACAGCCCCAGATACTAGTGACACTTTTGTGTCGAAACTCTGAAAATGGTTTGCCAAAGCCGACTCATGGTATTTGACATAAGCAATACGCGTTTCGCCCTCTAGTGACGACATTGGGGTACTTGTAATTATAATACCGTTTTTATTAGTCCATATCAGTTTTTTCCTCTTCTAGTGATATAGTATTTATTGTCACAGAAACTCTGTTAAGAATGTTAATGTTTTCTGAAGGAAACTTGTGGCATAATTTTCAATGTCTAAGTGTTTATTGCGAAATAACCCCACACTTTAAAGGAAATTGCTGTATATTCCAAACGTTTCGGGGTCTAGATCAGACCCCGTTGTCAATGGCTAAGAAACTACGGATTAAAAAGGTACAATTCCAAGATGTAAATATTTAAATTTACATCTTGGAATTGTACCTTTTTAATCCGTAGTTTCTTAGCCATTGACAACGGGGTCTGATCTAGACCCCGAAATATTTGGAATATACAGCAATTTTCTTTAAAGTGTGGTGTTATTTCCCAATAAACACTTAGACACAGACAAGAATGTTAATGTTGTAACATACTTTCATAAAAGAGTTTAATAACATAAAATGTATTAATGATTTATTTTCGCAGTGTTATCTATATAGGGTATTCCATCACAAACGAGCCACCTTGAATATCTTGGTTATTTTCAAAACTATTGCAATAAGAAAAAACAGGTCGATTTTTGTTTCAAGGGAAAAATTTTTTGAGGTGAATTAGCGCTTGCGCGCATTCAACATAGCAGGCCAATTCAATGACCTTGAGATTTGAGATAGGGAAAATAAGTGTTGTCGTATATTATTTGAAAGCCCCTGTTTACAGGCTATACCGTCATAACATATTTTTTTATTGCAATTCCTGTTCATGTAACAGAAAACCTAACGGACCTAGTAGTAAAACCGGATTATTAAATTAAAAGTTTTTCTGTATTGAAAAGTATTAAAAAGGAACTTTGTTTATCTGTTCTGACCTTTATTCGATCATTTGAAGAATTGTACATTTATCTATCAAGTTATAATTTTACTGATTTGTTGAAAATTTAAAAAATAATTATGGTATAAACATTGCAAGAACGTGTTGAACTGGTAAGTCTTTATTACCAAAATCAAATTTGTGCTCGATCTGCTGCAAGGGTTTTTAACCAAAACCATCCCGAACGTAAGTGTCGTGATAAATACGTATTGGAGTTGATTTTCAAATTTGTTGAGACGGGCTCAGTAGTGAATGAAAAAATAGTTCCCATTGGAATTGTAAATAATGAAGTAGCTGTGGCCACATTGGGCCATGTCCAACTTATACCAAACACGCAGTCTGTCCAGCAAATCTCTGCAGCTTCCCGTATTAGCAAAACAAACGTTTTTAGAATTTTGCAGAAGTACAAATTCCATCCGTACAAAATTAAATTACTTCACGAATTGAATGAGGATGATTGGGATCGAAGGCAAGAATTTTGCGAAATTATGACTCAGCGTATGATCGAAAACCCGAATTTCTTGTAAAATGTTTGTTTTTCGGATGAGTGAACTATTTTAGTTCATGGGGAGGTTAACCGACATAACTGTATATTTTGGAGCGCTACAAATCCTCATTTATTTCGAGAAGCTCATAGTCAACATCCGGTAAAACTAAACGTTTGGAGAGAGATTTTGGGAAATTATCTAATTTGACCCCTGTTTATTCCAGGTAATTTGAATGGTGAAATTTATCACAATATATTGGAAAATGAAATTAATGTATTGATAATAGAAAAATTAAAAAATGATCCTCTACTACATGAAGAGTAATTACATTTCCAACAAGATGGAGCTCCTCCTTACTACGCCGCACCAGTTCGTCAATACCTCAATTTGGAATACCCTGGTTGCTGGACTGGAAGAATGGCCTGCCCGATCAACTTATCTGAACCCTTTGGATTTTTTTGTGGGGACATGTTAAATCCAAAATGTTTATGTCTCAGCCTGAAAATTTGGACGCACTACGCCAACGAATTATCGCGGAATGTCGTCAGATAACACCGACTATGCTAAATAATGTCAGAGACGCCTTTCACTCAAGGTTGTACTATTGTATGGAAGTCAGTGGAAAACAATTTGAACATTTGCTTTAGACGCATTATATTGTAATGTAAATTGTTTTTTATATATACTCTTTTATTATTACATGTACAGAAATTGCAATAAAAAATGTTATTACCACGGTATAGTCCGTCATTGAATTGGCCTGTATATGTTGAATGTGCGCAAGCGCTAATGTGCCTCAAAAAATTTCCTCCTCCAAACAAAAATTGACCTGTTTTTTGCAATAGTTTTGAAAATAACCAAGATGTTCAAGATGGCTCGTTTGAGATGAAATACCCTGTATAAGAAAGTTAGTGAAGAAATCCTGAAACAGTATACATAATTTACTTTAAATTATAGAACAATACGAACGAAAAAAGAGTGCTACATAAACAAAATTATATATACTTGACTACTTAATACCTTACTTTTAATAATAATTTTATACGTACAAGTGAAATTTTCAGCAAAATTTAGCAAGATTACGACGGTAAGTTGTTATACTCAACTCAGTATATTTAAAACATTTACTGGACAAATATTTCCTGTATCTAAACATCAAAAATCTGCATGCCTACTCAATCATCCTTTTTAGCTTCTTTTAAATAAGCAAATCAATAAAACAAATCATCTTGGCGAAGGTTGCATTAACTGACATTAGACTCACTTCAAACGCATTTCGAATCATTTGTTTTTACCGGATCTTAATAACCTGAATGTATTTTTGATGTTATCTCAGATCTCGTAATGAATTCAATATATCTGAGAAAATGGGGCATAAACATATCATATCTGTGAAAATTAATTGAAGGCAGTATACTATGCATATCCAATCTCCATAATTGCATATTCTGTTGAGTAATGTATGGACTATTTTAATATTCATTTGTCGCGTGTTCGTGTTTGTCTTATATGTAAGATTACAGACAGAGATAGATGGTCAAGTATTTATGAAGTTGGAAGGGGTTTATAACTTGCTGGAGTGCAAAATGTAAAAAACAACGTCACGAACACTACGCTGGATCTTTTTGACATTTGTAGGACCATATCGAGCTTATTTTTGTAATCCTGAATTTTTTTATCAGCTATTTTTAAATCTTAAATTCTTTCAAAGTCAGAACAAGGCTGTTTTTTCTAATTTTTTTCAGAAAAATACAATTGGGTAATTGGGCTTTAGTAAGCAATCCTGTGGTAACTTTGTGATGCCAAGTTAAACACACTTTGGTTCTTACTTAGAATAGAATAAAATAAAGTTGGTTTATGAGGATAGTAACCAAAGCGAGAATCTACCGAAATGAGGATGACAGAAAAAACATTAGAACTGAAAAGAGGCAGTACTCAGGAAGTCTCAATTTGTTGAGTCTAATGCCCTTAACACTAATATAAATAGTGTGAAACTAAATGCGAAAAAAATTATTGTTCTATTCCACAGAGTAATCAAATACAGAAGCGAAACTCTTGTTGGAACCTTTGATGTTTTGAGTCAAGATTTGGTGACCTTGAACAGAATTGGCCATTACTTTGATAGTAACAATATTCGGGCGGTAACTTAATGTTAAATATAAAGACGAATTCGTATTAAAAGAGGAATAACATATTTGAAAAATGTAAGTTTCTGAGGCATTTGAATAAAAAAAATTAATCATAGGTCTTGTGAAAATTGGGGTTTGTGTTTATATATCTGTGATATACCAACAGTTCCACTTCAAATGGTCACAATGTTTTTAAAGTATATTTTAATTCTCAAAAAAAATTTTCACAAACTGACCTTACTTGTATTCCTCATTCTGATGCAATTGTGAATAATAAATACATCTTATAATATTTAGTGCTAGTAAGGCGATCCTTGGGCAGTTTTGTTTTAAACAGGATAAATGAGTTAGGTTATGTTTGATAATTGAAATGTAGTTGAATATTGTGTATATGCAAGTAACATGTATTTAACATATTCTTTGTGAATAACAGGATTATTTTTGTAGTTTTACTCTGACGATACGGTACATTTTGGAACTACGAAATAATACTTCATAATTCTGTGGTTCATTGATCCTACCCTCAAAGTAATGGCTTCTGGGTTTCATTATTCCGTGTCTATTCTCACAAGAGACGGTTACAGTTCTTTAAATAGTGTATATATTTGCTGTTTTATTTATTTATATTATATAACATTAGTTATTTGAACCACCTTCGATTATTTTTGACGTGTAGATACAACTGCGTGACCGGCTCACTCTGCACTGAGCGCGGACTTTAAATACGCTCTAAAAGTTTCATCTCATCAAAAAGATAACAGCAAAAAACAAATTTCAGGTTCTAAGTTTTTGGATTTTTCAATCGATATCTCGATAACGATGCATGGTGGGCGAAAATGTATCAATCATAAATTTTAGAGTATAAAAAATGTTACGAAAAAGTATTGTTCCAAAATTTTCGTATCTCGTCGGCTAGCCCAGTTATTGTCGAAAAACCATTTTACCACTTTTTTTCAAGATAGCGGAAAACCCACATAGGAAATCTAGGTCGCCAATTTCAAGTTAAGCTTTTCTAGGCACCCCCCAAGTCATATAAAAAAATTAACTTTATCGGTTCATTTCCATTTCTAAGCAGTTTTTTCCTACGCAATGACTGGACAATTTATAAACTGTATGATGTTATTTACATTGCTTGTCTGTACAGTTCTTACAAATCTTATTTATATACTGCCCATAATACTATATTTACAAAAAACATACTCTTGTAAATGGGCATATTCGACAGGGGTCCTTATTTGAGTTTCAGCTCCACATATGATCCCATTACGGATTCAAAATGGTTTATAAATGATATTTGTGGTGTTTCTTCTTTGTATTTATGGGTGCAACAGTTGTAGGTTATAAAATAATAAAAAAGTCTTATTCAGATTTTTTTTTCAAATTGCTGTTACGTTTTAAAGCTTAAAATAAGCGAAATCTTCCACAATTTTTTTTCTCGATTTTAATCCCCTGTCTGAGCTCATTCTATAACTTGAAATCTCTACTTTTAATTGGTCGATCTCTGTTGATTGTTTTCTTCATCAAAATATCTTTCAATCTTTGAAGGATGCTCGAAATCGTCAATTTAGAACCTTTTTTCATTACTAAGCCGAGCTGCTGGCTCTTCAACAATAATATCTCTATTTAATAGTTGTCATGACAACTATTGTTCTACTTTACCCTGACAGAACTATTTCTTATTTCAGCATTTGAAAATGTCAAAAACGTCAGGATAGTTGTTCTTTTCAGAGCACAATATACATATAGAAAAAATGATATAAGGGTATTTGTATTGGGAACAAACAACATGTACACAAGACATTTTTTTCCCTACTATCTAACCTTCCAAACCTAAAATAGTATTTCTGGTTATCACATATCTATGAAAAGATTTACGGTTTTTTCTAACGATGACGATGACCAATAGAACATTATTGTCAGAGCATAGTATTTTTAAAAAAGCCGCAATAAACATACAGTGTGAAACAACCAAAGGGAATAAATTTGATAACAAATAAAGGAGGGCTTGTGGAGAAAAACGCTTGGACACGTCGATTTGTATTTTGAAATGCGCATTTTTTAAACAAAAAAATTATATAGGGTGTGTCATGTCACAGTGGCCAATACCAACTTGCTTATTTTGAATGGCATGCCTCTGTATATTATTTATTTTTTGGACTCTCGAGACAATTCTAGACTTAATTCATGTACAATGTCCTACACCTATCTTCAACTGTTTCGAAAATTTGTGTTTTCAGATTTATTAGAAAAATTAACATTAAAAAAAGAAAATTATTTTATTTCACAAATTCGCTACATTACACTCAACAGTTAATTCCCATTTAGATCTTGATTTTGCGATAGAAAACAAAACCCATTCCTGCGTTCCTTTTTAATAATAATAATAATAATAATAATTGCTTTATTGTCCAACAGTCTCCCATTTACAGGACAATTTAAAGATACAACATTGAGGTATTAACTAGATGATTTATACTACATGTAAAAATATCACAAAATTTGCATATACGATTAAAATTATTGCACATAACATATATTGGTGATTTCAACAAAATGTTTGTTCTGGCTATTGGTGGCCTTAGCGCTAAGTGTTTCCTTGAGGAGAAACGTAGGTACATTAAAATTAATTTGATTTAACAATTCCGAACAGTCTACCATATTATTTACTAATTTAAACAAGAATACAACAGATGCACAATTTCTCCTTAATTGCAAAGAAGGCAGCTGAAAACGTTCACATAACTCATCATTAGGTATATTCCTTTCTGGATATAATCCATCACTTTTGAGAACCAAATATTTCAGGAATTTTCTTTGAACCTTTTCCACACGTTTGCTGTGAATATCATAGTATGGATGCCAAATAATACTTGCATATTCAACTTTAGAGCGTACGTACCCAAAGTATAATGTCTTCAATGCGGAAATATTAGTAAAGTCTCGGCAGTTTCTCAATATAAATCCATAGGACTTTAATGCTTCACATATTTTTACAGATATGTGCTCTACAAAGGATAATTTATCGTCAAAGATGACTCCCAAATCCTTGATACTAGTATTTCGCTCCAACAGTGCACCTTGACTTGAGTAAGGAAATTTGATGGCTGACATTTTTCGAGTATATGTCACTACTTTGCATTTTTTCGCATTTAGATGTAGATTATTTCTATTGCACCAGTTTTCTATAGCTATTAATTGACCCTGAATATTATGACAATCATTTAAACATTCTATTGTGGAAAAGATCTTGAAGTCCTCAGCAAAGCATAACTTTTCTGTCGATATTGTATTACATAAATCGTTAATAAACAAAAGAAATAACAGAGGTCCTAAATTCGAACCTTGAGGAACTCCAGATTTAGCTAAGTATGATTCCGACCTGAAACCATTATAAGTCACGTAAATGTATCTGTCTGATAAGTAAGACTTGAGGAAATTTACTGCTCGGATAGCAAATCCAAATCCTGATAGCTTGTTTAACAGAATTCTATGATCAATTCTGTCAAATGCCTTACTGAAATCTGTATAGATCACGTCGACTTGTGTGTTGGTGTCCAGTGCTTCTGAGATATATTGAGTAATTGCTACCAGGTTGGTTGTTGTAGACCTTTTATCAATAAATCCGTGCTGATATGGAGATAGTTGATTGCTTACTAGTGGAAATATGCGATTATACAGTATGATTTCAAATAGCTTTGAGAAGTTTGACAGAATAGATAAAGGTCTGTAGTTCTCTAAAATATTTTTCTAACCATGCTTAAAATTGGGGCAAACCTTTGCTACTTTCCATGCTTCAGGAAATTTATTGCATTTGAGACAGTCGTTATATATATTTGTTAGGATTCCCGATAGCGCTCCAACACAATCTTTTAATATAAATGAAGGGATGTTATCAGGTCCAGAGGTTAGTTTATCTTTTGGTTTCTTGCTTGCAGATAATACTTCATTTTCAGTAATGGGGTAAAAATTTATATGAATTATACTATCAGAGTTTGTGGGAGGTATAATATTGTCAGTATTTGTGTTCAGATACACACTAGAAAAGTATTGACCAAATGCGTTTACTATATCTTTAGGTTTATCATATTGAGTATTTTGATAATTTACTATCCCAGGGATCCTTGAATTGTGTGTTCTCGTATGTACATACGACCAAAATTTATTAGGATTTCTGACTACTTCTGACTGAATACCTTCAAGGTAGTTGTTATAGGCGCTTTTTATTTGAACTTTGACAATTTGTCGGAGTCTTTTGAATTCAGTAAGATGGAGTATATGGCCCTTTGCTCTGAATTTTTTGCGATATTTGTTTTTTAATTTAATATTTTTGATGATATTACTATCGTACCAAGGAGGAAACCTATGAGGATAATTTCTGTGCAAGGGAACATAAAGGTCAAAAATCTCATAAATCTTCTTGTAAAAATTGTCTAGCAAGTTGTTAACGTCGGAAGAGTTTTGCGTAATTATATTCCAGTTCGTTTCGTAGATGGTCCTATACATTGCAGGAAAGTCTGCTTTTTTAAAGTTATAGCTATGAGCATCTAGGTTAGTTTTACATATGGAGGATTTAGCTGGCATGTTGAGCACAGTAATAAATAAGGCCGGATGATGACTGTCTTCAGGAACCAACGGACACTCATCATGTACTACCATACATGAATTTTGAGATACTACCAGATCCAGTAGTCGATTTAATTTATTAAATACATGGTTGAATTGGTTGAATCCGTGTGTATGCATAAAGTTGAATATAACAGAGGATTTCAGGTCCCCATGATTTTTGTCTTTAAAATGAGGCACATTGAAATCTCCCAGTAAAATCAGGTTCTCAGAGTTTACATAATCTAATTGTTCCAGATGATCAAATAATGCTTCAAATTCATCAGGACATATCTTATCAGATATGAAAAGAAAAACAGTTTTTTTTATTTTAGTTAAAACTCATAAACTTAGAATCTTGTTGTCTGTCTGGATGACTGTGGTAATCAGTGTCAGTGCTATTGTCGTTTGAATTTGGTTAACTGTAAGTAATAATATCAGAAAAATGGCTCATTTAACAGCAATGCACAAACTAACCATTTTACAAATGATTGGTTATGGAGATAACACACGGACGCAAATGGTAATTTTTCGCTTATTTCACGAAAAGTTTCCAAATTTGCCACCTATATCCCAAGGAACAATTAGCTAAATAGAAAAGCAGTTTCGGGAGCTTGGTCGTGTAAGACAGATAAAAAAAGTAGCTGCCACCGATACTGTAAGTGTTAATACGAAATTGGATATTATACTTGAGTTTCAAGAAAACTCTCATAATTCTGGTCGAAAAGCAGCCCCACTGTTCAACCTTAGCCAAACATAAATTTTTCGAGAATTAAAGGAAAGTAAAATGCATCCCTATACAATGATGACGATTCAGGAGCTCATGAAAGACGATTTCGATAGGAGAACGTATTTTTGTGAACAAATGATGATAATGTTAGATAACAATGTGATCCAATTAGAAGAGGTTTTGTTTTCTGATGAGATCACATTTACCCTTCACGATCATGTTAATTGTCAAAACTGCAAATTGGTCTAATGAGAATCCTCACTGGATGACAGAGAAGTATACGCACTATCCTGAAAATTGTTAATGTTCTGGTAAGAATTGTTGGAAATCCTATCGTAGGTCCCTTTTTAATTTTTTGTGGGGATAGGTCAAAAGTATTGTATACAAAACAAAAGCCCTCCATGTAAATGAACAAAAAAGACGAATAATGCTTGCGATTAGGTCAGTGACGCTTGAGATGTTGAGTAACCTTAGAAGACATTTCTATACCAGATTAGCATGTTGCCAAGACGTTATTTTATATATTGTTAAGTTTTTTTAATGTCAATTTATTTAACAAATCAGAAAACACTTAATATTCCCGAAACAGTTGAAGATAGGTGTAGGACATTGTATATGAATTATGTCTAGAATTTTCTGGACAATTCAAAAAATAAATAATATACAGACGCTTGCATTTAAAATAAGAAAGTTGGTATTGATCACTGTCACATAACACACCCTATACATTTTTTTTGTTGAAAAATTAGCATTTAAAAATTCAGATCGACGTGTACAAGCATTTTTCTTAACACGCCCTCCTCTATTTACTATAGAATTTATTCCATTTGGCTCATTCACACTGTATATTCTACTCATTACCAAGGAGACGACATAGAAAAATAAGTAATCTTTTGAAACTTATGGCCCTATCAGCGTAAATAGTAAAAAATATATTTAAAATGCATGAACTCGCAAGACATTATGCATTAAGCAGTATACCAAGCAAATAAATTTTCATTAGCATACTTTATGAGTTCATTTGTATCCCTGAATACGCAGTAATAATTTATTTTCATTTCACCAAAGATTCACAACCCTACACGTTTGTATACGATTTTTCCTCTAGGAGACAAACAAAGAAAGTACAATGTTATACAATGAATTTTGTTGTTCCCTGTGATTTATATTCCACATGGGTTTTTCGAGATATTTTAACACACAGAAACTAGTGCAAATCATAAATGATGCCCTATCTTCATGCAAATTCGTCACTTCAAAGTTACATCAACGACAGCAGTGCAAGTTTAATTCACGTGATTTTTATTCATTGACGCCACTGTGTACTCAGCGTAATGACGCTGGCTCCAGGAAACTGGTTTTAAATGCCGACGTTTCTGAATCCCACATGAACTAGGACAATTTACACTACGTACTTATTGTACAAGTTAATTAAAAGTTTACATTTGTCGTATGGGACAGGCATTGTCTGAGTTCGTAATGCAAGTTTATTCTACATGTTGGGGTTACATTTTGACCGGGAAGCTGTGTAATATGTAATAGGAATTAATAAACTTTTATTTGAAATTATTTGTTAACTTTGTCGTACTTTGATTAATCACAGGGTTGTCCGTATATATGAGAACATAGCTAAAAAAATCAATATTGTTCACTGAATTGAAATAACGAGGTTTTTGGCAGTGTTGTGACTGCTCCCTTTCAGGGTTATTTTGTCTTGTTTCGTCATCGGATTTCGGAAAAGGTTTGTTCATTTTCCAGTCAATTAGTATTTAATTAACCATTGGAAAGCTGTCCGAAAAATATTTAGCCTATTTGGATGTTTCACAATATTCTAGGTGATAAATAGGGCTTCGATATTTTTACAGTTGACCTTGTCCCCCATAATTGACGTTGGCATTGGGAAATCTTCTCTTCTACCTTTGCCTCTACTAGATATCGAGTCTTTTACCTTTTAGTAGTTCCAAGAAGAACATAAGTGTATATATTCTTCGCAAGAAACTTTGTTTGGGGACATATTTTGCCCATGTTGTATTTAATCAGCCATGATAGTCACCTACATGTCCCTCCCTTGAAACCGCATTATTAAGGTTCTGAAATCATTTGGCTGGAACCTTTAGAATAATGTCATTGCCAGACTTCATATTTTATTTTCAATTATTATTGTAGTTCCGTTATGTTGAGGATCGTTACTTCCTAAATAATGTATTTTACTGTCAATATAAATTTTAAATTACTTCGCTGACACCCAAAATATTTAAATTCATTCTTTTTATTTCGCTAACAAAATGATGGACGTTCCTACTATAAATAAGAATTTTGAAAATTCATTTTCACATTCTTATCGATCCATATTGTTTTCTAGTCCATTTTCCGTTTTTATATTGTACCGGTTCTAGGTGAGGATTCTTAGCACCCCCTGACCAATCGAGTTATGATAGCAATCTAAATGGGGTTAACGTAAGTTTTAGGTTGTATTATAAACTCTGTACATTCTCTAATAACTCTGAAATATGTAAAGCTTCAGATCAAAATTACCTAAAGTGAGGTAATCTGATTAATGATCAGTCAGTTTATTTCTGGCATTTACTTTCGAAATGATAATATTTACCATTTGGCAGTATTTTGGTATATAAGGATAAATGTGTCGCTGACATTAATTTGTAATTCAAAACTTAATAAAATAGGACCTGGTTGAAAAGCTGCCCTGCTTTAAATTAAATGAAATTTATCTTCTATGTTAACAATGGTTTGAACGCTTTTTGACATATATGTAGCTAAAGGTACTGATGTCATCTAAGGCATAGTCTTAAAGATGTAATTCTTTCTCATGCTTTTGGAATCGTGCTCAAATGGGGCATTTCAATAATTTATCTTGAAATGAATTTGTATTGATACGTATTTCTATAAATTCAATTAGAAACAATTAAACACTCTCTTCGAGGTGTTATTCCTTTGTACGCAAGACAATAATATATATTATATATAATACATATTGTTTCTGGTAAGGGAACCTTCATCAGTTGCGCCTCCCACAATTGAATGTACTCTCGAACACTTTTTTATGTATTTGATACATTTCGTTAAATTTGAAGACGCGAGATGTAAGACCGACATCTAGGATTTTCGAGAGAATTAGCACACAGATGTTCCGAATCTGGAGCCCTTCCGTGTAATTACTGTTCTCTCTTAACTCCTAGGACAGAATGTCACGATAAAATTTTCAGGTTACTTCACCTGTCAGAGATATTGAATACTCTCTTGGAGGTATCATTCCTTTGTACGGAAGACAATATATATTATATATTATATATAACACATATTGTTTCTGGTCAGGGAAACTTCATCAGTTGGGCTTCCCACAATTGAATGTACTCTCGAACAATTCTTTATTTATTTGATACATTTCGACAAATTTGAAGACGCGAGATGTAAGACCGACATCTAGGATTTTCGAGAGCATTAGCACACAGAGGTTCCGAATCTGGGGCCGTTCCGTGTAATTCCTGTTCTCCCTTAACTGCTAGGACTTACTTCACCTTTCAGAGATATTGAATACTCTCTTCGAGGTGTCATTCCAGGTTCGGAACCTCGCGTCTTCACATTTAACGAAATGTATCAAATACATAAAGAAGTGTTCGAGAGTACATTCAATTGTTGGAAGCGCAACTGATGAAGGTTCCCTGACCAGAAACAATATGTATTATATATAATATATAATATTTATTGTCTTGCGTACAAAGAAATGACACCTCGAAGAGAGTGACAGGTTAACCATTTTATCGTGACTTTCTGCCCAAGGAGTTAAGGGAGAACAGCAATTACACGGAACTGCTCCAGATTCGGAACCTCTGTGTGTATGTCGGTCTTACATCTCGCGTCTTCAAATAGAAACAATTTCTTACATTTATTACATCTGCAACACAAGTCACAATACTTTAATATACTATCATCTCATGGATCCAATAAACCGATTGAAAGTATAAATTCGACTCCTACGTGTAATCGATGCGTTTATTTATCCATGCGTCTCTCGCTTGTCTTCTGGAAGCACATACCGTCCTAGAAGCATTTCTTTGCTTAATTCGAAGATCCTAACAAATATGTGGGTGCATTTGTCTTGCAATAATGAAAGTAGTATAACAAAGCCGGTTTTACGCCATTACTCACATTTATTTTACTAGGTGGGGCCATCAGGCTCAATGCTGCCCTCGTGTCGGTGTAAATGGAGAGAGCGACAGAGAGAGAGAGAGAGAGAGAGAGAGAGAGAGAGAGAGAGAGAGAGAGAGAGATAGAGAGAGTTAGAGATAGAGAGAGATATAGGTAGAGAGAGATATAGGTAGAGAGAGATAGAGGTAGATAGAGATAGAGAGAGATAGAAATATAGAGAGAGATAGAGAGAGATGGAGAGATAGAGAGAGATAGAGATAGAGATAGAGAGAGAGCCTATGCTCCTCTGGGGGGATAAATAACCAAATCTTGTTTCCTAGTTGGTAGCCGATCGAATTTGCATTCAGTTCGTAACGTGTCTTCATCCGCTCGATAGTGGCCAACATCTGCGGAGGGCTACTTCTTTTGTTGCTACCATCCTTTGCGTAAGCTGATCAGCACAATCGTTAACTTCGTTGGGCGGTTCTTCTGGTGAGCCCAAGGCCAAACGAGAAGATAGCATCGAATGGCACTCTGGCCGGAGTCGGAGACAGAGTCCTTGCTGAACATAGAGGTCACATCGTTGACGAATTTTTTCCAAAATCTTATTCATATCTAGATGAACTACTCACATTGTGTTATTCTGTCAGGATTGGGACTTTTTTTGCTTTTTTCATTACTCCTCCATATCTTCTTCAAAGTCTCATTCTCTATCGGGGACACTGTGAGAAAATTTGGAAGGTAATACTGACGACCTAAGACATAAATTGGTTTGAGACAATCACTCTCGTTAATGAAATTGGTAACATAGCTTAAAATTAAAGTTTTATTATTTTGCATTTGAATTAATAACTACGGCAATACGGAAATAATAATCGTCCCAAGTTGGATATCTAATTTACATATACGAGTATTCAGATCATATTATAATAAATGTAAAACGCTGAAATAAAAGGGTTGGCTTGTTATCTATATATCCAACATAAAGTATTTTACTCAATAATTACTTATGTTTATCCTTACATAAAAATGTACAAAATATACTCTTTATAAAATGGGATCAACCACACAAACACTATCATAGGTACAAAGGAAAGCAATTCCAATGAGGGAACTCTACTTCCACTTGAACACACCATGGAAGAGTTCGTACCTACCAGATGTAAGTATATGGAGAACCAGCAACATAAAACTATACAAATACGTAAATGTCAAAAACCACGCGATAATATACAGCACTCCAGTTGAATGACTCTTTCCATCTTCACATTCAAATTCGACACTACATAATAATATGCAAAAACTAATTATTAAGTAATTACTATTACAACAGCAACTTTAATATAGTACCTCACCTTAATAGATTCTATGTATTCAAAGAACGTCATGCACCTCTGCAATAATTGCAAGATAACTACCAATTCATATTAATTTTCGTATTTAATAGGCATTCTTTATCAACAGAAATGATTGGATTTTGCATACAGCTAACGCAACCATTCGCCATGCTATCTCTAATCTATAAAACACATTTAATGACTATTAAATCAAATTCTCTTACTAACAGATCATAAATTATAAACGTACAGTACATTAGTGTCACATAAATTCACAATAGTTTATATGGCGATGTTTATATCCCACTCGATTGGCTGTGAAACGAACAATTGGCAATACAAAAAGAAATTTTAAATAAACTTGTTGATATACTCATACGAAATTTGTATGACATACAGTGACGAATTGGCTACGCAAAATTCTAAATTATTTTCGACGTTTCGATTTGTTGAAAAAAGAAATTAGTGTGGTATGATTTCTATTAGCACGGTCAAAATCACTTTAAAATGATTCGTTATTGAATAAAATGAGATATTTTAAAAACACGTCATATAGTTGTGGTAACCACAAAGTGATTTTAGAGGAATTTTCTTGATTCTGACTGTGCTTGAATAGAAAAAAATGTATTTCACATATAATCTTAAATTGTTTGTTAAATTTTATTTACATTTTCAGAAATATTGGTAACAATTTAATAACTACACTGCCAGCTGACGCCTTTCCACCGTTGGAAAAATTAATTGTTTTGTAAGTATATATGTTGAAATAGTTAAATCCTAGAATACATAAAATTTTTTTGTTGCATTTCCCTCTAGTACTAGTGACTGTCCTTTCTTAGCCAAAAGTTTATTGATTATCATTGCAGATAAATCGACTGTAAAACTACATTTTGAGTTCTTGACAAGCTCATTGAATCTAATTTTTTTTAACATTTATAAACATCAACACTATAATATTTTCATAAAAATATCACTATATTGTCAGTACTTGTCTGTTAATTTTGGATTCTAAGCTTCAACTCAGAATCTAAAGTAAAAATATAAAATATAAAAAACTGAAAATCTATAACAGAATCCATCATCGATTTTTTGAAATTTTGACACTTAGATCACTCGTTTTCCAGTAGGGGATACGAACATTAAATACCATCGAACTGGGGGAAAGATGAATAGAATGTGTTTTGGAATCGTATTCAACATGGACGAACCTCAATTACAATTTTTTACGTGTTGTTAAGTTTTGAAACTCTCACAATTCATTTCCAACAATTTAGGGGCCGATAGCATAGTTCTCTTAATACAAGGATATGAGTATCAATATCTGTATTTCTCTTGGATATATACCATAGGCAATTGAATATCTAGATCGTTTATTAAAGTATATACCCTTTCGTCGCTCATTTCCACCCCTGTAATAAGGGCTGATGGATTTATAGATAATTTAGATTTAAAGTTTGAGTGTAGATGATTGTTATTTGTTCAAAATTGAAATTCATAAATTAACACTACCTATCCACTTTCTATTTTATGATTAATAAATTAATAATAATACCCATAAATATATTAAAATCAGCAAACCAAAATCATCAAAAGTTAAGTTAACTTGTAAAGACTGTCTCAAAAAACGTATATAGGAGAAACATGTAGATGCTTGAAAAATAGAATTAAGGAACATTAATAGAAAGATCCATGTGGCCTGATGCATTAACACGAGCTGATATAAAGCCAATTCATGAAAGCAAAGGAAAGCATATAATGTCAACTTACAGACCCATCTCATTGATAACTAACGTAGCTAAACTCGAAAACAATTATTTACTATAGAAATTTAGAATTTGTGAACAAGTATAAAATAATATAAAGAAAGAACAGTTTGACATCATGAACACAATAGATACAAAGGGTGCCTTAAGTTTTCTAACAAATGTAATTTATAAAAAGTTTGATAATAGTACCCCAATTGCACAATTGCAGCTACATTTCTAGACTTAGCGAAAGTATTTGATATAATCAAACACAAGATATTATTAGAAAAAATATACTGCTATAAAATAAGGGACAAAGCTCATAAGTTCATGGCTTCTTATTTGCAAGACAGAAAGCAGCTTATTAAAGTGAATGATGTAAGTAAATATTGTGAAGTGCGAATAGGTGTTCCGCAAGGAACAGTACGGGGGCCACTGTTATTCATTCTGTACCTTAATGACATACATCCATAGGAAAAAGTTGGGCTGAAGCAGAGATCAAGATGAATAACTCTCTTAAAGTTATAAGTAACTGGCTAGCTTTAATAAACTTTTTTTTTGGACAAAACTGTATCAGATTTGGAAATTTCAAAATTAGTGTTTCGGTATACCTAGACATTTTAGTCATTGGAAAAGACCTGAATAGGGTGGAGTCATGTAAATATTTGGAAATTATAAAATTGATTGCAGAATGAAGTGGGAGAAACATATAGAATAAATTCTTAGAAAAACATATATTTAGAATTTGTATTCACTAATCAATCCAAAATAATAAAAACTGACACATTGATGAAGTTGCGTTACGCATTTTTCCATAGCATAATTAACTATGGAATCATTGCCTGTGAGGGAGCTTACTACAACTCTTTAAAATGCCCCCAGTCACCAGAAAAACTGTTAAAAAGTATAAACAAGAATAAAACGAACATACATAACAAACCTTTAAACTTGGAGGAGCTCTTCTAACTTGAATCTTTCACTACAGTACGTTGAAAAAAAATTCCTGAACTCAAACATTATTTCTAGGAACAAGAGCATCCAAAACAGTCAGTATCAAAAGCAGTTTTATCAGAGCACTAAATGTGTACTACAGTCTTCCAAATGAACTATAATCGTTAAGCAATGTGAGTGCAATAAAAAATACGTAAAAAAAGGTAATTAATAATGATAATAATATAATTAGATAGGCAATTGACAAAAAGGTCACTATTGTTGCATCTATAAAAATGGCGAGTTAGATAGTTTCATGTTATAGGCCCACGAACAGGTAACTCAGATTACTTCTGTGGGATTATATAATACGTTGATATTATTGGGTAATATCTATTGGTCAATAAATAAAAAATCTGTACTAGCCAGCTGTCTCAAAACAGTTTCTTCACAAAACACTAAGAAGTAAAATTCTGAAATGTCAAAAAACTATAATATTAAAGATCAAAGCCATGATATTGATATCATAGCAAATTATCACTCATTCAGATGCTAAAAAGTCACGTTCAAGAAAATCTTATAACTTATCAGTTTTCTCAATGAGTGTTACAAGAACTACTCAAATAATTATCAAAACAATCAGAATGGAGAGCCCTATATGAGAATAACAAATTTTCAAATGGGAAATCAACTTTATTTTAGATTTTCTTGGGAATAATACCACATCAGAGTTCAAACTTGTGTATATTTTAAAACCAAACGTTTCAAAATCCTGTCGGATTTCGTTTTCAATGGATATAAATTTATAAAGTAAAATTGAAATATGTGACAATTATTTTGACAAATATGTTTACGTTACTATGGAAAAATTTTTTGATTTTAAATATACAGGGTGCACAAGAAATTCCAAAGATCATTATAAATCAAAAAAAATTTTTCAAGTTGGAAGAACTTGAAAAATTGTCTTCAGAATTTATTTGTGGCGTTCCTAGGGACGACTTTCTTTTTAAGATAGTGCATTTGCCAAAAAATGCGATCAAAGAATTCGATAATTCAGTGATCCCATTAAAGTCATAAGGGAAAACCTAGGTGAACTATCCCGATATAGGGTTGTTCAAAAGGATATGCCCATTGTTAATTTCATCTTTAATTATCGGCAACCAGACATGACTGAAATCTACGGAAGTAGAAGCGATGCAGTCGTTTTTATTTAACAGAATTAAGCAGATTCTTTTAATTTTCGTTTTGTGCAGTGTTCTCTTTGTGTAATATTGTTGTGTTTTGAAATTGTATTTTATGGCCTTGGTCCCAAGCATGTTCACAAATTTTTGATTTTTCGAACTGACGTTTCTTTATGTAATTTTGATGTTCATTTATTCGAACATTAAGAGGTCTAGAGGTTTCTCCAATATAAAACTTATTACATTCACAAGGAATCTTATAAATGCAATTTTTTGAGTTTTGCGTAGCGTTTTTTGGTTTTGTTTTTGTTATAATAGATTTAAGCGTATTTGTTGTTTTAAATGTAGTTTTGATGTTAAATTTGTTGTATATATGGTATTGTTGTTGTTATAATGTGGTTTTCCTGGTTGTCAGTATTATTAGGTGAAGTCTGGTGTTGGTTGTCAGTTGTTTTGTGCTCAATTTTATTTAACTCTTTGTTAATAAATTTTTGAGGGTAATTGTTTGCAGTTAGAACATTTTGTATAAATGATTTTTCTTTGTTGAATTTAGTAGTATCTGAGCAGTTAGTCTTTGCTCTGTCATATAAAGATTTAATAACACCTCTTTTTACCGTATTTGGATGGTTCGAGTTCAAATTGAGATATCTGTTAGTGTGAGTTGGTTTTCTGTAAACTTCTGTTTCAAATGAAGATTGTGTTTTTGTTATTAAAATGTCCAAAAAAGGTAGTTTGTTATTTTGTTCGATTTCTAATGTAAATTTTATGGTTGGTTCTTTGTTGTTTATGTCGGTTAATAATTCCTGCAAATTTTCTAGATTTTGTTCCCAAATAATGAATATGTCGTCAACATAACGCCACCACACCAACGGTTTATTTTCTTTTGAAAAAATCATTTGTTCTTCAAATTTGTCCATAAAGATGTTACTTAAGGCAGGGGACAGACAAGAAAGAAAGAACCTATAGCCATGCCAAAATCTTGTTGGTAGAAATCATCGTTTAACTGAAAGTAAGTTGTTTTCGTACAGAAAGTGAGTAATTCCATTATTGTGTTAATAGATAAACGAGTTCGTTGATGAAAATCTAAAATAAACTAGAAGATGCCACAAATAACATTCAGAAAACAATGGGAAATCAACGTCTAACTTTAAGTTACCCTATATCCATATCTATTGGAGCAGTATGGCACGCCGGCTATACGAAAGACCGTAGGTTGCCAGATTCTGTCTCACTAACGTCCATGATTTACGTTTGGAGTTGCAGCACAAATTTGCCGGAACAAAAGGTTTAAATTACATTGAGATCGCCCGATTTAAAATCCAATAAAGTTCTTTTGTGAGTGAGCGTGTGTGTTTTTGGGAAGTTTACTGCAGCTTCCGAATTATCTGCTTGAATTGAATTAACGTTGCTTAAATCTAATTCAGTCGATGATAACAAATGTGTGTTGAAAGTTCGAGATTTATGCAAGTGCTATTTCGTGGAGTTTAATTAGATTTTCTAAGCATGTTTAGATTGTTTATAAAATAATGTTTTTGGAACTCCAAATTTTGAACTTTCCGTTATTTTTTAAGTTGATTTAGCAAATATTTCGGGGTGTCATATTTAACTTGCTTTGATAGTTTTTTCAAATTCACGACTGTTTTATTAGACTCACTTGGAGCTGAAAGTTATAGTACTCATTTAGTTGATGATGAGGATCGTTGGTATTCCCTGCTGCAGACCGTATAAAAAAATTAATGGATTCTGATTTAAAATTTATTTACTCTGTTAATTACTATATATCTGAAGTACTATAAAGATTAATGGCAAAATACCGTTCTAGATGTGAGTCGAACCTACATTAAAAGTCCGCCATTTTGTGTTCTAAATAAGCTGCGAAACGTGAAATTCAGCCTGCAATTGAACCCACTAATTAAAACCCAATAAAACTCATAGATGAATGACATCGATTTTCGCTGACCAATCAGGGCACGTAACTTCCGTGATTCAAGGATATCGACCAATCAGAAGCCGACAAGAAGATGTGGCTTAATAATGCATGTACTATTCAAATTTCAGCAAGCGCTCTGGCTCAAAGTGGTCCCCAACAATTAAAATAAATAGAAAGAATTGGTCTGAGTTACCAACCTTACAACTAGTAGACTCTCAAGCCCGAACTAAGTACTGACCTACCCCCGAATTAGCCCCACTGATGCATAAAATACCTAAAATCGGTAGCAGGTCTCTGACAGATTAGCTACTGACTATAGCTCAGATCATATATACGTGACGAATTTTATCAACATCTACGAGTTCTAATGATAAATGATATAAAATTCAACGTTTTTAAGAGCAAAACAATTTTTACCTTTCACACAAAATCTACCCTCGAAACCGTGTTTGCTACTATAGGCATTGTTGTAGAGAAATGAAAAACCTACATAATGAGGTACAATACGCTCAACTTCGTTACCCGAAATTACAAAAAAAATAATAATTGTGTATATATATATTTTTTATTTTATTGCTAAAACATTATTATTAACTGAAAAGGTAAATCTTATCATATCCAAGTTACGATCTAAAAATGAATACTGTAGCTCCGGTAGTATTTGCAAAATTTCCGTTAAACCTATGGAGGACACTTTTTTCAAAGGGGCCATATTACCTCAGCGGATGCCAATATCAGTACGAATAAACCAGCGTAGGAATGTAGAATAGTTGATCTAGAGACCCCTCATCTCAGTTTTCTAGTGAATAGTATGGCACTTTTTAAAAAATATCTTTCATAGGTTTAACTGAAACTTTGCAAAAACTCCTAGGGCTATAGTATTTACTTTAAAATCATAAATTGGATATGAGAAGATCTACCCTTTCAGTTAATAAGAATGTGTTATCTATAAAACTAAAAAAATTTCCAGTAAAGGTTCCATTATCTAAGAAACCAATTAACAAAGTTGAGTGTAGAGTAGCTCATTTTGTAGGTTTTTCATTTTTCTACAACATTGCCTATAATAGTATACACAGTTTCAAGTATAGATTTTGTGTAAAAGGTAAAAACTAAATTATTACCATTTTTTAAGGTTTTTTTGTTAGTTTGTTTTGTTGTCCACTATTAAGTTTGTCATCAAAAGGTCTTTTTCTCTTGTAAATGATCTGATCTACTATGCCTAGAACCCAAGACTTAAAGAATCCCATACGCCGATACCTCAGCTTGGTCAACAAAGCCATCAGAGTTTGAAAGAAAAGAGGTCTCACACCTTTAGAAGCTATTAAGAAATAGATTGCTGCTGATTACAAAGTCGATGCCAAGATGTAGCGCCATTTATGAAGAAATACTTGAAGGCAGTTCTCCTTCGGGAGCTTTAGTTCAAAACACAAGATGCATCTGATTCTGATAGGCCACAATTAGCTCCTCTTAGTTCTTCTAAATCTATATTATTTATACCTTATATTTATATTTGCTCTTTCTGGTTCTTCTTCTTTTACTTTTTCCTCCTTCCATAGTTTCTTGTAGTGTTTTATAAGACTTATATGTTTCAATATAGATTATATATTGCAGGAATAAATTTTGTCATTCTTTCTTGTTTATTCAGTGCTTCATTACTCAAATCTTATGTATTCAAAAGTCTATATATTATAGTCTTCTTTTGTTTCTAAGTCAAGAATTTTTGTCAGTCTATGTTACTTAGACTTTAATCAGTGCCTTCATTATCTTATATGCTATGCTATTTGTATATGTTCGTCATTTTCAATGCCGCTACTAAAGCGATTGTAATATAACTTAGTCGTTTTTTCGTCTTGCCTGACAAATCTCTTCTGACCATATTTTCAAACCATTTTTATCGTGTAACTTTTATTCCTTTACCTAATGTTTCTGAGGCTGCCTGTTCGATTGTTTCCATTCGTCATTCAAGTCTTCTTTTGAACACATTATCATTCCAGTCACAGAAGTTTCTTATGCCTTTATAGATTTCTTCTTTTTTTTTGTTCTTGGGTTCGTTTTGGTCCACTAAATAGTGGTTCTCTATATGATTTTGTATCTTTTACGTATCCGGCCAGGTTAGTATCGATTATAAAGTAATCAATAACTAATCTAAGGCTTCGTCTTGTAAAGGTGTTTTCTGTATGTCTTTATTATGAAAGAAACAGTAATTTTTAAGTTATTGTAGCTAGCGAAGTCTGTAAGCAATCTTCCATTTTCATTAAATGTTTCTCGTAAAAAGAAGAAACAAACAGGAAATTTTTATCTATATAATCATATTTTAAAGACTTAACAGTTCGTTAGTAAATAAGCTATGGGTGCTCTAGGCCAAAATCGACCAAAAATACATGTAATTTTCCATAAGAGATTCTAAGGTTAAATTCGCCGAAAATTCATCAAGATGACCTTGAAATCGCCAACGTGAGCTGGCGGTTTAGAGATGAGAAACGGTACAGTTAAAGCCATTTTGGCTTAACGCGGAGGTGTAAAGGGCATATTTAGGGGTGCATTCATCATATTTAAGGCCCATATAGTGGGGGTGAAATTCAACATTCAAACTGTGAGAAGACGTGACTAGGGCTCCGATGAGCCCCAGTGCCGCATCCGCGAACGTTATGGACTAGTGGGTAACGTTTCTACTCGTTATTAGCTATAGTGGTTCTAAAGTTGACGTGGTCCAATCCCTCTCGGCTCTGTGAAGAGTCAATGAACTAAAGCCATTCTAAACTATTGACTATGGAGCGGAGCACGCGCTATCATATATTCGGTTAGGATGCTAATGATGACTGCTAAAAACACAGTTTTGATCAACGCCTCTAAATCTTCAAGGAGACAATGGACAATGGTGGTCTGTCCACGTCACAGTGACCCAATAATCCATGGATGTCATCAGCATCCTAAGCTATACGCGGCCCACATAGATAGGGTCATTAGCTCAGTCAACCGCCAATAGTCACAGCAGGAACGGTCCGAGAACGCGGCCTAAAGTTGACGCAGAACAAATGTCACCCTCTTTGGGCGAATTTTGTCTAAATGCCAAATTAAAATATATGATAGGAGTGCACCCTACCTAAACCCCCACATTAGCCATAAAACCTCCATTCTCTAAAAGCTAGTCAAGGCTGTAAATCCTAACTTAGAATCTATTATGAAAAATTATATGTATTTTTGGTCGGTTTTGGCCTAGAACACCCGTAGCTTATTTACTTTCGTTTACCTTTTAAAAAAATCTATTATGCTTAACCATTTTTATTTGGCGAATTTTATTCATTTTATTTGTTGAAATATACATGTTTTTCAGTATATATTTTTGGAAAATTAAAACATTTGTGACAAATGATCTCTAGTATTACTTCTTTTATCTTTTATCCTAAATTACCAGTTTTAGGATATATTGATATGATTTACGGTGTAGAGTTTTAGAAGTGATAAATTTGCTTTAATGTTATTAACAAAATATGTCTGCTTAATTGAGTATATTAACCTGTCTGTTTTCTACGTACATCCAAAGTAAAATCCTTTTTACCATTCACCGTCTATGACGCTAAAAAACTCATTTCATAAAGGATTATAAAACCTTCAATTTTCAGCTTTATTACGTTTTCATTTCTTTATAACTCCAGATTTTTTCATAACAGATAAAGTAGCGCTTTTTTATTCATCCTATGACTGGGATTATCATAAACTTGGTTTAATATTCTTATTTGATGAATCATAAATTTTACTCTCAGAATACGGTGTAGCTTATGTAAATTGAAAAAAAATCTAATTTCAATAAATTTTTCGGATGTATTTTTAATAGTCCTCTGTTTTCACTAGCATTTAATAATCTCAAGGGCGTCTAAACTACCATGACCAGGAGCAAGGTCAGGTCATATTAAAATATTTTTGTTGGATACTTACATAAAACGTAACTTAAATGTTACATTTTTAAAACTTCAAAAATCCATATTCACTTTCGTTAAGGTAGTAAAAGTTGTTTATGGGTAATTTGATTAATTTATATCTTTAAAATTGTGTCTGAATCACAACAATAAAAACCAAAAATGATGAAAATGTAAATAATTTACGCATCAAATGTTTTAAAATTAACCAACAACGACTGTAAGTTGAACACAAAATAAGTGAGCAATGAAATTGTGGCATAAATTCAATAAATGTATATTTTTTCTTGTATATTCTGTCTCTTAAATATTTTTGAATGGAGTACCTACACTTTATTTCTACAGATTTGGGTAAACCATAGTATATTTATAACAGGTTATAATGGGTTCTATTTTTAATAATAAACCAGATATAAGAAAGAGTGCTCAATAAATATCATTCATAAAAAAAATACAATTTTATTTTGTCGATCTTTCAACAAAATAGACAAAGTAATAATTTTTGACCAAACAGGATAATTCATTTGAACTCTGTTTGGTACCTCATGTCATATTGAAATACATATTAGGTCAAATTTCATTGGTCCAGAAATTATACTAACTCAAACAAGGAAAACTGGTCTATCAGGCTAAAAATACCTAACAAAAGTAATCATTTTCAATTTATTTAGTTATTTATTTAACCAATAGATATACACAATAATATCAGGACATTATTACATAATCTCCAACAGAGGTAATCGGAGTTCGTGGTCTTGGCATATTACCTAAAATTAATAATATATAAACCTATCCTATCGAAAATATATACTTAGCATAAAGGAAAATATTTAAAAATACATAAAAAAGAACATAAAAAAAATTAATTTTCAGGAAGTTTCAATAACAATGGTGACTTTTTTGTTAATTGCCTATCTGATTCTGTTATTACCTTTATTAATTATCCACTTTTTTAACTTATTTTTTATTACACTTACATTACTTAACGCTTTTAGTTCAATTGGAAGACTGTTGTATACATTTATTGCTATTATAAAACTGCGTTTCTTACTGACTGTTTTAGATCTATGTGGGAGAAGAATGCTCTTGGCTTCGTAATACTGTTTGAGATCAGGAATTTTTCTTTCAGCGTAATGTAGTGATATTTTAAAGATTCAAGTGAGAAGAGCTCCTCCAAATTTAAAGGATTGTTTTGTAAGTTCGTTTTATTCTTGTTTCCGATTTTTAATAGTTTCTTCTGGTTGCCTTGCAGACGTTTTGTAGCGTTGGAGTAAGCTCCTCCTCCCCAGGCAATGATTCCATAGTTGATCATGCTTTGGAAAAATCCGTAATACAACTTCATCAATGTGTCCGTTTTCATAATCTTAGAGAGATTATAGAATACAAATCCTAAATACTTTGTTTTTCTAAAAATGTATTCTACACGTTTACCCCACTTCATTCTGTAATCAACGATGATTCCCAAATATTTACATGATTCTACCCTATTGAGATTTTTTCCGTTGACTGAAATGTTTAAGTTTACCGGAACACTTATATTGCAATTTCCGAATGTCATGTAAACAGTTTTGTCCAAATTTAAAGATAGTTTATTTAAAGCTAGCTAGTTACTTATAGCTTTAAGATAGTTATTCATCTTGATCACTACTTCAGCCCAACTTTCTCCTATAGATATAACCGCTGTCTCATCCGCAAATGATAATATTACGTCATCAGGCATAGTTGTTAGTAAGTCATTAACGTGCAGAATGAATAACAATGGCCCCCGTACTGTTCATTGTGGAACACCTGTTCGAACTTCACAATATTCACTTACAACCTCATTTACTTTAACACGCTGTTTTCTGTCTTGCAAATAAGAAGTCATGAGCTTATAAGCTTTGTCCTCTTATTCCATAACAGTATAATTTTTCTAATAATATCTTCTGATTGATAGTATCAAATGCTTTCGCTAAGTCTAGAAATGTAGCTGCAATTGGGGTACTCTTATCAACCTTTTCATAAATTAAATTTGTTAGAAAATTTAAGGCATCCTTTGTACCTATTTTCTTCATGAAGCCATACTGTTTTTTTATATATTATTTTATGCTTGTTCACAAATTCTAAAACTCTATTGTAAATAATTTTTTCCAAGATTTTAGCTACATTAGATATCATTGAGATGGGTCTGTAGTTTGAAATGATATGCTTTTCTTTGCTATTGTGAATTGGCTTTATATCAGCTGGTTTACGCGCATCAGGCCAAATGGATCTTTCTATACACAAATTAATTATATGTGCGAGAGATTCTGCAATAAAGTTGACTAATGCGAATACAGTTTTGGTGTTAATTTCATCGACACCACTACTTTTAATTTTCATATTTTTAATAATGTCTAATATTTCTAAACCAAAAAATATCACTGCAAGCGCATAGAGAAAAATTCTTCGATAAAATCAGGGTAAAGAACGTGGTCTACCTCCTATATAATAGACAAATATCGCTAAACATTACTAAAACAATTGAGGATATATGTACAAGAATAACACAAATCAGGCCAAACCCTTAACCACTCATAACAGCAGTGGAGTGACTCCAGGCAGAGTAGTGTTTGAAAGGGAGCTGAGACCAAACCACTGTGTGACTGAGCCTTTGGCTCACCAGAAAGACCGGCCAATTAAGTTAACGATTATGCCGAACTACTTGGAATGATAACATTTAGTTATACAACCCTCAGAAGAGCATTACCCAATCTCCAAAGCTCACATCAGCTTGGGAGGATAGATACAAAGTGGTCAAGAGGATCAACGAAGTTGACTACGTCATTCGCCAGAATCCGAAAGCTAAGATAAAGGTGGTTCTTTTGGGGCTGGACATCTCACAAAGAATGGAACAATCACAAAAGCCGAATGGCAGGCCTCGGGATATCAATAGTCAAGTAGAAGAAATGCGGACCAACCCCGAAAACAATGGAGTGATAATATTATGTGAAGTAACGTTCCGAACTGCCTGACAAAAAAAATTACGAAGATGAGGAGCTGTTAAAGAAACTGATTAAAGACAGAAAACCTCACAGAAAAGACTTTTTTTTAATATAACCGACCTGTTTGCACGTAGCGTTTCGGAAGTAGCAACACTGGCTCACGCTATTTATGACACATATATATAACAGTATTGTCGTTAGCATCAGCCATAAATCTATTATTAACACATGTTCCTAAACAAACACAAAAAAATTAGCAAGCCATGTTCCAAAACGAATCTCATTTATTCTGTTTAGAATCAACACCCACCTCATCTGTACTATTTCTCATCCAAACTAAAATTAACTGAAGATTTTCTGAAGTGATTCCTCGCAAACGTTACAATCTCATTAAACGTTTTCGGTCGAATGCAGTTGGAAAAATGGCCAGATCAAAGAAAAGCAAACGTGCTGCATCTAGAATGAAATATCAGCGCTGCTCTGGTGATAACAAATGGCGATCGTGTATATGACAAGCGTAGCCGACTGCGACTTCGTTATACTTTATTTTCAGAACTAAGTATATCAGAGTGAACTAGGGGAAATGATCTACTCAGAAATCTTGATGAATGGAGTCATTTGCGATGTGTGTTGCGACGTATCACGCGCTACACGCGGTGAAAGTGACGCTGGGTTTCAACATCATTCTTGATATTGTGGGCTGATGCAAGGTGTTGTAGGGCTATTAACTTGACGCCAAATTCTCTTGAAATGTATGCGTCGTTTAACGGGATTTCTACTTAAAGTTTGAACTGGAATAACTTTTACTGTTTTTTCTGGTTGAAAGTCGATAGATTTTATTTAAAAAATAAAATAATTTGGTCAAGTGCGAGTTGGACTCGCATACTAAGGGTTCCGTACCATCTTCAAGATTCTAATGTTCGAGTTTCAGAAAAACAGGGAATGAATGCATTTTCTTATATTTACCCTAATTTCCTTTAAAGGAAGCGTTTTAAATTTATAAAAAATATATACTTTGATTTTTATCAGAATACATAGGTATTTAATTTTCTAATTTGGTCCCAAAAAATTAACATTAGCGTTTTATTTTACTAATAAACTTTCAGAGAAGCCCTTTATAATCTACTGTCTGAGTTTTGAGGCTCTGTAGATTGGAAGATAAAGGGCAAAAATGTCAAGTTTTGAATTATAAATTATTAGATCTGTTATTCAAATTATTTAAAAATACAAATAAAATATATTTTTCAAAATTTAAATAGAGTAGTTTCTAAAGTGGGAATTTAGTCGATTTTTGTTAATACCTTTTAAACAAATGATTTAAAAGTATGATATATTTGTAATTCACATAATGAGCCTTTTTACATGATGCATTTGAAAATTGAATTTTTATTTTCCATTTAATTGTATAATTTGTCGCTAAAATTACTATGGGGGTTTTCTAATAATTTTTCTTAAAATTTCAAGTGAGCCCCAGTACCCCTAATTATTTTCAAAATTTTAGGTAGTATGGTTTCGGAAATAAAGCGACAAATGAAAATGTTTTATATCTTTATGTTAATAACTTGCAAACAATTAATTTTGAAAATATGAAAAATATGTATTTGCATTCCTCATGATAAATCCTTTCATTTGATGTATTGCATGATGCGTTAAAAAATATTTTTTTATTTTCCGTTTAATTCTATAATTTGGCCCCCAATATTAATTGTAGGGATTTTATCATATTTTTCCTGTAAACAAAAAAATCTATGTCTTATAGTTTGGGAACTAATGTGGGGAATGAGTATTTTTTTAAATATTTTGTAATATATGTTAAAATATTCATTTAAAAACATAAAAATATATATTTGTATTCGTCAAATGAGCCCTGTGATTGGATATATTACATGATCCGTTACAAGCAATTATAATTTTTTATTTTCTATTTAATTCTATAATTTAACCCCCAAAATAAATATTAGGGGTTTTTTCAAAATTTTCCAGCTTTTGGTTTCGGAGATAAGCGGGGCGGGGGGAAATGGGTAAATTTTTTAATATTTTTGTTAATAGCTTTTAATTTACTTATTTTAAAAATAGGAAGAAAATATATTTGTTTTGGTCATAATGAATCCTTTCATTCGATATATAACATGATAGGTTAGAACCAATTTTAATTTTAATGTTTCCATCTAATTCTATAATTTGCCCCCCAAAATGAATATTAGGAGTTTCTCCTTATATTTCCAGTAAAGTTCAGGTGAGGGGCTATACCTCCATTTTTTTTAAAAATTTTCCAGCTTATGGTTTCGGAGATAGGGGGGAATGTGTAAAAAAAATTATATTTTTGTTAATGTCTTTTAATTAATTTATTTTAAAAATATGGAAAATATATATTTATTTTCGTCAAAGTGAGCCCTTTCATTTGATATATAACATGATGGATTAGGAGCAATGTTAAATTTATATTTTCCATTTAATTCTGTAATTTACCCCCCAAAATTAAAAGTACAGGTTTCTCCTTATATTTCAGGTCAGACCCTATACCTCTTTTTTTAAACTTTACATTTTATAGTCTCGGAGATAAGGAAGGGGGGATGGGTAAATTTTGGTATTATTTTCGTTAATATCTTTTTAACTATTTTTTTTAAATGTGAAAGTGAAAAAAATATATTTGTGGGTCCTTTCATTTGATGTATTACATGATGCGTTTGAATTTTATTTTATTTTTTAATTTTCATTTAATTCTATAATTTGCCCTCCAAAATTAATTTTTATGGTTTCTTTTTATTTTTTCTGTAAAGTTCGGGCAACGCTCTATATTTCCTATTTTTTTCAAAATTTTAGACTCAGTAGTTTCGGAGATCGGGGGGGGGGAGAACGGTCGATTTTTTTTAGTTTTTCCTCCAGAAGTACCCCTAAAATCAAAATTTCTTCTTTTACGATATGCACTCCTGATTGGGTCACCAAACTTTACATTGATATCAAATTTCAACCTCTTTCGTCCAGTAGTTTTGGAGAAAATTGCTATGATGTGACAAAAGCAGAAATCCGGAGTGATATTATAAGGGTGCCCGTATATTGTATATACGGAACCCTAAAAATCAACCGATTAAAATTTGACAAAGAGTTATCGGACATTAGTGACTGTTGTTATTAATTTTGGACTTCTATTGCGTGGTAATATGTAATATATATATTTGTTGGTGCCTTTTCTAGAATACTTCATTACTTCTGAGTCCATTTTTTTCGTTTAGTGTTCCTTCAGTATCAGAAGAATTTAATATAAGTGTGTTGATATGCAGATCAACCAAATTTTGCCAAATTGTCAGTTAGTTTGAATAATTGCCTTACTTTTTTTTCATTTCACCGAACACCTACACGGAACACATAACTCTTCCGAAATGTAAGTTAGGTCACAAACTTATGAGCTGCTTTTCTATGAAAAAAACCTCTTTTCGAACAGATTAAATAAGCACCGATATAAATCTTCGGAATGTAGCAGAGAAACAAAAGCAACAGCCCCTAATATGTATAGAAAACTTTTCACATTTTTTATTGTCAACTGGATAAAAAATCCATAGAGCCGGCCACTAATATTTCACGGCCTTAGGACATGACAGAGGAACAGATATCTGGAATTGAATGAGCGATGGAATGTAACGTTGTGTTTTGTTTTCATGAAGATTTCGCTGAATGAAAATACGTGAGAAACATCAGGAATGAAAATTACTTCATTAATACGATCATGATATTTTTTTCAATGAAATCGCTATTCATTTAACTCTTTTAATGTTTATTTCATTCCACAGTGTACGAGGAGTGTAAATTAAGTACTCGAACCGGCAACATAGCTTTTGATCTGACAACACTGGAAACTCGGTACTTGCAGCCCTTCGAGGGCCCACCAATAAAAATTTGATAGACTTTCTGTACATATGGTTTGGCTGGTCCAAAGTTCCTTTGGTGATACAATGCAAGTGGTTTTGTGAAATATAGGAAATTTGTGACACTTTTCTTTCAAAGTCTTGCTTACGGGACAGGATTTTGATCTCTCGGCTTTATTAGTCACTCAAAAGTATTTCTAAATAAAAGTGTTTGAATATTATATCCAAAAAATCTAGAAATCACTTTTACTTCAATTTTCTTTACCTCTTCACTTTTTCAGTGTATAATTGATAATTTTTTTAATGAATTTCTCGCATTTTGGATTTTCAGTCTATGCTAAATTATATTTTACTGTTTTAGGCATTATAACTCTAATCACTTCTTGGTTGCCTCACATTACTTAGAGCTTCTTTTTAGTGAAGCGATCAGTAAATCAAAAACGGCATCTTAGTACAGTGACTGGGGAGAAAAAAGTCCGAACCTGGAAAATTTTTGTCAGTGAACCGATTTTTATGAAAATTGGGAATTAAGTTCATATTATTTAGATCAAAATTATATAATCTTGACATGTGCGTTTTATTTTTTAGGAGCGAAAACCACTCCCTAAGCTAAAAAATAAGTAAAACATAAAAATAGACGTTTCTTAGGCTAAAATTATATCCAAACGAGTAGAACAAGTATTACTTACACGTTTTTATATAGTGTTTATAATATTTCAATCCTTAAAAACCACCCTTAACGAGAAAGTTACGTCATTTTCAAATATTTTTAGACTTATATATCAAAAATAAAAATCTTCTGTATAGTTACGGTACAAGGAACAATTTTTTACTATATTTCAACCCTTAAGAACCACTCTTAATGAGAAAATTATCTTCATTTTCAAATACTTTTTAGATGTTTATATGAAAAATTGAAAAAATTAAGTTATGGTACAAAAAGAATATATTACGATATTTCAACCCTTATGAAGAAATTACGAAACTCATTATTTTGTTTATCATTCTCAAAAATATTTTTAGACGTTTATTTGAAAAATAAAAATCTTCTGTACAGTTATGGTTCAAGAAACAAATTATTAGGATATTTCAACCCTTAATAACCAACCTTAATGACAAATAAATATACTAAATCATTTAAACGACGCCAGTTTTATTACGATAACTTTCTTAATTTTACAGGAAACTATCTCAACTACAAGTCCTGTGAATTTCAATATTTTTTAACGCGTTCTTTCCGAGGTTTTTTTGATTAAAGTGCTTGAAAAACATAGTCTCTCTCCACTTTCGACTGCTACTTTGTATACGTGATTTCTCTGTTAATTTTTGTGCTATAGAAATAAAAAAGAAGCAAAATATTCTACGGGAAAAATTTTTTCTCTCTAACATTTTTATGTACTTTTTTTATTTTTTATGTTATTTTCAAAAAAAAAATTATTTTGTGAAAAATTTTTTAGTTCAAAATTTTTAAAAACATACCTTTAAATTAAAATCTGGTGGAAAATATATCAGTTTTATTGCAGTGCATTAAAATAAAATAAAGATCAATTAGCTGTTTTTTTACCATAACGTCGTCAATTTTCTTGCTAATGACTTAAAATTTATTAATTTGAAGATTTTTGAAACAGTTAATTCACGTTAAGCTCTGCAAATTTAGAGGCCATCGGACAAGAACTGACGATCAACCAGTAGTATCTTAACAGCTATTGTCCCTACACAATTTTTTTTTCTTATAAGCTTCATTTTCTGTAAGAGAATATTTTTGTAGGACGTCAATTTTTCCACATATTCGAGAAAAACCGCCGAAAAACATGTTTTTTGGACAATAAATGAACATTTTCAATCATAAATAACTCAAAAAGCATAGATTTTTTCGAAAAATGTTTATAGGAAACTTTTTACTTAGAATTATTTTTATAAATTTATTTTCCACCCTCTTAAAAGGGTGGCTTTTGCCCTTTGGGCAAGATCACACATTGGAACAATATAATAACAAATCGATTTATTGACAAAAATTTTCCAAGGAAATTCCCTAGTCAGTATACTACCAATAAATTTTCAAAATAATTGACATTTCCGGAGTATTTAATGTCCTGTTTTCAATTTCCTTACTTTTGGAAAAAATGTTATAGCAATTTGTGTAGTTTTATCTGAGGTTTCATATATCAAATTTGTGATATATTGCTAACTTAAAAAAGAGGTATTGCTTCCTTTATATAATATTAACAAAATTTGGTAATTAATAATAAATTTCCTTCTTCGCGATTTTGGCCAAGTTAGATTACTGAGATAGACAAAAATAAAAACCTAGACATAAGGAAATACTCAAGCAAATCATGAACTGTTTAATTTTATATTCCTGCCTAATAAATCAGATTTTACTCTATATACATCAACAACTTAACACCTGCTAAATAATCATTTGAAAAATTTATCATTATTCTTATTAATTATTTTTTCTTGTTTCAGACTAATGAAACGTAACAAACTGATTGACATAGCAGATGAGGCTTTCACAAATTTAAGCTCTTTAAAAGTCTTGTAAGTATAATATTCTTTAAATGTCGTTTTAATTTTTATTCTTGCCTCAACCCGGCGACTCTGCCAAATAATATTCTACCCATAACCAGGAAGTTACATATATGTGATGTAGGAATATGTAGGTAGTCATGAAAAAGATTGTTTACACTTTAACGTTTCCTCATTTGAGAGTAATTCTATTAGTAGTGCTGAACTGACAGTCGATATTGACAAGTTTTCGTGATAAAATGGAATATTCTAACGAGGAAAAACTGAATATGGGTGGATTGTTATATCATATGCCATAAATTTCAGTTCGTACTGCTGAGGAATACTTTCATAGATATTTTAATCGTCGTCAACCTGCTCTATGTACATTTAAGAGGCTTTACGATAGTTTACGCAGATATGGATTCTTTTACTAAACCACTAAAGGAACGTAATCAAATTAACGAAGCAGCACAAATAAATATTATGGCAATGGTAAATCAAAATCCATCTACATCAACTCGTGAGATTGCGGCAGAAGCTGGCACATCTCAACGAACTGCAGTTAAGGTACTGAAAGCGCACAAGTTCCACCCGTACAAACTTTCAGTTTCTCAAACTTTGCATGCTGGTGACAAACATCGGCGTATTTTGTTTTGTACATGGTTTAGAGACATATGCCTTGACAATCCACAGTTTCCATTAAAGGTGTTATGGTCTGATGAAACTAGATTTACCAACTGCGGTATGTTTAATAGACACAATGAGCATATCTGGGCTAAAGGAAACCCTTTCCATGTGTAGAACAAAGACGACCCCAGATAAAATTTGGTTTTAATGTTTGGTGTGGTATCATAGGGTCTACTATTCTGGGGCCTTTTATCTATGACGAATCACTTACTGGGGAGCGCTGCTTGCATTTCTTGCACTACACTTATCAAGACATGTTGCATAATTTGAATTTGAGAACTCGTTTAGAAATTGAGTGGCTCCATGATGGAGCACCTGCTCATAACTCGTAATTAGTAAGACAACACTTAGATAATATCTATCCAAACTCTTGGATAGGAAAAAAAAGGCCCACGCGAATGGCCACCCCGGTCTCCCGATTTGGCAGTAACAGACTTCTATTTATGGGGTGCGCTAAAAAACAAAGTATACAAAAGAAAGTATGAGACAGTTAGTGACCTAAGGGAGGCGTTATCACAAGCAATTGAAGAAATTGATAGGCGGTCTGTGAGGAAAGCAGAAATGTCAATCTTAAAATAATGCAAGTTTTGTCTAAATAACAATGGTGGACTTTTCGAACATAAATTGTAACCATTATTATGTACTTTAATTTCTTAAGTTTTTAGTATGTACCTACTTATTTAGTTTTTTCGTTATATCTGATAAACCTGATAAAAAAATCGTTCAATGTTTTTTGGAATAGTTATTAATAAATCAATCTATTTCATGGCTACCTACGTTGAAAGTGGAAATAAGAGAGAAAAGCATCCATAACTCCGTTGTTTTTATGAATAACTATATCGAGTATATATCGTTGAAAATCTATAAAAATGTCCGATTTTTTGAGGTCATAGCCAACTATGCTGTCCATTCAAAAAAAGATAAGTTTGTGTCATATCTCGAAAACGAGAGCTGTCACACAAACGAAGAAATGACAATCATATTTGGGATACAATTCCCTTCAATTTTGATGTTTACACTTTTTTTATAAAATCGAAAACAAAGGACCTAAAGCTATCTAAATCGACAGAATTTCGTTTTTTCAAAATATCTAGTAGGCCATGACTTTTTACAAAAATCCGAAAGTCTCATTAAATTGGGCCAGTAAAACTGCAAATTTTTCCCAATTTAACCATTGCTCTATCTCCGTTAGTTTCCGATATCCCCATACTGATCATCAAAAACAACTCACCCTTTATAAATATACAGCTCTTAATGTGGCATATTGTGTATAATATATCCTATATTTTTTTGCAGAGAACTGGACAACAATCTACTGACACACATTCCCACTGCCGTCACTAAACTGCCAGAATTGCAAGAGTTGTAAGTTCGTGTTTATTGTAGAAACCACTCTCGATGCAGAGCAAACACACTGATAAATCTCGTTCGAGGATATAAAATTAATAGCCCAACAGCTATGAACTTCGGGCATTTTTCATATTGGTTTTTGAAAACGAACGAATATAGTTAAAAAGTTAAAAACTTTTTGGGAGTCGGTTCGATGATAGCCCAGAACGGATAATGTTCGGCAGTAATGCTGCAAGTTGTAAATTAAACTACTTTTTAGTTGCTTATTTTGTTGTTCGAAGAGTCGTCCTTAAAAGTACTTCATGCAGGGATATCATCGCCAAGTCGTTGACTTGGCTGCGGAAGTTTTTCGCAAATAATCGTACGTGAACTGAATAAATTTTTGAAGTTTTCACTCGATCGAATTGATGCAATGAAATATATTTAAGCGAAATAGAGTTGGCATCTAGGAAATAAAAGTTTCTAATCGACATTTCTATTTAAAATGGGAACTCTTCAATAGTCTTATGCCTGACTAGTGTATTTTAAATAGAAAACTTTCCTTGGATGTTACTAGCGAAAATAATCATACGTGAATAAATAGCACAGTTTATTTTCTGAATGAATCTTGTGGCATATTTTTCAATGTCTAAGTGCTTCTTGGGAAATAACACCACAGGTTAAAGAAAGTTGCTGTATATTCTAAACGTTTCGGGGTCTAGATCAGACCCCGTTGTCAATGGTTAAGAAACTACGGATTAAAAAGGCACAATTCTAAGATGTAAATTAAAATATTTGACAATGTGTATTATTTGATTTTTGACGTAACTAAGAGAATCTTATTTGTAATATACAGGGTAGCACAGAAATTTCTAAAGATCATATAATCATTAAGTTCCTTTCAATTGGAAGAATTTGAATGGGAGATCTTCAGAATTTTATGTGGCGCTCCTAGGTGCGACTTTGTTATAAGATAGTGCATTCGCCAAAAATGCGACCAAAGAACTTTGTTGATTCAGTGATCACATTAAAATCATAAGGGAAAACCTAGGAAAAAACTTATAAACTCTCCTGATATTGGGTTGTTCACAAGGACATGACCATTAGTAATTTCTTCCTTAATCATCGGCAACCAGGAACGACTGAATTTACTACGGGTAGTAGCGATACAATCGTTTTCATTTACAAAATTAAAGCAGACTCTTTTAGTTTTTCGTTGTGTTCTTCTTTGTGTAATATAACTGATTTTGAAACTGTATTTTATGACCAAGGTCCCAAGCATGTTCACAAATTGTGGATTTTTCAAATTGTCGTTTTTTTATGTAATTTTGTGTTCGTTTATTCGAACATTCACAGGTCTAGAGGTTTGTCCAATATAGAATTATTACATTCACACGGTATTTTATAAATGCAATTTTTGTATTTTGAGTTGTGTTATTTGGTTTGGTTTTTGATATATTGATTTTAGTGTATTTCTTTTAAATGATGTTTTGATATTATATCTGTTTCCCACTCTTTTTAGTCTTTCTGATAGACCCTGTATGTATGGTATAGTTATTGTATTAATGTGATTATTTTGGGAGTCTTTGTTGCTTGGTGAAGTTTGATGTTGGTTGTTAGGGATTATTTGGTATTCCATTTTGTTTCACTCTAGACTCCGAAACGTTTGGAATATACAGCAACTTTCTTTAAACTGTGGTGTTATTTCCCAAGAAGCACTTAAACATTAGCACAGTTTACAAAAAATATTCTTTTCAATATGCTTAAACTAAAAAAAAAAGCAGCTGTTATTTGAGACTGAACGATAGAAGCGAAAACTCGTTACGAAGTATACTTCTCGTTTCGTATTATATCCTGTCTCTTTTTTTCTTCCTTTGTGTCATTCTAAGTAAAGGACACAAAATTCAGAAAAAATAAAGTAATTGTTGCTATTCAAGTATTAAAACCCAGATGAGTAATTTAGTTTTCAATTTAAATATACTCACTAACAGAGATCTCGCAAAACACAGAAGAAAATGTTTAAATTTAATATTGTTTTGGTAAAAACCCAGATGCTATAGTAGTAAATGATTAAAATTTCAATAGTAAATACCAATGAGTTCAATTTTTTTCCCGAGTTGACCATACAATGTATGGCATTACTCTCCCTCTAAAGCACGCTAAGAGTGCCTTTAGGGGAAAATTCACTAAATCCCAGATATCCTAGATATCAAAAGGTTTTAGCTCTGTGGGAGCTCTTGCCAGGTTTTCAGGCCCGTGGTTGGAGTCGTGGCGGCAGTTTCCTATGAATTTCCTCACCGACCGGGCTGTCCCTAATAGGATTGATTGTAAAGATATATATTTTTTATTATATAGTTATAGTTTGTTAATAATGTGTTTTAAGATGGTCTGTTTCTTCTTAAGGAATACTATCCCAACCTTCACTTCATGCCTCAGAACCTCCAAGGTCCGTGGGGCCTGGGGTAAATTTCCGAACCTTCTACCCATCATATCGCAAACATGTTCTATGGGCGAAATATCGGGGCACCTGGGCGACCATGGCAACAGATTCACATGAGTCTCTTCACCAAAGTTTAAACTAACTGGAGCAACATGAGGCCGAGCATTATTTTGTGGAAATATGGGATCCATAACCGATTGAAGTAAGGGAGTACATACGGCTCCACTACTTCTTTAAGTTATATTCGCTGTCATGTTGCTTCGAACAAAGACTAAAGGTGACCCACTTACATGTGCAATAGCATCCCATACCATAACGCCTACTGTTCGGTGAACTTGTCGCTCAACATCAAATTGAGGTTGCCATCTTTCTCCTCTACCCTTCTTTGGCCATCATGTCAACCTCAGCACAATCTAGAGAACACCTAATGTTATTGCACTTTCCAATGTTGTTGGTCTCTGCACCAACGTAGACATCGAAGTCGTTGTTAAGCGGTCAGATGTAGTACAAGACCTTATACTGCGGTAAACCGTTCAGATACTTACTATATGGCCTTATTCTCCTAACCATTCATTAGCCAACATTCGAGTTGTCGAAAATCGGTCTTTAAAGGCATGTGTCATAAAAGTCGATTTTGAACTCCATTTGTGCCCGTTCTACGTTATTGCATATTCTTATTTTATTTTGAGTAATACCGGAACAGTTTCAGAACATCTCAAAACAACAGTTGGATTTCTGTATTCCCGTTTCTATTATCCCGAATTTCCACATCTAATTCCCGAATCATTAATCCTGCATCTATTTTCAAACATTTCATAAACACCTGCTATATATTTTTATCACTATATATATATATATATATATATATATATATATATTATATATATATATCCCCGGTGGCCTAGTGGGAAAGTCCGTCAGCTCACACAATTGTTCTAAATTGGAGCTTGATATAGCGGACCGGACCCGAGATCAAATCTCAGCCAAGTCAAGGTTTTTTTCATTATAAAAAATTGTGACATTATTCCGGGGGGTACAGTCGTCTCTGACGTAACGGCAAAATCAGAGAATAGACATTTGCCCCCTACCACCCACACTGAGGCAGCGTGGTAAGGTATGCCTCATATCCCCTGTAAAATTATAAAATATTCTTCGTCTTGTCAATCCTTCGAGACATTTCTTCTTACAAAAATACCTTAAGCTCTTTATCTGTTCCCTCAAGACCTTAAGTGTCTCCGATTAGCTCTTCAGCTTTCGCTTCATTAATAAATTCCGTTACGAGTCTAGTTATACAAAGGCCAATTCCTCAACCTCTAGCCTTGAGTTTCCGATAAAAACTGCCAAAAATTATGTTCGTCTTCTCATCCTTCGAGCCAGTTCTTCAATTCTTCAGTCCTACACTTCTTCTTCTTCATTTCAGTTAGTAAAACCGACTTCTTCCTCTCTTCTCAAGACTTTAAGTTCTCCATTTCCTACAGCTCTTCAAGTTCCTCTGCATCTTTTCAATTCTTCAGGGAGGCTACACCATGAAAAATTGATTGAATATAGCTGCATATGATGATGGTCAGATATATTATATATATATATATATATATATATATAACGTTTTTTGAACGCCATCTATCGACACGATACCATACATTGTTACGTGTCTCTGTCAACCATGGCGGTGACAGTATTCTACACTCACGCTGTTTTGACCTTTGCCCGATGGCCAACAGAGGGATCGAACTGGTACGCTTAGTCGGTATCGGAGTTGTCGTCGATCTGGGAATTTTTGTCAAGGTCGTCGCCGTCGCTATCTCTACGGTTGTCGGTGACTGGTATTATTACTACGCGTCTTAAACGGGATTTTATTCCTCATACTATCAACTTTTAGTATCTTGATATGCAGTGGTCTTGTTAGCACATATGCAAAGTGCTTACTTAGGAAGCAGACGGCCGAGGTTCCATTCCCTATGACTGCGACAGTTTTTTGGAATATAACCATATATACTATTTCGTACATCATTGAAATTTGGCGCGGTTGAACAGATCACGTGATGACTATTCACCTATAGAGCCTGGCATGGCTGAGCACGTGGTAATTAACCAATGAGAGCGCTTCAAGTGGGCTACTCCTTATCTACTGCGTCACAGCCTGCCTGTAGTACGTCAGCTGTCAATCGTGTTCCGCACCACTGACTCTATGGCCTACCTGTCAGTTGTCATTGTTCCGTACCATCGTTCTATGCCATATGGTCAACCACCCCGTACATCGTTATATCTGCTGAGACGACCTCCATATCCACGTTCCGTCGTTCTATACCAAAGCCTCATACCATCGTTCCGTGTCAACGCCCCTATCATCCGAGGTCATTGACCTCCAGGCGATATCAGTGCGGATGAGCCTGTGCGGTGTCATCTTGTAAGTGGGGGACTTGACCTTGAGAATTTTCGTCGAACCCTTTTTATCTATGAGATATTCTAAAAATTTTTGCGTTTTGTTTAAAATCCACCCTCATGCTACATGAGCGCCACCCTAATTTAATGCATTGTGACGGACACTTTTTTACTCTAACACTTTTTTTAGATATGCATTGGCATAGCTATTTTGAAGAATAGTCTGGAGTTGCTGTGATATTAAAAAAATGTTTACTTAAATAATTTTCCGATCATTTAATCTGTTACAATTAAAGTGACCTCATTTTATATTGACAGAATATTAAATAGGTGAGGAACCTTTAAAATGCTATAATTAAACAAATCTTATATTTTAACTAAACATTAATTTACTCGTCATATGTTCTTTGCAGTTATATTTAAAATAAGAATTAAATTACATATTAGGATTAATACTTAACAAAATAGTGACATTGATTTCATTCCTCCTGAAATATATATCCATTACTAAGAATGACACAAAGAGGGATGAAGATAACGAGAAACGGGTACTATGTTTCGTAAGAAGCTTTCGCTTCCATCGTTCAGTCTCAAATGACTGCCGCCCTTTTTTAATTTCTTTATTAAAGCACAGATGATAAATATCCTTTCCTGTCATAAATCGAGCAGCTTTAACCATAATCGTAAGAAGGAAACGCTATCTAAAAAAGAAATCTCATTCGAAAAGTTTTTTAGACTTGTTAAAGTTGCCGCACAACGCGGTGCGAACTTAATCTCAAACAATGCCAAAGGTTAACTAAACGAACATTAATTTTCCAGGTCCATATCGGGGAACCGCATCAAGTACATCGAGGGAGGTTTATTGCAGAAGACACCGGCCCTTGCGCTTTTAGAGCTGAAGGGGAATCCCTTAATTGGTGTGGACTCCCACGCGTTCTCATTCCTGCCTCGACTTCGAAAGCTGCAAGTATTATGTTCACTTTGATTTGACTCGCTTGTTCTTAACATGTTCGTGGTGGGTTGTGGTGGATGAGTTCGGAAACCAGCTCATGTTTCGAAGGAAATTGCATTCAGTTGCTCGTGGTCTTTCTTTCGCCAGACCATGTTAAACTTGCACACAAAATCAATTAAGAATCAAATTTCGAATGGATTTATATTTGTGATTTTTTTTAACAACTAGAAAAATTTACTAATTTTCCATAGAGGTTTATTTGTTTTATTTATTTAAGTAGGCAGTAGGGCAAGTCCTATCAAGTCAATTGATAAACAATTCCTCAAAAATAATATATATAAATATATATATATATATATATATATATATATATATATATAAAATGATCCTAAAAACTACAACATTTGTATAAAACATTAAATAATTTTACTTAACAAAAGTACGAAACATTACCAACAAACATAAAACTATAATCTGAAATAATCTAAAATATTTTAGTAACCTTCCTGTAAAAACCACCTGGTCCATCCGCCCAAATATCCGTTCTCTTAACTCATACACAAAACATAAAAATTATATTTATTTTTATAGTTATAATATATATATATATATATATATATATATATATATATATATATTTTATTAAAACACGAATAACGAACGTGAAGAAATTTAACAAAATAATGGAGAACAAAAAAAGAACCATAATAACACAGGACTCTTGGTTGAGAAATCTGACAGATGTCGTTCTACCAGAGGAAGTCAAAACTATACTCCAATTAGGTCCTAAATTCTGTGTACCACCGTCAAGTCATGATATCAACATTCCTTCTCTTGTTGCTGAACTACAAAATATCAATCTGGGGTCCTCAGATCCGAATATGAGAGACATATTTAATGCAAGAATTACTAACGAACTACATATTGAATGACAAACAAAATACAGACTACCTGAATAAATGTCTCCAAATAACAAAGAAATTTCTTAATGCTAACCAAGATTTAGTGGTTACTAATGCAGACAAAGGATCCACAACTGTGTTAATGTACAAAGACCAATACAACGAGTTAGCCAACACTTACTACAAGATGAAGAAACATATACAGTCCTGAGGCGAGATCCATCAGCCACCCTAGAACAAAAAGCTAATAAGATCATCACGAACCTGAAACAGAGAAACATCATCACATCGGACCTAGCATCTCAACTTATGCAGTATCAAGGAACAGCAGGCAAATGGTATGCAACACCAAAAATTCATAAAGAACCGTTGAGTCTTAGACCGATCGTCTCAAGCATTAATGTCCCCAATGGCAAAATAGCAAATTTTCTTAAGGATGTGCTAACGAAAGCTTACAATTTCAACAACCAATATTATGTTAAAGACTCATTTGAATTAGCAGCTTTTATCAATAACACATCCATTCCAATAACTACATTTTGGTGAGTTTTGATGCAGTTTCCTTATTCACCAACATCACTCTAGAAATAGCATCCTTGTGTGTTAACACATATTGGACTGACATAGCCCTATATCAAAAGATGAATTCCTAATGTTATTGAAGTTTGTGTATGAATCAACAGTATTTTCTTTAAGGAGACATTCTATTTACAGAAGGATGGTAGCCCAATGGGCAGCACACTGTCTCCATATTAGCTCAATTCTGTATAGATCATGCCTTGGACATGTCATTGTCGAGATTTCCTTGTCAAGTCCCTTTTTGTAAAAAGTTTGTAGATGACTTGCTTCTACCCATAGTTGAAGAAGAAGCTGACCAATGCCTTAACTTACTGAACCAGTTCCATCCTAAGTTACAGTTCACAATTGAAAAAGAGCATAATAACAGGATTGCGTTTTTGGACATGTTAGTTATACGCCAAGAGGGGAAACTTATATGACAGATTGGCATCAAAAAAACTATGCATCAGGTAGATACATACACTTTATGTCATACCACCATTCAAGGTAAAAATGAACATTATCCACAATATTAAGACTAGAGTAGGGAAGATCTCACATGAAACATTTAAACAGAAAAATTTAATAATCTTGGAGAAGTTGTTAGTCCAGAATGGATACCCAAGAGCATTATTACGCAAAATCCTATACAATAATCCAAATACTCTAATGAACCTTGACAACAGTAATACAACCCAGACAGGTGGCTCAACAACAGAAGAACAGGCTCATAATTTCATTACATTCCATATGCAGGATCACTAACAAAAAAACTAAAGGAAGTGATACCAAAGGACCTCAATAAGATAACAACCTCAAATGTAAAGCCAATAAAGAAAATCTTCACTAAACCCAAAGACACTGACCCAGAAATAAAGAAGTCTAATGTAGTGTATAGAATTCCATGCCTGGAGTGTGATGCAAGCTATATTGGAACTACGAAAACTAAAGTCAGCCAACGAGTCAGCCTACATAAAAGCAATATTAAGAAAGGCCACAACACCTGTGCTTGGCTACTCACTCCAATATAGTAGGACACAAGCCAGATTTTGATAATATTAGTGTGTTGGACATAGAAAAAAATCATAAAAAAGAACTTTCCTGGAATGTGGAGGATAGCCCCAAGAAGATAATGCCCTTAATGCGAGAACAGATATACAAAATCTGAGTTCCATATACTCGCATTTGATCCAGATAGACAAAAGAAGATATAAACCGGGCCTGGTAGCTGACACCTGACAGGCCTTACACTCCACATAACCATTGGCAGGAGAACACTGAAAGCTAGCAACGTAGTCCAAATGTATTATCATTTAAATTTTTTTTTTAATCTTTTTAAAGTGTTTAGACGTGTCTGTGTTCTATTTGAGTGTAGTGTAGTGTACGGTTCATACATGGTGTAGATATCGGAATATGTATGGAGATAAAATTTTGTTAAGTAATTTTACTATTGCAGGGCGAACTATACCGATTTCGCATTAATTACTGCATCCATCAATCTGTATATAAAGTTTAAATGTTATTAAAGATTTCTCTGGTTAATATCTCTGACGTTATACATGAAAACTACTAAGAACGATTTATGTTATTCTATGGTATAATCTGTGTTTATGTTTTATGTCAACTTGTGTTGTCAGTTGTCAACATGACTAAAAAAATTTTTTAACGTATTTTGTAGTATATAGTATTTTATATTTTAATCAGGATAAGAATTTCTAGAGCAGTTTGATGTTCAAATGACAATTAGTAATATAATCTGTAAACTCCACGGTGTGAAAAGGCATACAATCACATTACCTGATGAAGGGGTAAATTATTAAATAATATTAAACCCGAAACGTTGTAATCTAATGATTAAATTGTTTTAATTTGCACCTGACCTCTACATCCCAAGACTACATACGTATCTTATATATATATATATATATATATATATATATATATATATATATATATATATATATATTATTGTTATGGAATTGAATAGATCAAAAGTTTTTTTTTTAAGAAACACTAAAGGGAAATTGTTTAAGAGTTGAGAAAATATAAATATTGATTGTATGTAGGTTTATGATAACAAAGCCTATCAGAAAGGAATAATGATAAAAGAATTTTTAAGGATAAGGAATTCAATAAGTAAGGAGAAGATATTTACTCAATAAATGAGAAAAAGTGGAGTTAGATGAGTAAGCAGTTAATTAATAATTAAATAATAAATGTAGTATGTAACGAAAGTTAATTTGGTTAACTATAGAAAAGTAAAGTCAGAAAATTGATATTTGTGAAAATAAATAATCTAGAGAGTCAAATATAATAATATAAAAAAAAGACATACCTTGTTAGTAATTGGACTACTAATAGAATCTGTTGTTAAAAATAAAATAATTTAAAATTCATGTGAAGTAACATCCAAGGCTTATCCAAACTTAGTAACCAGACATTTGATAAAAAAATCATTCTCTAAAAAAGAAAAAAATAGTAGTTATATAAAATTAAGTTAACAGAATGTAAGCAGGATAAAATTTGTATGGGTAGGATAAAAAGGTAGGAAGAAACTACAGGGAAATATGTTAAGAAGTAGGGTTATTATGTAAAAAGAGAAATCACAATTACAGTCACTAAATTTCAGTAAAAGATATAAAATAAATTGATTAGTAAAGTACCATAACTATAAATTAAATACTATAAATTAATTTAGGAATAGAAATCAATAGAAGGAAAACATTAACATATGTAACACATTTAGATTGGAAGATTTAAGTGATAAAAAAAAATTGGAATATATCCAGCTTCATAATAATATATCAATACAAGGAATTGGAGTCAATATCGTGACATTCTGTCCTAGGAGTTAAGGGAGAACAGCAATTACACGGAACGGCTCCAGATTCGGAACCTTTGTGTGCTAATTCTCTCGAAAATCCTAGATGTCGGTCTTACATCGCGCGTCTTCAAATTTAACGAAATGTATCAAGTACATAAAGAAGTGTTCGAGAGAACATTCAATTGTGGGAAGCGCAACTGATGAAGGTTCCCTGACCAGAAACAATATATATTATATATAATGTATATTGTCTTGCATACAAAGGAATGACACCTCCAAGAGAGTATTCATTATCTCTGACAGGTAAAGTAACATGAAAATTTTATCGTGACATTCTGTCCTAGGAGTTAAGGGAGAACAGCAATTACACGGAACGGCTCCAGATTCGGAACCTCTGTATGCTAATTCTCTCGAAAATCCTAGATCTCGCGTCTTCATTAATTATTCATTCAATTAATTTTGTTTAAACTTATTTATTCAAACACATCAAATAAATCCAAAGTGTCAATAGTGTCAAACAAGTCAATGAAAAGTTATAAAATGTAGATGTGACAAATATCAATTATTTTGTTTCAAAATATTGCTATCAATTAGGCTGATTTGTTTGCTCTTGCGAAGCCGGGGCGGTTCAGCTACTAATAAATATTTTAATATAGTTTAATTGAACCAACAAAAAATATTTCTATTTAAATTTATTTATTCTAATTTATTTGGTATATAATCAGCATAACCTCTCTGTATCTAAAAACATAATGACCAGGGACTATTGAAAAGTCATACGCTGAGAGTTTTTACATCAACAACGGACGTAAATCTAACAGTGCATGTACCAACTACCCAAACAAAAACGATTGGGTTGGGCTTAACACTCAAATTAACGAGCATGAGCTGGCTTCCTCGATTTAATAGCCATAAAATTAAATGTTATCAGTGGCGTGGACCCCACGTTTGATTTACCCTAAACGCAATCTGCGCTTTTTTGCGCAGAATAATTAATTACTAATTTTCAACGGGTATATTGTTTGTACTACAGCAAAAGTTCGGGACCTTTCATGTTTTTTTTTGTTTTGTCGAGTCCAGAAATGCGGAGCGATGTTGATTTTATAAATTCGGGACGAAATATGTATAAAAAAGAGAATGTTTAATCATAAACTCGCATAATGGAAAAACTTGTTTAGTTCAGATGAAAAGAGTAGGATGATAAATGGGACTTATATAATTCGAATTTGTCAACACTTTTTATTATATTCATTCCAGAGCAAATAGTATGTGCCATAGGGTGGAGCAAAACAACGCTTTTATTCAAATCACATTTTGATAGTGATAACACTTAATCACTATCTCTAAAAATTAAATACCTGCACACAAAATCTACACGATTGATTGATATCTTATACTGTTACCAAATACTTAGAGCTCTTTTTAACCGACTTCCAATAAGGAGGACGTTATGAATTCATCTGCAACTTTTTTTTTAGATAGGACGAGCGATTATTCAAAAACAGCTTGGGCAATTTTGATGAAATAAACTGCATTATATTAAGGAACATTACAGTAAGGTCCCATATAATTGTTTATAACATGAGATATACGATTTTCCAGAAATTTTAAAAAAATGTAAATAAGGGACTAGATTTCAGTGAATTTCAATGAATCTCCACTGTTTTCTCTAAAACCGCTCAAGAAATTTGAATATTATAAATTGTATTTTACAAAGATATGTTCCAGCTTGATTCCGTACATTTTTCTATAATGTAAAACTTACTATTTTTCTGAAAATCGGAAAAATATATGCAAAAAAACTGTAAACATCATGGTAAATGTCAAAATTTCATCATAAATATCTAGTTTAAATGTCAAGATATACTTTGTGTTGTAATCGTTTTCATTTTAATTCGTTTGAAGTAAGTTTCTTTTAGCGACGAAGTTAAGTTAGGGGGCTTATAGTCGCGTGAAATGGCAGAAAATATTCCGTTAGTTTATCGAAAGGAAAATTTGTTATGTCGGTGAACTCTTCTTTATGGTATACGGTTGTGAGTGCGTGCGTGCATGTAATATTAGATGATACATAAGCAGTTGTATGCATAGCATGGTTGAAATATTAGTTAGAATTGAATTAGTTCTAAAAATATTGTATTGGGTGGCACATAAGTAGTTGCGTATACATGTGATTGAAATAAGAGTGGAGCAAAACTATAGTTATACAGAGTGGATATTTGCGTAATAGGACGGAGAATAATTACAGTTATACAAAAAGCTTTAAAAATTGTCAGAAGCATTTGAATATACAGGATGGTTGAAATATAACGTGGAGTATAATTACAGTTATACAGGGTAGTTTCAAACAGTTATAGTTTGGAACATAGGTAGTTGCTTTGACAAGGTGTTTGAAGTAAGGGTGGGGTAAAATTATTTTTCTTTTGAGGGTGTATCAAAAATTTGTTATATAAGCATAAGCAGTTAGGATATTTGAATTATAGTACGTAGGACGGGGTATAATTATAGACATTATATCAGATAGACCATGAGCAGTTGCATAAATGGATTACTACACATATGGAGCGAAGTAAAGTCATTGGTATACAGGAATAATTTAAACCATAGAAAAATAGAAAGAGTCAGTAGTGTGGAGAGAATTTGTACTTATACAGGGTGGTTTTAAAGATACCGTTGTAATATTGTGTTGAGTTGTTATATAGAGGTGACCAATACACAGAAGTATATACAGTGTGGATGCAATATAGAGTGTATTAGTTACATATATAGTAAGTGCTCCAAATAATAAATCAAATAAAAAAATTAAAATATATTTGGAAAATATAGACAAAAAGAATAAAAATTAGAGAGGGAGAGAGGGAGAGGGAGAAAAAGAGAGACAGAGAGATAGAAATACGCTAAATTTTCAATTGAATTGTACCTTAAATCGGATAAAAAAGAAGATATGTCTGAAAATAGTGACTGCTTGCACACGGTTTCTAAACGGTTTTTATTTTAAGTCAGCTGAAGTCGGTTCTTTTTCAAATATAAATTATTTGGGTCCTTTTTTGTTTATTTTGTGCAATTTTCATATTGCGAACTAAATAAGCAATTTGAAGGGATTTCAGCAACGCAAAATGTTTAAAGATGGAATAACTTTTAAGTTTATACAGTTTGTTAACCTTTGCACACGCCAAATATTTTTATTCGTCCCTTACAGGTTGTTTTTCATCAATTTTCTGGAATTTTTCATATTATTTTTGACCCAGCATCACAAACGTATTCTATAGTAAATTTGAATTCAAAACCCCCTCAAACTTTTTGTAACATAAACTATGAGAGAGATGTGAGGTTTTTCAAATCGATGGACTGAAAAAAATGAAAGTGGTAGTGCAAATGCCCTTTTTACATAAGAGAAAACAAAAATTTAATTTAACCCACATTTTTAGTTGATATTCTTCAAATATTTAATTTAATGTATTCAAAATTTTTTTTCTTGAGTTTCAATCTACAAAGGTCGCGAACAGTGGATATTGGCAGGTTGGGTTTCACGAGAGCGACACACGTAAGTCAGCGTTTTCCAAAAGCAAAAACACAGTTTTGCACCCTAACAACAAACCTTTATTTAAATACTCAAGGCCGTTTCAACAACTCTAAGTTATCATCATCAAGGAGTTTCGTCTGAAATCTTTGTGGGCCCAGTGGAGGCCCCCAAAGCCAAAGAATGGAATGTTTGAAAGCAACGATGTCAGAGAAACCAAATCTCAATTGCCAGTCCAACAGAAAATGGTACCCGCTCTCCTGACCAAAGTACATAATGTGATAAAATTCTCCAACAAAATTAGTAGGTAATTTACTTCGAGGGCATCAGAGCCTGGTGGCGTAAATGTGATACCTGTGCAGCCAGTAAATGTTCGAAGAGGTTCAACAAATGTCCTGAGACGTATGTTATATGTACTCAAGAGGCAATCATGGTGACGACCTTGCTGGTAGAACAACTTTTATGCCGGTTTGTTGGTTATTGTGAATCTGGAAAATGAAAACCATTACCTTGCATCCACAATCGAAGGGGATGATGATGATGATTCAGCAGGACCTTGATTCAACATCTATCCAAGGTCCTCAGCAACAACTAGCGTGATTGGCATGAGCATATTCCGTTATTCCTATTGGGGTATCGCTCAGTCGTACCCAACAGTAAAGGACTGAGTCTTGAAAGCTAGAGTACTATTTCGTAAGGAGCTGAGACTACCATTTGATGTGTTCTTTGGCTCACTAAAAGAACCATCCCAAGAAGTTAACGATTATGTAGATCAACTCCAACAAAGCATGCCTACCATAAATGAACTAGCCCGAACGCAGATTTTGGCAACCACTAATCGAAGGAAGATATGTTACGATCTTAAGTAAGGGCAAATCCCCAAAGATCACACTAGCTTGGAATACGACGGTCTTCGAAGTCCAAGATGAAGGCGATCCCTTTGGATCGACTGGCTCCCTATCCTGGAGAAGACGACTCTGATCGAGTCGATCAGAATTAAACCTGGCAGGGTATCAATGTTTAATTGACGACACTAACAGAGTGTCCATAGTAGTACTGGAATTGCCATTGCTTTCGAAAGCTACTCGTCATGCAGGTTAGATAGAAAAGGATGCTACAAGAATAATCGAGAGTAACGGGGATAGGATATAAATGCGGCCGCACGACAGGAGCAGTTCAATAGTGAAACCGCTGATGTTTGTTTGTCTTATCGTTGTAATATTTATAGGCAGTAGTAGTCTATTGGTGATTGTGAATTTTTTGGTGAAGATTTAATTTCGGTGTAAAAATTGTTTCTGAACCCATCGAAGATTAGTAACTTTTATTATGATTTACTTCAATTATAACAAATATAAAAGGTGATACGGTACTCCTAGTATGCAGTCCAACTCGCATTTGGCCAAATTATTTGAATATACAGGGTGAGTTTTTTTATGAACAATATGGGGATCTCGGAAACTAGCGGAGATAGAGCAATGGTTAAATTGTGAAGGATTTGCAGTTTTACTGGCCCAATTTAGTTACACTTTCGGATTTTTGTAAAAGGTTATGGCTTACTAGATATTTTGAAAAAACGAAATTCTGTCGATTGTATCCCGAATATCATTGTCATGACCTCGTTTGCGTGACAGCTCTCGTTTTCGAGATATGACACAAACTTATCTTTTTTTGTATGGAAACCATAGCTGGCTATGACCTCAAAAAATCGGACATTTTTAGAGCTTTTTAACGATATAATACTCGATATAGTTATTCATAAAAATAACGGAGTTATGGATGCTTTTCTCTCTTATTTTCACTTTTAACGTAGTTAGCCATGAAATAGCTTGATCTATTAATAACTATTCCAAAAAACATTGAATGATTTTTTTATTAGGTATATCAGATATAACGAAAAAACTAAATAATTAGGTACTTACTAAAAACTTAAAAAATGAAAGTAGAAAATAATGGTTACAATTTAATTTCGAAAAGTCCACCATTGTTATTTAAACAACAATTGCATCTTTTTAAGATTGACATTACCACTTTCCTCAAAGATCGCCTATCAATTTATTCTTTCTTTTGTATACTTTGTTTTTTAGCCCACCCTATAAATAGATGTCTGTAACTGTCAAATCGGAAGACCGGGTTGACCATTCGCGTGGGCTATTTCTTTCTATCGGAGAGTTTGGATAGATATTATCTAAGTGTTGTCTTACTAATAACGAGTTATGAGCAGGTGCTCGATCATGTTGGAACCACTCAATTTCTGAACGAGTTCTCAAATTCAAATTATGCAACATTTCTTGAAAAGTATATTGCAAGAAATGCAAGTAGCGCCCCAATAAGTGATTCGTCATAGATAAAAGGCCCCAGAATAGTACACCCTATGATCCACACCAAACATTAAAACCATATTTTATCTGGGGTCGTCTTTGTTTTACATGGAAAGGGTTTTCTTTAGCCCAGATATGCTCATTGTATCTATTGAACATACCGCAGTTAGTAAATCTAGTTTCATCTGACCATAACACCTTTAATAGAAAGTATGGATTATCAAGGCAAATGTCTTTAACCCATGTACAAAACAAAATACGTCGATGTTCGTCACCAACATGCAAAGTTTGAGAAACTGAAAGTTTGTACGGGTGGAACTTGTGCGCTTTCAGTACCTTAACTACAGTTCGTTAAAATGTGCCAGCTTCTGCCGCAATCTCACGAGTTGATGTAGATGGATTTTGATTTACTATTGCCAAAACATTTATTTGTGATGCTTCGTTAATTTTATTACGTTCCTTTGGTGGTTTAGTAAAAGATCGATATCAATGTAATCTATCGTAAAGCCTCTTAAATGTACATAGAGCAGACTGACGACGATTAAAATCTATATGAAAGTATTCCTCAGCTGCACGAACTGAATATGCCATATGATATAACATTCCAATATATTCAGTTTTTCTTCGTTAGAATATTCCATATAATCACGAAAACTTGTCAATATCGACTGTCAGTTCAGCATTACTAATGGAATTACTCTCAAATGAGGAAACGTCAAAGTGAAAACAATCTTTTTCATGGCTACCTACGTTAAAAGTGAAAATAAGAGAGAAAAGCATACATAACTTCGTTATTTTTATGAATAACTATAACGAGTATTATATTGTTGAAAATCTCTAAAAATGTCCAATTTTTTGAGGTTATAGCCAACTATGGTTTCCGTTCAAAAAAAGATAAGTTTGTGTCACATCTCGAAAACGAGAGCTGTCACGCAAACGAGGACATGACAATCATATTCGGGATACCATTCCCTTCAATTTTGATATTTACACTTTTTTTATAAAATCAAAAACAAAGGAGCTAGAGGGATTTGAATAAATCGACAGAATTTCGTTTTTTCAAAATATCTAGTAAGCCACGACTTTTTCCAAAAATCCGAAAGTGTCATTAAATTGGGCCAGTAAAACTGCAAATCTTTTCCAATTTAACCATTGCTCTATCTCCGCTAGTTTCCGAGATCCCCATACTGATCATCAAAAAAAAAACTCACCCTGTATTATATTCCAGATTCTTAGAGTTTCTTTGTACACGCCTTTCTTTCACACATTCGAATAATTATTAATACTCACCTCGTTTATATTACTTCAAATGCATCCAAAGTGAATTAACCTGATTTCAAACGTGTCACTTTTTTCAAAACCAGTTGTAAAATTTCCCAAGAACGAACAGAACTGAAAGAGTGTTACTCAACTTAGGTAAGTGCCCAGTAATTGAATGACGATTAAGTGGTGGACAGGTTGAAATCTTAATAAGCTCGGTGATTGATTTATCTCCCGAATAGGAAAATAATCAATTATTTTCGATTCATTCTCTTCGAAAAACATCTGGTCGAAGTGTCAATCGAGAGTATGATAAATGACGAAAAATGTGCCTAAAAATTGTGCCGAATGTCACTGCGAAAATTAAATACCATTTATTCGTGATCGGTCATTTGGCGTTGTGTTAGATTGGCAGTGCAACAAAAAACGTCGTTGGTCAGTTTATTAATCAGCCGTCAAAGAAACGATATGCTATTATCTTGTCAACGTTGGGACGGTACCATATTTAGGAAATTCTTTAATGAGATACAGATAGCTTTCTTAAACATTATCATTTCCTTATAAGAATAAATTTCCATAAGTCATGAGATTGTTCTATTATATAGTTCAGTTGCTACTAAACTGATTCAGTCTTCTCCACACGTTTGAAGAAATGAAATAATCATAATACTGTTTATTAAAGCTTCTTAACGCCGGTCCACACTTACACATATGAAAATAGATGAGCAAGGGAATGAAATGCATAACTTTAAATGTTGCGTCAGCAATTGCACGTACGTGTGTGAACTTGGTGTGTTGTTAAGTTCTGCGGACGTCTTACGTTCCTATAATGCCAATTAAGGGATTACAGGTAGTTCAAATTAAGAGATAAAATGTCTACACACTAAATAGGTTTATTGGGAATATTGTAGACAAGTTGAGAGTTAAGTTAAATTACAAAAGAGATTATTAATACAAAACAACAAAGGCAAGATGTGAATTAACGCGACAATGTTATACTTGGTGGAGTCGCATAAGGCCGGAGTAAAATTAGAAGTAGTAGTTGCTCGTCCGACGCTTGGTTTCGATCTCAAATTTATTCAAATAGATTTTTCCCAAAATATAGAAAAATGGGCGTTTCTTTGCTTGTTGGAAATCCACTAAGAATTTAGGGAATACTAATAAGAAGGGATAACTGCCAAGGGTGTTTACGGTAGCATAATTACACTGTCCTACTTTTGGCAGGAACCGGCCCATGCTGCGTTTGGGTACTTAGAGATCCTAATAAACTTTGTTGGGTTCAAAGAATGGTTATTGAAGGTAATAAATACTTAATAGTTAGTTTCAAGAAGGGTTTGAAATATAGCTTTTTTAAGGGTCCTCATAAAGATGAAATGCTTAAAGAATAGGTTTATGTCTTGTAACAAAATTAAATAACTGAACAAACGATACAAAGCAATTATAAATGTAGATTTTTTGGGACAACAATTAGGTGCTTGAAAATGGGATATTTTCCCATGAATGTTCGCATTGCAATTGCTAAGAAATTCTTTTACGATTTAACATTAAATTTCATATGTTTCAATCCGACCCGACCCGAACGACCCGACCCGACCGACTCGACCCGACCCAACCAATTCAGTTCCGTGTGTAAGAAACAGGAACCAGGTAACATAGTAAGAGTCTCTTCCTTCATAAAAATTCAATAATATATAGAAAATAAACTAATATACAATACCTGCGCAAAATTTGCTGTTCGTTCTAATAAAAACTCGAATTCTCTCTTTGCGATACATTAAATTAGAGACTTGACATACGTCAGACATCAGAAAGAACACCATTAGACTAGCCATTAAATTTATGTACTGACTAGCTTCATATTATCAAGTAAACATTTTACATTAAGACTTCTGAATAATAATTTTATAGCAAATGAATAACAAATAGGAAATAAACCAATATAACATCCAAGTAATTTAGAATACCTGCACAAATTTGCTGTTTCTTCTAAGAAACACTCCAATTCTCTCTTTGTGGTAAGTCTCATATGTCAGAAATTAAAAATATAAATACAAAAAGGCAACTTGGTATTAAACGTTCATATTACTAACGAATATAGACTCACAGTAGAATACAAATTGAGCAAAACATTTCCTTTGTTTACATCGTTTTATTATCGTAATAAACAAAGTACTCAATAGAGGGTCTGTTGTGTTATATACATCCGGAGCTTTTATTTCGACCAAAGACAAGTGGTCTAGTGTCTAAAGAGCACGGCTTCTAATCCAAAGATCTCAGGTTCGAAATCCATAATAATTTTACTTTTATATCTTATGTCATTATTAATTAATTTGTAACAAAATATTGAGAATTATTTTAATTCACCTGATATTTATATCCATTACTAAGAGTGACACAGATAAAGAGAAATATAGAGAGTGGGATAACGAGAAAAGGGAGGTACATTTCGTAAGAAACTTTCGGTTTCAACGTTCAGTCTCAAATGACTGCTGCTCTTTTTTCTTTTTAATTTATTGTCATTAACCAAAATGTGCAAACAGTATCTGGTTGTTCTCTAAAGAAAATTTTATATCATTGCTAGTTATTTTGATTTAGCTCCCAAGCGGGTCTTCTGCTGGCGACTCTACTACTCTAACGGTCCCCAGTAGCTTCGCAATGTTTTCTATTGCTATGCCCGGTATCTTCCTAAAGTTTTTAGCTGTTCCAAGTAGCTTCGCCATTTTTTAGCTGTACCCGGTAACTTTCCTTAGTTTTTCCTGGCTATCTCCAGTAGCTTCGCAATATCTTTTTCTAACAGTTTGCTGTAGTTTCACATTGTTTCTAACTCTCTGTGTCTGGTAACTGCGCAGCTGTTCTCCTTAACTTAGCAATGTTGTTCTAGCTATTTTCTGGAGTTTTGCAAATTTTGTCTAGGTGTTCCCGATAGCTGGGCATTGTTTTTTGCTAGTTTTGTCCTGTAGCTACGTTTCTAACTGTTCTCGGTATTTTCGGGATGCTTTTTCTAGCTGTTCCCAGTAGCTTCGCAATATTTTTCGAACATGTTAAATTGCTTGGGAAGCAGCCGATATATGAAAATATATTCTATTAAATTGATGAAATAGGGTCAAATTTCGACCACTGGGCGTCCGTTAGTTAATATAGTTATTAATAAATACAATCAACAACAAAATTAATCATCTTGAAAATCTTAGATGTCGGTCTTACATCTCACGTCTTCAAACAAAATTAATCGCTGAAATTAATTTCATTTGTTAACTTTAATTTCTTACATACTCACTGATAAAAACATCGGATCACCCAAAAGAAGATGTTTATATTTAATATTGTTTTCTTAAAACAAATGCTATAGTAAGGAAAAAATGAATAAAATTTGGTAGTTTAATGAGTGTTTTTATTAATTAATATTGTAGTCGTTTTTTGCATTTTTTTAATTTATCAAAAAACAAACTGAGGGTATCCAAAATCGGTGTTTAGTAATGATAAATAGCCTATTGTACGTGTACCCCGAATGTATCGCCAGTTAAGTGAATTTGAATGAGGACGAATTATTGGTTTACGGTCTTTATTTCGAGAAATCGCTAACCACACGAACATAAATCCATCTACTGTTATGAGATGTTGTCAAGCATGGTAGATATACCCAAAATCAGAGAAGCGTACGCACCGGACGTCGACGGGCACAAATTAAGTTCAAGGTCGACGTCTAAGACTTATGGCCTTTAGAGATGGATCTTCGGAAACTCGAAATTTGGCTGAAGATTGATTAGGAGAACAAGGCCGTGTTGTCAGTATCAGAACGGTTTACCGCCGTATAACGTCCTTTGGACTGCAGCATTATCGACCCCATCTTGTGCTACCTCTGACCGCTTAGCATTGACCGCAACTACTACAGTGGTGCAGAGAACGACAACATTGGAATGTGGAATAGCATCAGGTCATCTTCTCTGATGAATCTAGATTCTGCTTGGGTGGACATGATGGCCGAAAAAGGGTTAGACGACGTCGAGGAGAAAGACTTCAACCTCAATTGGACGTTAAGCGACATGTACACCGAACAGTAGTAGGCGTTATGGTATGAGGTGCTATTGCAAATGGAAGTAGGTCACCTGTACTCTTTATTCGGGACAACATGACAGTGCAACGCTATCTTCTTTTATGAAGAGACTCACTTGAATTAGTTACCATGGCCGCCCAGATCCCTTGGTCTTTCTTCCATAAAATATGTTTGGGATATAATGAGTAGAAGGCTCGGATATTTAGCAGCCTAACCCCCACGGTCTTTGGAGGTTCTAAGACCTGAAATACAGGTAGTTTGGGATTAGTCAAGAAGACACAGAACTCTTATTAAATCATTTTCAAGACGTGTTGGGGACTGTATAGATAACCGTGGTGGACAAACAAGTCAATTTCAAAAAAATAAACTTTTAATCATTTACTCCAGCATCTATGTTTTACCACAGTAATATTAAATTTAAACATCTCCTTCTGGTTGTTGGGAATTCTTTATCAATTTTATGAAGATAAACCTGCCGGCCATTGTCCTATGGATAAGATTTACCACTTGGGTTAGAGGCCAAAATCTCAGCATGAACCATAACTGAGAGCTATCAATTGCTAAGCGTAGAACATAATACACAGAACACCAAATGACAGCCTCCATTGACTAGCAACGCCACCTATGGAAACCCAGTTGAACTATATAAACTAGACTTTCGTCTGTGGACATCCCCCTTCTTGACCACCATAGTAGTAGTCCAACAAACAATACGTCAAAATTAAAATATCTGATGAAAATTTATTTTGTCGGTATTAAACACCTTGGTTGGAATAACTTGTAGTATCAAGAAAATCCAAGAATTAAATTAAATATTATTGACCTTAAATAAAACAGTAACTAAGTAAATACTAAACCTCATTTTTTCGCTATAAGACAAGCAGCCAAACCTCATAAATTAAATTAACGACCCTATAGGTGATTAAAGTTATTTATTTCCAATAAGCACAAAGGTGTTTATTCTACTAAACTTGTTAACAAAAATGATAGGGAGTTTATAAACCCATTAAATTAACATAAAACTTTTACTGCAGATACGTCGCCGTAAATTTCGTGCTAGATCAAAAAAAATTTACATCTTCAGTTTACTTAACCTAAAAATACATACGACGTTTCATTCTTTCGGACTCCGCTGTTATTTAAATCGACTTTATCTACGTGAGTTATTTTTTAATTTCAAATTACATTATTTAGAGGCCGTTTCTTTTCCGCTGGCATAGAGTCTATTAAATTGCCCCGTTTCTACGTTGGAAATTTATTGACGGTCATAAATTTTCATTTGAGTCCGTTGAAAAGACAAATCCTTCTTACACGTGTTAATCAATGTATTCTTGACGTTTATTAGCTGAGTAACAACAGCTGGACGTCTAATGTGGCTTCCGCATAGGATGACTAGGTGCCATAATTTTCGATAGGTAAACAAAGTGGATTTGAAATTGTCTTGCCAAGCGGCACAACTTTGAAGGCGACAATTATGTCGGCTATTATATCCTCAAAATGAGATCTTTTTGATATATAAAACTCTCTAAATATTAAGCTTGTCTCGTTTACAATGATTTAAAACTGCTTGCTAATGAGAATGACGAAAATAGAAAATAATGTATTTTTATTACTTTACCCAGTTTGTTAGTTCTCAGAATCTGCCACTACATTTAGAAACGTGATAAATTGTTCAAGTCTTTAGCAAGTTACATACGGCATTAAAAAACACAACAAAAAAAACAGATTATTCTAGTAATGCATCTGACCAGTTCGACATACAGAGCTCAGACGTGGGACCTTCAACAATCGATGAATAAATTAAAAGTTAGATAATTCTCTGAAGCACCAAAAGTTGACCATAACACTTCAAGACGACAGAACAAACATCTGGATCTCTTTCTCCCTCTCTAATTTTTATTTTTTCTCTATTTTTTCCAAATATATTTTAAGTTTTTTATTTGTTTTATTATTTGGACCACTTTCTATAAATGTTACTAATTCCCTCTATATTGCATCCACACTCTATATGCTTCTGTGTACTGGTCACTCCTATAAAACTTATTGGTTTATAATTTTCTGAATCACCCTGTACAACTATAATTCAACTCAACACAATATTACAACGGTCCTGATATCTTTAAAACCACCCTGTATAAGTACAGATCCTCTCCACACTATTGTTTAAATTATTCCTGTATACCAATGATTTTACTTCGCCTCATATGTCTAGCATTCCATTTATGCACCTGTGCATGGTCTACCCTATATAACAAAATTCACCTTTTTGAATCACATTTTATGACTATAAATTTACTCTAACATTTATTTCTCCCGATATGTGCAACTGCTTCTAATTTTTTTAACCCATGTCTATAATTATATCCCGTCCTACGTCCTATAAGTCAAATATCCTAACTGCATATGCTTATTTACCAAATTTTTGATACACCCTCAGTAACCATAATGTTACCACACCCTTACTTCAAACACTTGTCTAAGCAACTACTTATGTACCAAACTCTATAAGTTCTTCAACCGCACTGTATAACTGTAGGTAATTATACTCCACCTTATATTTCAACCATCCTGTATACTCAACTACTTATGGCAATTTTTATAACCTTTTGTATAACTATAATTATTCTCCGTTCTATAACGCAAATATCCACTCTGTATAACTATAGTTTTGCTCCACTCTTATTTCAACAATAAGTTTAACAAACGAACAGGGACAAACCTGCAAAAATCGTTTCAATTTTAAATTCGAATTATATTTGGATACTACTACAGAACAGAGACATATTAAGTGATACCACAAAACGTTAATTTTGTATATGGAATAAGGTCCATAATTAAAATAATAAAACGATAACTTTTAGTTTCTTTTTTTAAGTCACATAAAGTATATGCTCAAAGGCCGTTGTTAATATACATTGCACGCTACCTCCAGAAGTATATGGTCTACAGTGCGATATTAAGGAATTTAACAAAGTTCAAAGTCATTCTTCTTTCTTGTTCAATAATAGTGACGCCATCGACTGACGAAAGGTCATACAAATACAAAAATATTAATTCATGAAAACAACTTTTTGAAGTATTTCATGTTAATCTTTTCCCAAATAAATTTTAATTACACAGGCACACAAAATATAAAAAAGTTAAAGTTCACGAATGGGACCTGTCAGATTATATATTTTTCGGGTCGCTGATTCCGGATCTGACATCGTTTTTTTCGCATCAGATCGTTTTCAAGGTCATTTGAAGGTCAAAATCAGAAAAAAATGTGAAAAAATCTGAAAAAATTCATACATGGGTTTTTCAGATATCTGAATACGAATCCGGTGTCGGTTGCTTAGTCAGCTCAGGGTCAAGGTTATCTGAAAGTCATATTCTGAAAAAAGCCCAAAACAATCTGACAAAATCCCTACATGGGTTTTTCTTAATGCTGAGTACGAATCTGGTGTCGTTAGACTTTTATAAGATCAAGGTCAAGGTCATTTGAAGGTCAAATTAATAAGGTAGTGTTAAAAAAAATTGAAAAAAATAATATGTCAATGATGAGTTCATATTACACATCAATATAAGAAGCATTGAAGCTAATTTTTCTAGCTTAGAGGTTTTTGTTGATAGTCTAATAACTAAACCATTTTATATTGTCTGTGTTGAGACATGGTCTGTCAAACATTTAAATTTTTATTCACTACCAGGTTATAAAGAGTATTATAATTATAGTAATTTAAGTAGAGCTGATGGTGTGATGGTATATATATTAAATGATATTATTGAAAATACAGAAATTTTAACTTATGATAAGCTAAGAATTTTGAATACAACAATGCAGATGAAAAATGGTTGTAACACAGTTATATCCACAGTTTATAGATCTCACAAATTACCAAAGGCAGAATTTATATCAAATTTAGAAAACTTTTTAAAGGATGTAAAAGATATTAAGCATCATTATATTATTGGGGACTTTAATATAGATTTATTAACAATAGATCACTATTCCAATGAGTTTCTTAACAATTTCCTTGAAAAAGGTTATATACCAGGTTACCAGAAAATTACTAGACCTTCAATTAATGATTATAATAAAGGTACCTGTATTGATAATTGTTTTTATAAAACTGAGAGTTTAAAAACTAATACTTATACTCTGAAAAATTCTATTACTGATCATTATTCCTTAATAATAAATATTAAAAAAAAACTCTATTTAAGTGATATTACCGATAATTACTTCCATGTTGATTACTCCCAGCTTAAAAATATTGCAAGCAGTCTAAATTGGAATAACATTTACTTCATTAAAGATCCAAATATTGCTATTGAAGCATTTACCAGGAATATTAACTACTGTGTCGAAAATGCTCAAAATATTAGAAAAATTAAAGTTAAGGGAAAAAAATCTTGGATAACTAGAGCTATTGTAGTGTCAAGTAAAACTAAAGAAAAACTTTACCTTACATGGAGAAAAAATCCTACAAATTTATTTGCTGAAACTAAATACAAAAAATATCTTAAAATTTACAACAAAGTTATAAAAGAAGCTAAATATAACTATGAGAAAAAAATATTTGAGGAAAATAGAAATGACCCAAAAAAGTTATGGTAGTTAATAAATAAGAAAGTTAATAATAAAAGTAAAAAAAATACTCATTTTAATTATATAATGGATGAAAACAATCAAAAAATAATTTCAGAATGTAATATAGTGAATACTATGAATAATTATTTCTTAGAAATTGGTGAAAAATTAAGTAATACTATTCCCACAACTCAAAGTAATATTAATATGCCAACCATGAATGATAAAACTATTTATCTGCAACCAACAGACTCAATTGAAATAAGCAAAATTATACACAACATGAAAGTTAAAAAGGGGGGAGTTGATAAAATAAGTACTAAGATTTTGAAACATATTACAATTTATATAGTTGATGCTTTAAGTTATATCATTAATTTATGTATTAGTCTTGCAGTATGGCCTGATGATCTCAAAAAGGCAGAAATTGTACCTGTGCATAAAGGAGGAAGTAAGTCTTGCCTATCTAACTATCGGCCAATTTCACTTATTTCAAACATTGCAAAAGTATTTGAAAAAGTGGTACATTTTAGAATCTTTAATTTTATTAATAAATGTAAATTATTTTCAAAATGGCAGTTTGGATTTATTAAAAATATTGGGACTCGTGATGCTCTTCAGCAAATTACTAAAATTATTCACTGTAACCTAGATAAAAGTAAACCTTTAATAATCACGTTTTTGGATTTGGCAAAAGCATTTGATACTGTAAACCACAATATATTATGCAAAAAATTATATAATCTAGGAATTAGAGGTAAAGCAGCAGATCTTTTAATTAGTTATCTTAAAAATAGACAACAAAGAGTGAAAATTAATGAATGTTACAGTACTTATAGAAATATAACTATTGGTGTGCCACAGGGTACTGTTCTAGGCCCTCTACTTTTTATACTATATGTCAATGATTTACTGTATCGAATGCCAGATGAAACTATACTGTCATATGCAGATGATACGGCAGTAATATCATCTGCAAACACCTGGGATGAAGCCCAACATAAGATGAATTTATTGTTAAGGGAAGTGAATGAGTGGTTAGTATCCAACAAATTATCACTTAATATAAATAAAACTGTTTATATTACTTTTGGATGCTACAGTGATAGTGTGCCAAAGAAAATGAATATATGTATAAATGGCAGCCAGATTAATAGAGTTGAACATCACAAATACTTGGGAATTATTTTTGATTTTAACCTTAAGTGGGATAAACATATTAATTACATTGTTAATAAAACTAAGTACTTGGTTTTTGTGTTCTACAAATTATCTAAAATAATTACAGCTGATATAATAAGAATAATCTATTACGCATTCTTCCATAGTATTATTTCTTATGGTAATATTGCTTAGGGAGGAGCATATTCCAATAGTATATTTCATCTGCAAGTGCTTCAAAATAGATTACTTAAAATCTTGAACAAAAATGCTAATAATACAAGCAAAAATCCAGTTAATCTGGTACAATTATTTGCTCTTGAATCGTTATGTTATCATTATGACACACTTAAAACTGAGTTTTTAACAACCACTAGTGTTACTAGAAATAAAACTATTCAACTACCTAAAATAAATAAAAGAATTTTTACTAAATACAGCTATATCAATGCAATAAAAATACTTAATATATTACCAAATGAATACAAATGTATGGTGAACTGTGACAAAGCAAACAAAAAGAAATTGGCTCAATGGATAATTAATAATATAAAATGAAGCTATTATTTCACTAAATGCTTTTACTAATTTAATGCAATATACACTGTGATAGCTAAAATATTTACAGATTTGTGATAGATATTACATGATAGTTTTTGTATTACTAAGTTTAGTTTAGTTTTAAGGTTTAATCTTAAGTGTACCAGGCACGTACAGGGATTCCTATCCCTCTGTGGGTTTATTTAATGATAATTGTTCATTGTAAACTGTATACTGGTTTCAATAAATTCAAATTCATATATAGGTTTTAAGTGTCTGACTTTTTCAAGGCCATTGAAATATGAAAAGAAGAATCCATATATCGAATTCGATAGACCTACATCAACAATGTATAAATTCATTATAAGATCAAACAATTACCAATGCTCCACAAAAAAAAAGAAAGCTTTGTACCCACAAGAAAAAAGTACCTTGAAGAAAGAAGTTTGTCTTCTTTTTTTACCTTAAAATGGCTAAAAATGCATTTACTAAAGATGGCCGGATGTATTTGTGGATATGCAGATCTCTGCATGTGTAGATTTTCAGATGCGTTTATGAGTAAATCTGTGTATATGTCGGGATGTTTGGATGTGTGGATGTGCGAATATGGGCATGTGTGGATGTACAGATGTCTAGATGTGTGGATGTATCTAATCGTTTTTTTTTTTTCACCTGTTGCCCCGACGAGTCTTGTGACGATGGCAATTGCCCCGTAATAGGGCCCATATACGGTACGATTTGTCTGTACGATCGATTTGATGAAAATCGTGACGATTTATCGATCATTTATTTATTTGAAACTGAAGTATAAACACGTGTTCTAATAATTAAATAAGTGTCTAATAAAATGGAAAATGAACTTCTTTTCCTTACCTATGTGACGGTAACTTTGATTCGGCTACAAAACAAAAAAAAAAAGAAAGCCTAGAAAAATGTGGGTTAAGAAATGGCTATTAAAGAGAATTAAGGTTCCATCCAGAAGATTGGCATAATTAAATGAGAATGACGGAACCCACGTATCTAAAATTATTGAAACTGGTATCACCTAAAATACAGAAAAGCGATACAAACATGAGACAAGCTGTCAGTAATCACGAGCGTCTTAGTGCAACTTTGCTTTTTCTAGCCACTGAACGATCATATGAAGATTTAAAGTACTCAACGATAATTTCACCCCAGTTATTGGGAAAAATCATCCCAGAAACCTGCGCTGTCATTTATACAGCATATCATGACTATTGTAAGGTATGTACTCTAATAAAACAAACATTCATCTAATTATAATTATTTATTTTCTTTATATTCATTATAAAATAAAATCGTATGACATTAGGTTTCAAAGTTTTCTAAAAACGTTATTAAATTTTGTGCTTTTTCACTTGCTAACTGTTCTCGCGATGATGCCTGTCTGGTTAGGTCATTCATCGTTACGATATTCATGATTGCATGGGTTTTTGTTGCGATTTCCGATATCGTCTTCGATGAAGTAATCGTTAACGATCTTGATATACACTATCGATTCGTCGTTTCGATCGGTCTGAAGCGACGGTTGGTACAGACAAATCGTACCGAATATGGGCCCCTTTTGTAGCCGAATCAAAGTTACCGTCACATAGGTAAGGAAAAGAAGTTCATTTTCCATTTTATTAGGCACGTATTGAATTATTAGAACACGTGTTTATACTTCAGTTTCAAATAAATAAATGATCGATCGTTACGTACGACCAATCGTTTCGTGTATGACCGTCAATTTGCGATGCGATCAATCGTCACGATTTTCATCAGATCGATCGCACAGACAAATCGTACCGTATATGGGCCCCATAAGGGGATGTGTAGAATGATCCGCTCATACGATTGTCGGGGTACCGATGCGAGTGGAAGTGCACTGCCTTACAGACGGTCGATAGGGTATGAGGATGAAGCCGTAGTGTGTTCGTCGACGAGTTGACTTTGTCCTCGTCAAAGACGTAAAGCCCTTATACTTAACCCTGAAGAGGTATAAGGGTTCTCACCTCCAGGACGGCGGACTCACCTGCAATCGGACCAGGATTATATATAAAAATATGGAAAATTTAAACAAACCTTCAACCTCATCCTCTAATCACATATACTCGAAAGATATTTTCGGAATATATGCAAGGAATGCTTTAATTTAGATGCAGTTTCGGGAGAGTGGACTCCTGATAGTATTTGCAATAATTGCCGCAAAATGCTTTCTGTATGAATTTTTTCAGAATTTTAACCTTTTTTCAGAATTTGACCTTCAAATGACCATGACTTTGCGCTGATAAATTTCAACCGACACCGGATTCGTATTCAGAACCCCATGTATGAATTTTTCCAGATTTTTTTCAGCCTTCTTTCAGAATTTTTCAAATGTCCTTGAAAATGATTTGATGTGAAAAAAACGATCACAGATTCGGAATCAGCGACCCGAAAAATGTATTACTTGACAGTTCACCTTCCTGGACATATTTTGTGTGCCTGTGTTATAATTCAGAAGTCTTAATGTAAAATGTTTACTTGATAATATGAAAACATACACTACATACATTTAATAGTATGTCAAGTCTCTAATTTAATGTAATGCAAAGAGAGAATTTGAGTTTTTACTAGAACGAACAGCAAATTTTGTGCAGGTATTGTATATTGATTTATTTTCTATATCTTATGGATTTTCTATGAAAGAAGAGACTCTAAATATATTACCTCGTCCCTGTTTCTTACACAAGGAACTGAATTGGGTAGGCATTTCAATATCGAGCCATTGTCGAGTGTATGTCGGTCGGGTCGGTCGAGTCGGTCGGGTCGAAACAAATAAAATTTATACTTACGTATTTCATTCCCTTGCTCATTTATTTTCATATGTGTAAATGTGGGCCACTGTTTAGAAGCTTATGCTTAAAAAATAAGCTCTAATAATAACCTCAAACAAACTTTAAATTCTTAACTCTGGCTCTCGTTGTAGGTGCATTTACAATTTTTAAATCAGCAGTTTTGCATGTCTTTAGTGCATTTGTTCAAATTTTTACAGTGTCGTACACTGTACGTAACATACATATGTGAATAACACATTTCAAAGAGTCCTAAACATTTTTAAAAATCATGCAGACCGATACTTTTATCTCTAACAGCCTCCTTCCTCCCAAATTTTACTTAATGAGTTCATTCGCCTGAGGTGTACCCCCGCCCCCGCCACTGATAACAAACGCCATCACATCTAATCACACACGATACAGTCGTACCAGCCATGTGTAAAAAAACAAACAGATAAATCACCTCTCGGGATCTGGGACACAACATAATAATGATAATAATATCTAATTTAATTTGATTTATGACTTTTTTAATAGGATCCTGTCGGATGCCAAGGAACTGTCTACGTTTCCGAATCTCAATGGAACCAGCGCTTTGGAAATATTGAGATTGGACAGGGCGGGGATCTCATCGGTGCCTTCGACTTTATGTTCGACGTGCCCAAGATTGAGAAGTCTGTAAGTATATTGGATATTGCTTTTTTTTCGTCTTTTCGAAGTTTACAACATACGAAGGATCGAGTTTCCATGTAAATTATTATATATGTCTATGTTGGGACATGGGGAGCGCGAACGGATTTGATTCATTCATTTTTCCCGGAAACAATACGCATCAATGATGGAGAAATCGATTTGAACCCAATATTCAAACTCTAAATGGATTAAAATAAAAAATATGATATAGATGTTGGGAGGTATTTCCTAAGGAAAAGACTACGCTGAAAAGTAATTCAAAGATCTTTCTTAAATTGAATACAAATTTTAGCTCAGTTTTAGGGACTATTCATGGGATTTGTTACCAAATAGCAATAAGATTTTTTATAAAGTCAGTACTTTTCGACTTATTCGTGATTGAAAGTTTAAATTTTTCGCGAATAAATCAAACTGTTCTAAACATAAAACATTTAAAATATGTATAACCCACTAAAAAGCTATAAATAATTATAACAAAATACAACTCTAGCAAATAAATAACACATTCAATGTTGTTAGGTACCTACCCAGGAAGTAAAAAATGTAAACATTAAAAGGTGCTCATTCTGTACAAATTAATTACCTACCAATCTAGTATATTTTTGAAGTCGGTGACAAGCAAATCTAAAATCCTTCATTGCGTACTTATCTACTACTTCATCAAACTAGATTGTTGCTTGGCACCGACTACAAAAATATACTAGATTGGTAGGTAATTAATTTGTACAGAATGAGCACCTTTTAATGTTTACATTTTTTACTTCCTGGGTAGGTACCTAACAACACCGAATGTGTTATTTATTTGCTAGAGTTGTATTTTGTTATAATTATTTTTAGCTTTTTAGTTATAGGTGGAAGTGGGTTTTATTTTTTTTAATGTTTTATTACCTTTTTTTAACCAATGCTACAGTACACAGAAAGACATTATGTTTTTTTTCTGAGATCCTCTGCAAAAATACAACATGCAAAAATAGGACTGCTTCGTTTGGCATGGTTACCTCATATTATCTGTCAATAAATTTTTCATTTTCTTTTTCGATTTCATCTGTTGTTATGCACTTTATGAGCATACGCATAACATCTCGATCTTATTCTTGTTATTATTAAAAGGTTTTAAAAATGCTGTGTCAATGTAATAAATAATCATTTGCTAGAAGTGACAGTCAATTATTATTGCAATTTACCCTTAATTCCTATTCTTATAATTTTACTTAACCCTACAATGATTCCTAAATCAGAGAAACTGATTATAACACGAGCTGAGAACTTGGCAAGATAACGTGAAGCGAAACAAGTTAGAACCAATTAAGGCCGTTGGTCACAGTGGCTTTAGACCGAGTCATACTGTAGCTAATCTGTTAATTTCCTATAGGGAAGTTCTATATACAAAACTTTCAGCAGACCATTCTCACCAATGTAAAACTTTTAAGTAGAAAAGGACTGTTATACGGGGAATCAGATTTATTTAACAATCAAGAGGGTGAAGTCAAATGTACGACTGTAAATCATATAACATTACTTAAATGAAAAAATTGGCTGTTGTTTGTTTGGATACTAGCTTCAAATCATCCGAGAAAATGATTGTTCTTTATTATAATTATTAAATTCAAAAATTGACGCTACAGTATCTATACATAAATAGGCAAAGTCAAAACGCTTAGGTACCATTGTCTCCTCTGTCTCTCGACCGATTTCCTTTATTTTTATATGTTTAGTAGCTATTGACGACCTTCAGTGCAGAACATATAAGGAATCTTTATTTATATCTTTTAAAATAACTAATACAGAGACAAATTATTAATAAAATTCAAGTGAGTGACGCCCACTATAAACAAGTAGCTTAATCTAATATTCGAATTTTGACAGTCGTCAACAGTAAAAATCCAATCGTGGACAATCATAGCGAGGTATAAAAAATAATAGTAAATTAATCGACTTTTACTTACAAAGATGTATGCTGTGAAAGCCTTCTTTGCTATTCATTTATGACGTTAATTTTTTATAAAAACGATGAGAGCTATTACTGAAGTGACCAAAGCGGTTGTGTTTACGTATGTGAAGTTTGCGCATTTACAGAAGAATCCAAATGAAAAGTTTTATTTAAGTACACAATTTAAAGATTCTAAAGCTAACTGATACATCTGATTTCCGAACCTGAAGAGTAGAGTATCTACATTCTTTTAGTCATGAATGTCTCACAAATCTAATAAAAATTATGAAAAGCTACGAAAACACTCAGGAGATGTGATATGCAAATATATTTTTAATTATTTATATTTATGCCATATGCAAATAAAACTTGAATAAGTATTGCAGTATTAGCAATAAAATAAGACGAATCAATTTGCAGTTTCATTTGATATAAGGGAATCTTATAAATTAATTACAACATCTCATCTAAAAATGAGTCAGTCAGAAATTGTTTAAAGTCCTTTTAACGAAATGTGATATGCTGCAAATATATTTTATCTTATTTATCTAATAATATAATACCTAAAATCTTTGTTTATTTACATGAATGTTATTTATATGTAATTTTCGCAAACGGTGCTACGATTTTGTCGAAATTCCATTTCGGAGTTTTGACATGTACAAATTGGGATCAATCGTATTACCGAGAAAGAACGAGATTATGACTATTAAAACTGCTCTGGAAAAATTCATTCAATACAAATTGATGTGTAGATCTTATAAGAATTTTATCACTACTTGATATTTTTCTAACATTAGATTTTTACAGTTGAACCTTTCAAGATTTTAAAGTAAATAGTGCTGGTTAGGCGATTTTTTGATGGCTAAACAGTTATGTGTTATGTTAATTTATGGCCCTCAATGAAGTTGCCATGAGTAGTTACATATGCATATATATAAACTGACTGAGATATAAGTAGGTTATAACAATACAGGGTGATTCCAGAAATGTTAGAAACCAAATGTTTTATTGGGTGGCCCATAAACAGTTGCATACATACATATATTGGGTCGTCCATATACAGTTACATATACAGGGTGGTGGAAATATATTATAGTGTGGAATAATTGTAATGAGTATTTTAATAAGTGTTAGAGAGTTGAAATTAAACTGAATCACTTCATCTTGAGAAAAAATAGACCAAATGTACAATTATATGTATATATGGATGTACCTACCAACATTTTTTTATGAAACTTTTCATTTACGATTAATTTACCATACAAATGGAAGTTGAATAAGTATTCGTAGTAAAATGAAACAGATTATTTTGAAATTTCGATTCGAATAGAATTGTCACTTACATTTATTTGTTATATCATCCTACCGGTTAACAACTGAATTATTTAATTTTAAGAAATTTCATGTTAACTAGATTTTTGTCTTTAATTTCCACTTACTGCCTCTTTGCCATACCTTAAATCATTAAGCTATTCATTAAAAATGTACTCACAGATAAAGTCCTAATTACATATGAAAAACAAGTTGAACTTTGTTAGGAATTGACTCAATTGGTCGAATTTCGACCACTGGGCGATCGCTAGTTTTAGTAAAATTGCATAAAGATATTGGTAATTTTGGATTTCTGTCTCTATCGTTATCTGTACAAGCCATTAATATCACCCAATTTATTTCAGGGATCTTAAATCTAATAAACTGAAGGCCGTTCCGAATCTAAACAACTGCAGAGAAATGAGAGTCCTGTAAGTATCATACCTATCTTAACTTTAGCAAAACCTCCAACAATCAGTTTTTAGTGATTTAGCTAGCAACAAGATTAAATCCATTGAGGACAAGCCCTTTCGTGGCATGTACCAAATGCACGACTTATTATTAGCTCACAATCTAATTCAGTACATTCCTCAGGACGCATTCTTCAATCTCTCAAAATTGCAAGTCTTGTAAGTATTATCGTTAACGCCAAGATTACCAAATAATGTATGTGTTCTCTTACTTTGCAGAGATTTAGAGGACAACCAAATCTCTTTTATTCATCCTGACTCATTTATGGCCATATCAAGAGTTGAGGACTTGTAAGTAACGACATGAAAAGTATTCTTCTCGTTTTGCTTCCAAAAATAGTGACATTCGATACGGACAGCATTTTTGACAGAAAACAAAGTATTTGCACTCTTCTTATACCTACTGTATAAAGCGGAGAAATTTATATTTGACTAGGCATCGCGTCTACGCGAATATTAGTAAACTGAAATAAAACGACAGTGACGAGAAGGACGTAACGAAATCTGAGACAGACGTTATGCGTTGTACGTTATACGGTGTAGACTTCTGTTGATATCTCTATGACTTTCTCAGCTCAGCTTTAAAATGATCTTATGAGAGTTAATTCAAACGTTGTGACTGAGACTCAGTTCTCTTTCTAAAATGATATTTCACATAATAGTTTCTTTTATGTTTTAGAAATCTAGGGAACAACATCTTCCCACATCTACCAACAGCCGGCCTGGAACGACTACTGCATTTGAAAACCTTCAACAACCCGAACCTCAGAGAGTTTCCACCACCAACGGACTTTCCGAGGATTCAAACACTCGTTTTAGCGTACGCTTATCATTGCTGTGCTTTTCTACCGCTAATTCCTTCGAATCCACCTCCAGCTAAGGCCAAAGACATCATTGTGTTTCCCGACATCGAGGATATCGATTTGAACATATGGAATAGCTCTGTGGATTTTTGGCCATCTCAACGTAAGGATACATTACAGTTAGTTCCATACTATACGAAAACCATTTAATTATGTTACTAGTTAGATGGTTCTTCATTAGGTCTTCAACTTCCAGTTTAAAGAAGCCACTAGATGTCTCACTATGCATGAAAAAAAATGTAATATTTTCTGACAGTTGAAACGAAAGAGTCACTCGTCATAACTAAGGGTAATAGCTTGCTTCTTCTTCAGTTCCTAGTGAAACACGTTCTCACCTTTATCTCAAATTATGTTAACACAAGAAGTAGTTTTTCGTATTTACCTAAAAACTAAACGATGAACAGTCTCCACTTTTAAAATTACTCAAACAAATGCAAATTCGAAGAAACAAGATCTAAACCAATCAAAAATTTGTGTTTGCGTCAAATGTGTTCTAAATTTTAAATTGTACAAAATAAGTGCTGACAGCTTATACAATGTTGATACTTTGAGAGAGGTATACACATGAACCTAAACTACATTACAGAAAGTATTAACGTAGTTCACAATAAAAGAGCTAGTGTTAAAATAAATGCTTTACAGAAAAAAATTGATACCAAACAAATCTTTACATAGACTAAAAATTTACCTCCAATACTTGGTCAACTGCATAAAAAATTTGGAGACGGCCGACAATACAAGAAGACACGATATAAATGTTAGCAAGAAGGTCACAAAAATCTTAACGATATAAATAAAATTGAAAAACACTGAGCCATATTTGAAATGCAGCGATCTGATAATCCTACGTAACCAATATTTCATGTACTAGGTTACATATTGGTGTAATGCAGCAAACATCGTATTACACCAGAATGGAAAACAATTTGAAAGTTAGGAGCCTTTTGAATCAAATATACGATTTACAAGGATTCTGACTAGCAAGATAAATAGAATATAATACCATCAATAAACAATTCATGGATCGACTTCAAATATATCAATCTCATAGGAAGCAAATACGGGGAAGCAACCAGCAGTCTTAACAGTAAAGCCAACGTAACTAAGTCAGACAATCTCATAAAGAGCGTTTGGAAATCTAAGTAATATACTGTTACAAAGTTTTATTTCTATGGACGCCACTGAATTGTCAAAAACAGCTATCCTCACAAACAATAGCAAACAGTCCAAAACATTTTCTTTGGAGTTCTGCGAAATAGCGAGTAATGAAGAAATGAGGCAAATGCATCTGTTATATTTTAGAATGAACAAAGATGGGTCAGCTTAATTCAGTTAGTGAAAATCAAATATTTTATGAGTAGAAGTGAAATAGTTCAATGGCACAATTGTTGAGTTGAAGTGTTTTGTTCTAGAGTATCTGAGCTATTGCGATTTTGACGAACAATATTAAATTAAGTATATGTTTTGTTTGGAGTTGAGTATTTTTTATAGGAACCCACGAAACACAACTTTTTAAGAAACAAACATTAACTATATACTATTTATTTATGGTATCGCTACAATCCAGATAAATTTTAAATACTGAGAATTGTGAATATTTTGAATTTTCTTCTTGTCCTGTGATTATATTGCCAGGAGATCCAAATATTTCCCTACAGACTATCTGGCCTCTCTTGTCTTGGTTCATTATTAACAATTCTAATTAGAGATTGCGAGATGGTTTGCCGCATTTGCAAATGACTCAGATCGCAGATAGAGAGCAAAATAGTTCATTGACAGACCCTCAGCAAAGCAAAAAAGTAACAGAATACGCAGAGTTTAATAATTCGGACAAATGGGCCTAGATGATACCACAAACTTATATTCTCCATAAACATTTAATATCAAAATTTGATATATTTTTAGAAAATATCAGCCAAAAATTTGGTAAGAAGTTCGGCGAGATTTGGGACAACATACGCTCGGATTTCCCTTACCCAGGAAATTTCCCATCTTACATAGAAGAGTATACTGCTGAAGACGACCCAACACTCAAAATTCCAGGAGAAATTGCGGCCGGTGCTCCTGGAAAAATTCAATGCCTACCACTGCCAGGACCTTTCCTACCTTGCCAGGACCTGTTCGATTGGTGGACGCTGAGGTGCGGAGTTTGGATAGTATTCCTCTGTGCAATGTTAGGGAATGGCACAGTAGTCTTTGTGCTCATTTTTTCGCGTAGCAAAATGGACGTTCCGAGGTTTCTTGTTTGCAACTTAGCTGCTGCGGATTTCTTCATGGGCATTTACTTGGGTAAGTTACTCTATTCCGAAAAATGCTTTATAAATTTTGTTGTATCTTTCAGGGTTTCTAGCTGTAGTAGATGCCTCTACCCTGGGAGAGTTCCGAATGTACGCTATTCCTTGGCAAATGTCCGCTGGTTGTCAGCTGTCTGGATTCCTAGGAGTTCTCAGTTCTGAGCTCTCAGTCTGGACTCTAGCGGTTATTACTCTAGAAAGGAACTACGCCATAACTCACGCCATGCATCTAAACAAAAGGCTGTCCCTGAAACACGCCGGATACATCATGATTTGCGGATGGAGTTTCGCCATAATAATGGCATTAATGCCCATCTTCAACATTTCTGATTACAGAAAATTCGCGGTTTGCCTACCATTCGAAACCAGTGACGTAGCCAGTTTGACATACGTGACGTTTCTTATGTTCGTGAACGGTGTGGCCTTCTTGATTCTCATGGGTTGTTATCTCAAAATGTACTGTGCCATTCGGGGCTCTCAAGCGTGGAACTCTAACGATTCAAGAATAGCCAAGCGAATGGCTTTGTTAGTTTTCACAGACTTTTTGTGTTGGTCCCCAATAGCGTTCTTTTCCCTCACGGCAGCTTTTGGACTGCAACTAATCTCACTCGAACAAGCCAAAGTTTTCACTGTGTTTATTTTACCTCTAAATTCGTGCTGTAATCCTTTCCTATACGCTATACTTACGAAGCAATTTAAGAAAGACTGCGTCATGATCTGCAAAGCGATAGAAGAAAGCAGAGTGACTAGAGGTATTGGAAGGTGCAGACATAGCTCAAACTTTAGTAATAGGCAGACACCAGCTAATACGAACAGCTTGGCAGATCGGTCTTCCAGAGAGAAGCAAGATCATCATGTACCTCATTGCACTTGTAACGTTAAGTTGTTGGGTGAAACCCAAACGCAAAATCCGCAAAAAACTAAAAGCGAGAGAAAGACATCAACTAGGGAGTGGTTGCTCAACAAAGCCAGATGGTTACTCTGCGTTAGAAGACCAACAAGGCACAGACCAAAAACGGATCAGTACACTTACCAAATTGCTGAGATTCAGCAGAAGCAACAGAAGAGGGCTTCTTCGGTGTCTTCTAGTGAGAATTTCAGTTCCTCCAGGTAAAGTCAACCTACTGAAATCGCTCCCTTGATTTATTTTTATTAACTTTTAGGTCTGATTCCTGGAGGCATAATCACCACTGTGGTATTCCATTGCGTCTCCTAGATCCTAAACGAAGAGCATCTTCTTGGTTGGTAACAAGAAAGACGTCACAAGACTCAAACCTTTCCAGTTCGAGAAACGATTCGTCAGGATCTGGCACAACAGCTAGTACGAGCACATGGAGGATATCCAGGTCAAGTGGTTCCAGTGAACCCACTAGGATAAGAGCTAAACCTCGGCTAACGAGGCAGTGTGCTATACAAGACGACTATGACTCACCAGGTATAAATTCTTCATTACATAGAATGTTTTTAATTAGTAACATTGCCTTCTAGGTTCTCCCGGTCGTCTCACGGTCCGTTTCCTCACAACCATTCCCTCCGCTGCCGAGAACAGCATGCAGATGGAAGACGAACAGCCTTCCGCCATCCTTGTCAGTCCGTCCAAGGAGCGCGAAGGACCTCTCTACGCCATCTTGCACTCAACTCCTACAGCTACGCCAGCTAGGAGGCAATCGATAGTGACGCTGCATCCTGCAGAGACTTTGAACGGTGTTCTAACAAATCACTCTAGTCAAAATAATAACACTGCCGAACCAGGACCATCGAGCTAATACTAGTGAATAGTTTGTTTTCTAGTTTTCTAGCTTTACCAAAACATGTTTTGCATCCCAGGAAATTAGAGTGATTGTATTTATTATGCGGAGTGTTCCGGTAGGTACTTTGGGATTTCAGAAAAATAACCGCTTTGTAGTAACCCATCCTTTCAATTTCACATTAAAGAAGGCAAAGCAGCTAAATGGTCTAGAATATTTTATAATGAGTTCTCGCTATAGTTCTCAATTATAGTATTCTTGTTCTCCCATTTTATCTGACACATGCTCCATTTATTGCATCTATAGTAAGTTTTAGAAATAATACTTTCCATAATTAGGGTTCTGGTAATAGCCTAGAATATCCCTCTTATGGGATAGGTGCTGATTGGATTGTGGGTGTAGTGGCATCTAAAAAACGATTGGTTTGATTGGGCCGTCTATCTGTTGGTATAGGATATATAGAAGTGGCCTGCTGCCTTTGGGCAAAATATGATTACGACAGCACAAAAAAAGAAAATAAATGCTTTTAGAACCTGTTAACAAAATCTAAAGTTGTAGAGGTTTGTTCGATACTCATTCCTCGTCTTAGAGTGCATGGTGTCCTTGAGGCACGGCCGTAGCCCGCAGGGGAGTTGGGGGGTTGACCAAGCGTTCGGGGGTTCTACATAAATAACTTTTGCGTTCCTAATCATTCATCCATCTTCAAAAATAATTGCAAGAGTCGTTAACCCCACCCCCGAAAAAAATTTCTGACTACGGCCTTGCCTTAAAGCTTATGACCACCTTCATTTATAGAAGAATAATTTTAGGAGGTACCAATCCTTTGTTCTTAAAATGTTTGCCCCATCCCAGGATACACTGATTTTAGAGAAAGAACCTATTTCTAAAGTTCAGGTTTTCTAGCTAGATATACTAGTTGAATCATTTTGTCACTGTCATCCTTTTTGAATTCTCCAGTATCTCCCACGTAGTTGGTCGAACTGATTCAAAATTCTTTGAACAGTATAGGTATGGACGCGTGGCTCATATCGAATCGCACTTTCGAAGCAATGTAATTGTCGTTTTCTCTCAATTACTGGATTTTAATTCGTAACCAAGCAAAATATCTGGCCATGGAAAAGGTAGCAAAGTCAAAGGATAGGCAAAATCAGCCTTACCGGTTTCCAGTTTCCGGTAGGACCTATCCATCGTTTATTGAGAAAAGGAAATTATGCCAAACGTGTCGACCCGGGTGCACCCGTATACTTAGCATGCGTTATGAAATCTAAAGTTTTAGAGTTGGCCGGTAATGTTTCGAGACATTTAAAACTCGCCATGAAAAACGATGAAGTACTAAATAAAGTGCTGTCTAGTGTAACAATTGCCCAAGGTGCTGTCTTCCCCAACCTACAAGTCGATAAGAAACCTTAAATGGATTAATCTGCCCAAACCGACGAAAACTAATTGAGAACGAGAATAATAGAACCAATAAAAGGACATAATTGGATGTCTGAACGACATTTTATGGAGTAAAAACGTAATAAGATTATGAACAATGGACATTTATAACAAAGAAGGCATCTATTGAATCTGGAATATGGAACGAACGAACAAAAAAATGATAGGAGCTGTAAGAAATGAGGAGATACATCAGCAATTTCTATTATATTTGTTAGAGGGCCATATTGTGAAAGATGTTGATAGAAGACAATCTGGTAAGATCAAGTCCGAAGAAAACTGGACTGCTGTAAAAAGATAGTAGGAAGAGCAAAAATCAATTCGATGGGAGAAATCCGGAAAGCCTTGAACGACCAAAATCTACATGCAGAACAGTGGTAAGATCGAAAACAATAGAATCTAGATGCTGAAGTAGACCTATTCTATCTCTAAGTGGGTAGTAAAAGAGTGCCTATCAGCTACCGACAACCTAGAATAATATTCCAAATCTTGTCATCATTACATGAGTCTTGCACATAATAAAATTCATAAGTTAATTTGATGAAACAGAGTAGCAAATTTAAATCCCTAAGTATCTATCGTAGCAACGTTTAGAAAGTAAGTAGGTGGTTTTTATACGACACTTGACTGACATAACGACTGATTTTTTGATAATTTTTATAAATGTTTTCTACGTAGTGCGTAAGAAATCTGTAGTGGTTTTAAGTGTGACATTGTTTTTTTATAATAAATAGCTATACTTACTTTAAATCTGAAGCCTTAGTTATAAATAATAGTTTTCAAACAGCCGTTCTGTTATCTAATAGAATTGTTCACTATATTCATAAGATAAGCACTGTTATTTGTCCCTAACTAGCGTAAGTAAGTTTGGGCAAACAGATAAATAAAATTTGTTAAATTTCTTTAACTGCCTTGGTTAAAATCTTAGCAATCCTTTTCATATCTCGAACAAGTAAACAATAAAACACGAAATTCTAAAAATCGTTGAAACAGAACAATAGCGAAAAAATAAGTATAAATGATATTTGAGAAACACAGGAGTTATCCTAAGATTAATTTTGTTTAATTTTTGTAACCTGAAAAAGTCCTACTTTAAAAGTAATTCTACCTGTTTAGCGATGGGTGGCACCACATTACGGTTGGTTTAGGAATTAATTTTGTCCGCCAGAAGTTCTTTGATATTTATATTGATAGTCTAATTAATAAGTATTTAATTCTCACAATATTGAAATAACAACAACACAATGTTGGATTATGATTATACTACTATATAATTGCATTTTTATAGCCGGATATAAGTCCATCTTGATTGACGGGCGACATTTCAAACAACTACTTTAGAAAACAATAAAGTGGGGTTCACAGAAATAAAGTGTAGAACTGATCCTGGCATGATCGGAATTTATAGCCGCGAGTTGCAATCACTTTTTTCGGATCTCTCATTTCTTCAAATATGTACACACAATTTTTCTGAAATAATTTGTGAGCGGTGGTACTAAAAATCATGAACCATAATACGATTTAATAATCTTTTAAATAAGGTTATAATTCTGACAGATATATGATTTATTCAGAATAAAGATATAAAGTCGTCACATACGTCACAGGTTAATACAATGAAATAAGTGTAATGAATAAAAAGTGAGGCTTTTATTTTAACTTACTTCTCGATTGTTTTAGAAAATATTGAAAATTATTTAGAAACATACTCCGATCTTATTACAACATTAATGACAATTTATTCTATAAAATACTGAACACTGTATTAGTTGTGCATTTTTATAATCGTATAGTTAAAAATATACCAGTGCACAGAGATAAAACTTATTCATTGATTTTTAGACGTATATTTTATTTGAGTATAATTAACTAAAATCGATGGAATTCGTGTGACGTGTATTGTGTAATCCTGGGATGCAACCAACCAAATCTGTGTATAGTTGAAGCCAATATTTATAGCGAAAGTTATTTATTAAAATAATAATTTATAAATATTTTTAAGACGATCATGCGTGATATGTATAGACTTAAGCGATAAAGTAATAAAATTGATTGAAGTGATACATTTTTAGCCCGAGATGAATATTGTACTTATTAAATATATTAAATAAAGAAATAAATGTTATTTATACGAAAAATGACGTTCCATGATTATTGTAATGATTATATTGAAGCAGTTTAAAAGTTAGAAATTCCGTACTGTTAATTATATTGTAATTGCTATATTCTATTTACTGTATACAAAACTACCTCCTAGTTCAATACAAAGACTTAAATAAATTGTACTTTTAAACGAATGTAATGTTTTTTCTTATAGTTACATTATACTACAACATAATGTTACTGTCAGATGCATAAACTATCGAAATTTGTCTCACAAACGTTGACAACAGTTTGTATCTGCTAAACGCACCCAATGTTTTCTACTTGTAGCTTAGAGCTTATACATGTGGAGATACCCAGCAATGCAAAAATATAGTGACAAAGTTAAAAAAATAGGGCAGTAGAGGGAACAAGACGCTTTTTTATTCGATTGGGTGCTGCTTCCAATGAAATACGTCCAGCATGTTGTTCATTGACTGCTTCCACCCACCAAGTAAGATAACATGCCACGATATTTATGGCTTGAGGGTACCTCCAGAAGCATATTCTTTAAGAGTTGTAGTATCACCGGAAAATGGAATGCCAACGTTACATTCGGAGTGAAAGCTCTTTCAGACCGGGAGGATTGTGTCATGAAATCTGTTTAAAAGACATTACTTTATTCTTTAAGTATTAATAAAATCAAAAATCAAAAGCGGCATTGTTTGGCAATCGAGCAGGCCAGGCAACCTGAGCTCGATTTCCGATCCAGTCATTTCCATATTGCTAATTCAAAAAGTCAGCTATTATTCTTGCATTATATAGAGGTGCTTCATTTTGCTAGAACCACGTGGGCTCTACATTAGGGCAAATTTTCTAGTTTGGTAATTTTGTAATATATATATCGGGAAGCACTAAAACTAGCATAAAAAATGTCTATTTATAATTCAAGTCATACATCAAAACCCCACCTCATTGAATGCCCCACCTTAGGATTTAAGAAAAGATTTTGACCAGCTCAATATACGTTGTTGCCTCGGAAATATATCTCAATTGGTAAATCTGTTTTAATCAAACTACAGAACCTTAAGGGAAAATCGGGGATTTTCGCGTTGAAGAAGTGAGGTACGAGGATTGTCGATAACACTTTGTAAAACAAGATCTTCAATATTTTCATTACATACTCTATTTTGATTAGGTTTTTTAAAGGAACCATAGGCAAGTAAATTATTTATAAGCATTCTGAAGATTGACAATCCTGGTTGCCGTCTTTCGGGATATCGTTGAAATCACATATTTTGAGCTTGTTCGTCATTCTTGTCACTCAAAATGAGACAATAATACATATTCAATTTTTACCAATCTGAGAACCTTTCCATATTTAATTTAATTGAAAAAATGTTCTAATAAGTAGGTTACTTAAAAAATATCACATTTATTTTGAAAAAGAGTTGACTATGGTTGCAAAAAATCAAGCAGGCCTACAAAAATTCATTAACATCAATCGATTGGCCGTAGTCGCTAACATAATATTACAAAATTTTATCAAAGCTGTTTACAATATAGCGATTTTATTGCAATTTTATGAAAACCATTTTTTTTCTCGATTTCGTGAAAAGTCCTGTATATATTTGTAATTTCGATACAGCACCTGATTGGGCTAGGTACAGCACAACTTTGTATCATGTAAGCTACCCTGTATGTCTCGCCATTTCGAAAATAGGACTCATGGCATAGACAGAATAAAATTTTGATAGTGAATCAGTTAGTGTCTAGAAGTACATCTAGACTTTTAAACAGTTAAAATAAGTGCACACATCACAGAGCTTCTAAAAACGCACATGAAGTGTCATGAGAGTATGTGACAACAGCTGTTGGATAAATGGTTAACAAACGATTCTGGCATAGAAACACCAGGCATGCAATACCGGGAGGGGGCAAGGGGGACAGCGTACTTACCCCCCCCCCCTTGACCAACATTTTTTTTGATTTGCAGCTCTTTCTAGGAGATTTTTTTTCGGGATCTCGGGATCTCCCCCCTCTTTAGGACAATAACTTTTTTCTGATTTGCCAATTCCAAAACCGAAAGCTGGGTACGCCCTTGGTTGCAGGTTCGACGAATTGAACTCACTTTTCCTTTCGATGTTATGAGGTTTTGTAATTTAGTTATTTGTCAGAAGTTCTTCACCTCTTTGCCCATACGTTAGAATGAACTGTCAAAGTAAACTTGTCTAAACAGGTGGTCCTACTTTTTTCAGTATCAATATTGTTCAAGACATAAAAGTGGATGACATTGTTCTATGGGCTTATGGCCCCGACTCTCTATAGTATATACCAAAAACTGTTGACATAGCGATGGTTCTGATGATGATGATGTTGCAGACTATAATATACGTTGGGACACTTAGTTCCATACTTAAATGTTGCGGTCTGAAAGAAACTTAAAACTTGGTGATCGGGGGTTGCTTCTTTCCCCTTTCTCGGTGATAAAAAATATATGAATAAAGTCCGTTAATGAAAAAATTAACTAATTTAAAACAACTTTTGTTACATAAAGTTTTTTTCTCAAAGTCAGTTCTTTTCGAGTTAAAGTGAAATTATGGATTTTTCAACCAAAAAAAAAACATATCATAACAAAACAAAAAAAAGTTTGGTTTGTGGTTTCTGTAAATTGAAAATATACAATGATGGGCAAATGTGTGGAACTAAGTAAATATCTCTGGAATTATTAGAGATATCAAAATGAAATTTGAAAGGTGGGTACTGCAGTAGATTGCCTATATATTTCCATTTCATCACAGATGGATTGGAAGAAAGGGTACTTATGAATGGCCTACACGAAGTCCCGACCTTAATCCACTAGACTATATTCTGTGGGGTTACTTAAAGTCTAAGGTTTATGTTGATAGACCAAATAATTTGCAAGAATTAGCTGCAAGAACAACTCAAGGCATCCAGAGAATTACACCAGAAGTAATAGCTAATGTTACTAGAGAATTTAAAAACCGACTTGCTTATTGTCAAGAAGTAAACGGTGCTCAGTTTGGCAATCTAATACAATAAGTTTAGTTAAGTTAAGTTTCAATGTTTTGAAAATCACTTAGATTTAGTTAATAATTATGATTCTGTATTTCTTTAATGGATATTAGATTTTTCCTTTCCTTAATTACTTTTTTGTTAATATCTCGGTAGGTATTGAAGTAAACAATATCAAACCCAATATTTTTGTATTCGCAATAAAATGTTTCATCTGAAACTAAAATACTATACAGGGTGTTTCATTGCAAATTTTAATATCGACATTACTTCCGGTAAAACAGGAATTTCAAAATTGTAAAAAAATTTGGAAACAAATAGGCAATCTATTGCAGTATCCACCTTCCAAATTTCATTCTGATATCTCTAATAATTCCAGAGATATTTGCTTGGTTCCACACATTTGCCCATCACTGTATTTAACCCTTGTCTTTGAAAGCGCTTAAGCTGAAAGGGAGGTCTAATATTACTATTTACGAACATGTACAAACTTTAAACGGTCATATTTAACTTAATTTATATCCTACAAAAAAAACATAAATGAAAAAAACAACCAAACCTACAATTTTGTACTCTACAAAATTTTGCCTATCTCTCGTAGTTTTTAAGTTATTTTGAAAAAAATCTATTTTTTTTTCAAAATTACAAAAATAAAATTTTCTCTTGAGGCCCGACTTCAAAATTACTTATTTAGGGGGTAATTTGTCAATTTTTTTGTTAAAATAATTTATGTCATAACCTTGTTAATTTTCATGCTAGACACTTTCATAAAAAAACAAATTAAAGTGTTTTAAGCACTTTAAAAATCTTTATAAACTTTTCACGATGAACCTTTCAATTTTTGTTTTCACAAATAAAAACAAAATTTCAACAAGCTATAACTCCGTTTGTATTGGTTCTACACAAACCACAAACCCTACATTTTTTTTTGTTTTTTTTTTATAAGGTACATTTTTGATCTAAATGATTTTTTTCTCAAAGTGAATATTTTTAAAGTTATTTACAAAAAACCGTATGAAAACATGTTTTTTTTGTTGAAAAATCGATAATTTCATTTGCGATTAACTCAAAAAAAGTATGACTTTCAAAAAAGCACAGGGTCAATTTTGAAGCAGAGGGTAAGTAGTACTCAAATCCAAATTTTTAGGAAAACCGGTGCTGCTTGGACAAATTTCCCGAGAAAATGGTCATTGGGTGGACTATTAGTTCTGATTACGTAAATAATTTGGTTTAGTAATTAGAAGTGTCGAGTAGTTTTGAAAGCAATGTACCCCAGTTGATCCATTTTATTCCATTTTATTGGTCCAATACCATGTAGTCCAAATATATAAATCAGGTGTTCGTATTTTATATTATAGAAAAACAATAGAAAACTCAACTTGTTGTAGTAAAAAGGTGTGGCAATGTTAAATCACATGACCCAGGCGGTCACTCGATGTCTGTTGCTGTTATTTCACCACTTGTATGGCTTTTAGCCCAATCTTACTGAAAATAAACAGCACCCACGTCCATTTTGTCCAGTATTCGTCAAGGTGTATGTACCTGCCCAACAATCGCACCAAACAATAACTCGTTAACAACAATGATTCTGGTTTGGGAGTTCCCAGTTTAAAACGGTCTGTTTGCTGACGGCGCCACTCAAATGGAAATTGACCTTTAGTACAGCTTGAATTTTCCGGGTCACCATTTTTGTTCTTTGTTGGAGCGGACCATAGTAGTATATCGGGTAGATATTAAAGTAACATTCGCATCTTTGACAGTGCTACAAAATCATACCACTTAATGGAAAACCCGCTTTATAGAATATTTGATATATTCCAAAAAAATAATAATCGAAAACATAACAGACATTATTGAAGTCTTTATTCATAAAAAAGTACATTTTTTACATATTCTTACAAATCCATCAAAATACTCGTAACTACAAATAGATTTATATATGCCTTAAAAGCTGCAAAAATATCACATTTACTTTGATTCGACAATTAATGCCGTTAGCATTAACTCCACTGGAAACAGCTTTCAGGGATAATGCAATCCGATACGTTAATCGATTTAACCCTAATTGGATTCTTTTTATTGGTGAATTGCAATGTCCCGATAAAGCCGAATAAGTGGATAAGGCAAATCTCTATTAAGCTTCTCTATTTACATAACTCCTTATACCTTTAACCTAATTATTATTTGTTAATGAGCGTTCCAATTACAATAGAAATAAAATTGAGGATATATTTTTATCAGTTTCGGGAGTTCTTCAACAGAGTATTGTTTTATTAGTACTTTTGTAGAATATTTTCGATCATATTTATTGCCCATTTTTAAATGGCTAAAATTAAATAACAATAAGTAATTCTGAAAATTCAACATGCTTATTATCAGTATAATGAACCTTTATGAAATAAGAAATATAACTGGGACATGCAACCCCCGACCATCTCATTAGTTTAAAAAAATTACGATTTAGATTCTATCCTGCTTATAGATTGACATGGGGTGATGCACCATCATGCAGAACCAATATTCCAAAAAGCTTTCAAAAATTGTGTAATTGTAATATTATGAATTCAAAGGTCATATGTAAATGGCTATTATGAAATGGTAGTATATTGTTACGAATTACACCCTGGTATACCAGTGGCCCGGTCGAAATCAAGGAACATCAGTCAGCTGATTGTTAAAAGCAATCCCTCTAGAACTAGTAGAACTAACAAACAAGCTATAGAGTATAGAGATAATTGAGTAAACTATGAAGAAAACGCTTACTGAACAATGATTTTCTACATTAGCTTTTTGTCATGTATAAATATAGTGAATATTGTCGATTTCGTTACTGTAGTAAGGAAATTAATTAATATATGATATGGTGTATTGTAGTCGAGATTTAAAATAAATATTATACAACCAAAAAATGAAAATGAAATTCTAGTATATTTATATACATTCACAATATTGAAAATTGAACTTTCGACATTTAACTTTGATAAGTAAGGAACAAAATGGTAGTTTATTTGTTTGTATTTTGAAATTTTGGCTAGTCGTTTGTTGGAATTAATTATACAGATTGAATCAATTAATCGAACTTGCCATTTTTGTGTTGTATTAGTAAAGTTTTGTTGTTCTCGACTTCTTAAATTCCCAGTCATGTCATGTAAAAGTACACTATGGTGTACTTTAAACCCACATTTTTTCCATTTTAATATAGACGAACAAAGACTCTACTTATAGTGCTGGTTTTAGCTGAACTAGAACATTGGACCACGGCAAAAAAAAACAAGAAACTCGACCATAAACATGAAAGTGGAAAAAAACAAGCCTTCACACAAAATGTACGCAATGAATACCAAATAAACAAAGAAGAAAAAATGACTACTGTTAAAATACCAGAAGGGGAAAACCAGACAATGAATTTGAACAGATGCGCTATGGGCGGGAACCAAATTGAAAAGACGACACTTGAGTATTGCCCTAAGTGTCAGATGCAGGTGCTTGTATAAAGCATCTTCTAGCTAGATGTTATTTTTGAGAAATACACTGGACTAGCTACTGCTTCAAATATGAAACAGCCAGGATGATCCAACACAGATTAAAAAGTGTAACGAAGACTGCGTACCAAGCTACAGGGGTTATAAGACCGGTTCACGTCAACTAAAATAAATAACTGCATTACAGCTACGTAGGAGAAACAATTCCCTGCCCCGAAGGCACTTATATGCAATAAAATTGCCCCTAATGCCAATAACTGATCTTACTGTAAGATTCAGAAAGTTAAATAAGTGTTAAAATCTGATTAACTGTACTAGCGAAAGTTCTAAACGCATTTGTACTGGGCCAAATGTTTTAAAATTGTCACCGGTTAGATTAATTTTTATTCGCTAAATAAACTTATATGCAGCGTCTTCCAAAACTAAGAACCAATGGGAAACATTTGGTTGTCAGTCGGTGAGAACAAGTCCCGATTGCTGAAACAATAATACAGCCCACCTGCTGTGAAATACGGGGTGTGATTTCATTTTTACTGACACCACAATCATCCGCTGCAATAAATAAATCTGAAATAATGCGTGAGAAACAAGTTCGAAAACATCCCCACAAATGTTCCCAGTAATGGGACTATCGACATCTTTGATAAAAATAAACTGGCTTATGAATTCCTACATGTGGTTTATCCTCATTTACAGGATCCTCACTAAACGATTTCACAAATTATGTGCGAGGTAGGTTCCAAAAAAGTTCACTGATCAGCGCCAAGAGTATGAGTAGGCGCGACAGTTTTTGGAGCACTATAGAAAAAATGGAGATTATTTGTTATAGGCAATGACACGTGAATATGGTCCACTAACGTAGAACTGAAACATAAGCCAATGCATTCAGGATCACCCAAGTCAGAAAAGTTCAAACAATCTCCATTCTCGAATTGAAAAATTATCGCTATCGTTATTTGGAATGATAACGGCATCCGTTTAATTGATTTTGCTCACCAAACAGTCGTCTGTTCTATTTCTCTTTCACTAGGCTGCGAAAATTTAAGATTGTGAACTTTCTGATTCCATCTTGTCCCGAACTTGTTCCAAGCAACTAGTTTCTCTTCTTACAGTCCCAAACTTGTTCCAAGAAACTATTTTCTCTTCTTTCATAAAAACACAGTTTTGCACTTTAACACCAAACCTTTATTTTAAACACCCAACACCGTTTCAACAGCTCTAAGTTGTCATCATCAAGGAGTAAACCAAATTAAAGGTTTGGTGTTAGGGTACAAGACTGTGTTTTTACATTTGTGACACACCAAAGGTTCTACAGTATGTCCATTCTCTTCTTTCATTTAAAAATATAGTTGGCGGACACCAGTACATTACACCAATGAACTCTGGCTCTATCAACAGGTTTGATCCCAGATGGCAGCCTTCTATACAACAAGTTCAAGAAGCTTAAAGAACATTAAAGAAAGATTTTAAAAATGAACAGCGATGATGTAAAAAGTAAAGTAGATATGTAGTAAAAATATTAATGTCAATTAAAACCTTTTCTCATAAACGAATATTGTTATTACAACACTGTCTTTTATTTTGAAATACGCGTCTTATTTAATTGTTACTCGATATAGATAGTGGAAGTGGTTTTTATAAATTTGGGACCCTCCCTTCTGCCCCTTCTAAAGTAATTTATATTCTGTTAATAAACTAGTTGATGTGAGTCTTTAGATGAGACTTGGGGAGATTTTACCAGATTTTGCCCTCCCAATTTTGACTGGGCATCATTGTTCAAATAGTATACAAGTTTTCTATCCATTGTTCTTGTTCCTCATTAAACGTATATTATCTTCATATTTAAACTCGTTTTGTTTCCTCAACCTGTCCACAAACCCGATGATAACAAGTATTCTATAAATGATTGAATTCCTGCTCTAGTTATGCTAATATTACAAAATAATAATAAAAAAATGCCATGGCGCGGTCAAGATAATCAAATATCCCAAATGAAAGTATTGTTGTATAAGTACATTTTCAATTGATTTTTTTAGCTATAGAAACATTCACTCTAGTTGTTTGAAGAACTCCTTTTTATATTTGAAATAAATAACCTAAACACTATTCTTAATCCTAAAATGAAGGCCTAGACGGTAATTTTCCTAATGATCTGCAGGTGGTTAAAGGTACGTTTTTGCTACTGGTATCCACCATATCAGATTGATCTGCTGTTCTGTTAGACATAACAGCATCGGTATCTCTAGATCTTTTGAATTCTTCAAATTTTTCATTTAGGAGATTCATAGAGCTGGAAGTCGCTGATGGTTCGGGCGCTGCTGATTCTTCAATGACGTTTTCTTCGTCAACTTCCTGGGAACAAAATAAAAAGAAGTTGTTAGTACTTTTGAAGATGACATTAATCTTGTTAAAAATCTATAGAAGGTGTATTTTAAATTACTTCTAATTCGTATAGTTGGAGAGGTAGTGTCCTATTTTTCATGAAGTGTTTGATTCAAGAAAATATTTTACTAAGTTGTGTAGATAGCATAGATGATTAGGTTGTCAACTGTTTATTTGCCAAAAAAGTGTTTGAATCAGAGGCCAACAAAATCTGTTGCAAAGTTACATTTTTCAAACTAAAATAAAAAGTGATTGACTGAAAATTTTAATAGATGCTTTGTTGTACATATATTTAATAATTGGTGCGTACTCGCAATTTGTTTAGTATCCTGTTTTCAATTTGATTGAATTACTTCATTGATTTTTAAACTTCTGCAGCTTTTCCAAAACCTTCCGTCGCGCTAATGCTAATTTTAAGTGTTTTTTGCATGTAAAATATAGACAGTATTCGTGATTCGTGTATTGTACTCCGAACTATACGGACACTTTTGATTCCGTCTGAAGAGACGGCCGCTTTTTGTTGTTATTGTGTTACGATTCCGCGAATTATTAGTTCCGATCGTAACAACCGCTAAACCGCTTTCATTTTGTTTCTTTTGTGTTTACAAAAGCGCATCATTTGTTGTTAAATCCGCATTTTTTGTTTGCTCAATCAATGAACATTACGTCGCTATTTTTTGTGTAACGTGTTGTCCAGACAGAGCTCTAAAATCTGTTCCTGCCGTTGCGGGGCTATCCTCTGAAGAAAGAAGAACCAAGAAAACACCGTCTGCAGAGCTTCGACGTAAAAGGTTAGTGATTAACTTTATTTGGTGAATTAAAACACGCGACGGCACGTGTTTATTGATTGTTCCGCTAAAGGTCCTTCGTCAATTATATACTTGCATTGAACCACCATTGAACTAAAACCGCAACATCTAATTCATATATTTTTTTGGATATTCTATGGAATGTGCCATCGAAGACATTCCAATAATACTTACTTTTTCATAAATTATCAATAATTCTATATATATAATAGTTAAAAATACATTAACTTGAAGTACTTAGTTTTCTTAATTGTAGTTGATATCCATTAACTACATACATCAAGGACAGTCACTCAGGCCTTCTGACTATCTCTAACTTTGGAGCTAGAAATGTTAAACCAGTATTCGATCTAGAAAGTAAGACATAGAACTATCCCAACTTGAATATCAATGTATGTATAGGTGGGGTTTGATTTGTAGATTTTTCTACTATTTGTCAGATATTAAACATAGCCTCTACAGACTGCAATTTTTTCTAAAGCCTTGTTGTTCCTCGGACTTATCTATTTTTATATATTATTCTTGATTATTACAGTAAACAGTGTGAGTGTATTTATTAAACTGCTTTGTCCGTATTTTTTATCTTCTTGTTTAATTGTTGATATTAAGATATTTTCCTTAAATTTTTCTAGTAGGTACTTTTCGGTCAATCATCAAAAATAATTTATTTTTCTTAATATATTTTATTTTTTTACCGTTCGGTTTTTCCAAATACAGGTCATGTTACCAAGGGTTCTTTTGCTTTTTTATCAATATTATTAATTTATTCGTATAAGAGAAAAGAGAGTATTTTTGAGACAGTTTCTAATTCACCTCAATGCTGAGCACCGGTCACCAAGGATCATTTTGCACATTTCTTTGTAACAGAATTCTACCATTAATTCTAGTCCTTCATCCTACAGGAGTTCATTTGGGACTTCTAAAAAGGAGGAGGTTATCAATTCGTCGGCACATTTTTTTTATATATTTGCTCAGTGATTATTCAAAAACAGATTGGGCAATTTTGATGATTTAATGGGCATTTTGTTAAGGAATATTGCAGAAAGGTACCATGTATCTATATACTGTTATAAAATTGTAGTTGTCTAGTTAGTTAGTTAGTTAGTTAGTTAGTTAGTTAGTTAGTTAGTTAGTTAGTTAGTTAGTTAGTTAGTTAGTTAGTTAGTTAGTTAGTTAGTTAGTTAGTTAGTTAGTTAGTTAGTTAGTTAGTTAGTTAGTTAGTTAGTTAGTTAGTTAGTTAGTTAGTTAGTTAGTTAGTTAGTTAGTTAGTTAGTTAGTTAGTTAGTTAGTTAGTTAGTTAGTTAGTTAGTTAGTTAGTTAGTTAGTTAGTTAGTTAGTTAGTTAGTTAGTTAGTTAGTTAGTTAGTTAGTTAGTTAGTTAGTTAGTTAGTTAGTTAGTTAGTTAGTTAGTTAGTTAGTTAGTTAGTTAGTTAGTTAGTTAGTTAGTTAGTTAGTTAGTTAGTTAGTTAGTTAGTTAGTTAGTTAGTTAGTTAGTTAGTTAGTTAGTTAGTTAGTTAGTTAGTTAGTTAGTTAGTTAGTTAGTTAGTTAGTTAGTTAGTTAGTTAGTTAGTTAGTTAGTTAGTTAGTTAGTTAGTTAGTTAGTTAGTTAGTTAGTTAGTTAGTTAGTTAGTTAGTTAGTTAGTTAGTTAGTTAGTTAGTTAGTTAGTTAGTTAGTTAGTTAGTTAGTTAGTTAGTTAGTTAGTTAGTTAGTTAGTTAGTTAGTTAGTTAGTTAGTTAGTTAGTTAGTTAGTTAGTTAGTTAGTTAGTTAGTTAGTTAGTTAGTTAGTTAGTTAGTTAGTTAGTTAGTTAGTTAGTTAGTTAGTTAGTTAGTTAGTTAGTTAGTTAGTTAGTTAGTTAGTTAGTTAGTTAGTTAGTTAGTTAGTTAGTTAGTTAGTTAGTTAGTTAGTTAGTTAGTTAGTTAGTTAGTTAGTTAGTTAGTTAGTTAGTTAGTTAGTTAGTTAGTTAGTTAGTTAGTTAGTTAGTTAGTTAGTTAGTTAGTTAGTTAGTTAGTTAGTTAGTTAGTTAGTTAGTTAGTTAGTTAGTTAGTTAGTTAGTTAGTTAGTTAGTTAGTTAGTTAGTTAGTTAGTTAGTTAGTTAGTTAGTTAGTTAGTTAGTTAGTTAGTTAGTTAGTTAGTTAGTTAGTTAGTTAGTTAGTTAGTTAGTTAGTTAGTTAGTTAGTTAGTTAGTTAGTTAGTTAGTTAGTTAGTTAGTTAGTTAGTTAGTTAGTTAGTTAGTTAGTTAGTTAGTTAGTTAGTTAGTTAGTTAGTTAGTTAGTTAGTTAGTTAGTTAGTTAGTTAGTTAGTTAGTTGTTTGTTTGTTTGTTTGTTTGTTTGTTTGTTTGTTTGTTTGTTTGTTTGTTTGTTTGTTTGTTTGTTTGTTTGTTTGTTTGTTTGTTTGTTTGTTTGTTTGTTTGTTTGTTTGTTTGTTGTTTGTTTGTTTGTTTGTTTGTTTGTTTGTTTGTTTGTTTGTTTGTTTGTTTGTTTGTTTGTTTGTTTGTTTGTTTGTTTGTTTGTTTGTTTGTTTGTTTGTTTGTTTGTTTGTTTGTTAGTTTGTTTGTTTGTTTCTATGTTTGTTTGTTTGTTTGTTTGTTTGTTTGTTTGTTTGTTTGTTTGTTTGTTTGTTTGTTTGTTTGTTTGTGTGTTTGTTACCTCATCACATAAGAACTACTGAACTGATTTTGCTGAATCCTTTTTTGTTGGAAAGCTTATAGTTTGAATTAAAATCTGGTATACATTTTATCTCGCTACATTGACAGAAACGGTAGATATAGGGAAAAATCTATTACCATGTTCGGTAATACAAACACAATTAGTAAATTGGTTCCACCGCATGCACCAAATTTTAGATTCTTGCAACAGCTTAGCTTTTATTCATAATTCGGATATGCCAATGTTACATTTTTCGATTAAAAAAAAATTCCAAGTAACATATCAAGTGTAATTTTACAGGGTGTTCCATATATAGGATAGGGAATTAAATGGATTTAAAAAATCTTGAAGAAAAGTTATATTAGGTGACCTGTAAGTAGTTGCATATATACAATGTGGTTGAAATAAGGGGGAAGTTATACGGGGTGGTTCAAAAAAGATATATTGAGTGGACCATAAACAGTTGTATATACCAGGTGATTGAAAAACGGGTGGAAACAAATCATATTTATAAGCCCGGATAACAAAATGTTATATTGTTAAGGTCATAAGTAGTTGCATGTTGCATATACAATGTGGGTGAGATAGGTAAAATAGAAATAGATTTATATAGGGTGGATAAAAAAATGTGTTATGTAAGCAGTTAGGATATTTGAATTTTCTTGAGCAATTATTATAGTTATGAAATGGGTTGAAAAAAATGTTAGAAGCAGTTGTTTTTACAGGGTGGTTGAAATATAAGATGGGGTGGAATTGTAGTTTATAGGGTAGTTAAAAATTTGTTTTATAATCAAAAGTAGTTCACAAGTTCACAAGTAACATATTATAGGATGGTTGAATATGTAGCAGAGTATAATTACTGCTATATCTACAGTGGGTTTAAAAATTATTATAAAAATGTACCTGTTTCATATAATGGATGAATGAAACATAGGGTGGACTAGAATTTTTAGAATACACGGTGGTGAAAAAATGTTATATAAGGTGGCCCATGAATAGTTGCATATACAAGGTTGTTGAAATAGAAGCGTGAAGTAGAACAATAATTATACAGTGTGGGTAAAAAAAATTTGGACTACCTGAACTATGGGGCAAAATGAAGTTATCGTTACACAATATGTTTCAAACAAGGATAGAAAAAGTTGTAAATGAAGGATGGTTTAAATGAAGTGAAGAGAAATTATATTTTATACTGTGCTTCAAAAATTATGAGTTAATAGCGTAGCTCATAATTAGTTTCACAAAAAGGATTTCTGAAAAATTGTTACATAGGGTGCCCCATACACAGTTGCAGTTTTGGTGAAATTTATTAGGAACTGATTTATATTTATACAGCAAAGTACAACAAATGTTATACTGGTTGGCCGATAAGTAGTGGTACATACAAAGGGGTTGAAATAAAGGGTGAAGTAGAAGTATAGTTTAATAGATTGGATGACAAATAAACAGCATCTTATACAAGATGGTTACACTATACGATGAAGCAGAGTTACAGTTATACAAGGTGGTTCCAAAAAATGTTAAATAGCATTGTTATATAGGGTGGCCCATAAGTGATTGCAGTTTCGGTGAAGTATATTCGGAATTGGTAGATTTATAGTTATGTAAGGTGGTTCAACAAAGTTAGAAAAAATTGTTATATTGGATAGCCCATATGTTTCATAAGTTTTTGCAAAGAATTCTACATTCCATACGACGCAGGTGAAACCGCGGGTAACGGCTAGATTTTTTGAGATTCGCGGTTTTCAAGAAAATCAGAAAAAACAGTAACTAAGGGACTACAATTCAATGAATTTCACTGAATCTACACTGTTTTCTCTAAAACGGCTCAACCAATTTGAATATTTTAAAGTGTGCTCTAGAAAGAGGTGTTCCTGCATCGAAATTCAAGCAGCAACCAACGTGCGCAATTTAAATATAGGGCGAAGTAAAATTACAGATAGATTGGTGGGCTCAAAAATGTTACAAATAAATTTAATATTGGGTGGTACATCAGCAGTTCCATATATAGGTTGGTTGAATTATATGGTGGAATAGAATAAAAGTTATACATGGTGGTTCAAAAAATGTTGTATTGGGTGGAACACAAGTAGTTACGTATACAAGGTGGTAAAGTAAAACTATAGTTATACAGAGTGGATTAAAAAAAATAACGAAATGATTAAATAAGCATATGAAGTAAGGATATTCGATTTAAAGGGCGGAGGATTCGAAAAATCTTAGAAGCAGTTGCATATACAGGATGATTTAAATATAAGGTGGATTGAAATTATACTTATAAAGGCTGGTTAAAAAATGTTATATGGTGTGGAACATGGGTAGTTGCTTATACTTGACATATGGAGCGAAGAAAAATTATAGGTATACAGGCTGATTTAAAAAATGGAAAAATAGAAACGGTCAATAAGGTGGAGATTTGAATTACAGGGTGATTCAGAAAATGATAGACAAATAATTTACATTGGGTGACCAATACACAGTAACATATACAGGGTGGTTACTATATAGGGTGAATAGAGTTACACTTATAGAAAGTGATGTAAATAATAAAAAATATGTTGATAATATAGAAAAGAATACAAATTAGGGAGAGATAAGCATACGCTAAAATAATCAAGACCATGGTACCTTAATACACATAAAAAAATTGAAATCGGCTCTTTTTTAAACATAAATTATTATTTAACCGCTCTATTCTCATTCCGACAGATATTTTTTAGTTTCTTTCATAAGAGGATCCTCTATTTCTTATATACAGGGTGTCACATATGAAAGAATGGCATTGCTATTTAAGAAACGGCAAGAGATACAAACCACGATTAAATGGAAAAAAGTTGGGTTATATAGTATTTTATAGCCCATTTGACCACTTAAAGAAAAATTACGATATCTTGACGTTCACAAGTTTACAAGGTGCATCTACTATTTTATTTTGAAGAACATCAATAAATGGTAAAGGGATCTTTTTGACACATATTTTTACACAACAGGCCGTTATCAAATCTTCACTTATCCGGTAATACCGTCAGAAGAGATCAAAATCCAGTACGATTTAGCATTTAATCGTACTTCATACATACTTCCTCTTATATTTATCTATGTTAACCAAAACTTGCATGATTTCAGTTCGAAATGTGTGATTCAAAATAATATTATTTTTGGAATGGAAAATCCAAACGCGTTAGTTACAACTTGTTTTTGTTTTCATTTTTATCCGAAATTCTAAGGAAACTGAAACTTCAATAACACTTTTTTAATTACCACCGGCTGCTCAATTAAATTTACACGAATCTAACGTATGTTTGACCGTCTATTTCCCAAACAATTCAATCAACTGGAAGAATACACACACATGTGCTCGATTTAATAAAAACAAATAATAAATAACCATCGACCGAAATATATCAGATCAGCTTCATTATAGCGTGATATGAGAAAATTATAATAGACCATTAATACACATCGAACAGTTGTTCTGTAAATAGTTTTTTGTGTACAGAAATAGATCTGAAATTGTGTCCAAGAACTTTAACATTAGAGTTTTGTAGACACGAAAATAATCGTACAAGGCCATTTCTACCATAGCGATTGCTAACTGATGTATAATTATTAATAAATTCATTTTCTTTGGTCTTAAAAAAAAGCTCAAAAAATAGGTAACCTATTAAACTAGGCAGGTCTTAAGGGCCCCGAGGACAGTCAATATATTGTCAATAAAATTGACGATTTCAATTGTAATTGCGCTTGATGGCGTTTCAATGAACTCGTCAGTAAAGGGTAGGTCGTTTTACGAGGGGTATTAGTAAAATAAGATTCCCTATGCCGCCGAGACAGAATGCGATGTGCTGGGAGAAATCTGGCAACACTGTTTTACTCAATAGCTGTCCCTCTCTATATCCATACCACTCGCGGCTAGCTACTTCCAACAGTGCCGGTCTAGCTGCCTTCGAAGATGGAGCTCTCTATCGCTGTTACCACCAGATGCGAAATTCGTTCTTTTGATAGACTTTTTGCCTCATTGAACAACAGTAAACTCTGGCAGATATTACGACACATTAAGAAAATTGAGACGCGCGATCCAGAACCGCTGGAGAGGAAGATTGTCCAGTGATGTGAGGCTTCTCCGGGACAACGCTCGACCTCATGTTTCAGGTCAAACTCAAGAACTGCTGCCCCATCTCCACCTACAGCCCGGACCTAGCCCCAAGTGATTATCACTTATTCCCAAAATTACGCTTCATTACCGATGATGAAGTCAAGGAAGAGGTTATTTGATTCCTCAAAGTATAATTCTACAACATTTATTTATTTATTCTTATACCGGTAAGCCCATTTACATAAAATACCAAGAACAATAAATTTGATAAACAACACTGAAATCGGAGCACCTTCAGCCGACCTTCATTTGGACTGGAAGAATTTACTGCTAACAGAACAAAAAAACGGTAACCTCAGAGTCAAGTGATCGCCAAACGACAAATTGTCAGTGTCAAATTTTTTGACAAAAAACAAATTCAAGATCAAAGCGAAAATTTTTTAGGAAAAACCTCGAAAACAACACTAAACTAAAACACTAAAATTAAAATTATAATTAAAATACATGTTGTCGCGAAGAAAAGATAACACATCAAAACAAAACAAACGGCAGCATTAAATATTATAATATAACGAGCGCCTGCTTCCATTGACGGAGTTATAAAACATATCAATATGCGAGGAGTAATGATTGGCTGTACTCATTAACCTAGTCATTGCTGAAGAAAATCCATAGTTAGTTCTATGAAATGAAACATGGAAGAGTTCTGAAGATCGAGTTCTTATTGTCGTATTCAAGGAAATTCTGACTAGTAAAGAAGGGCAGTCAAGTTCACCTGACAACAACTTGTATAGTAAACAAATATCAGCTATGTTACGCCGATTTTGCAAAAATTGTAAATACATTTGTAATAAAATATCACTATATTGATAATTGTCCCTGCTCAAACCCATGGGGATAGAAACGTTGCAGCATCGTCTGCAAAAGTGTTTACACAGAAACGACGATTATGTTGCAAAATAGCTTAAGTTTTAAGCTTTAAATTGATATATAACACTAAATAAGAATATATAGCTGTCTATTTAAAACAATCATTGGAAGCTTATTTTACTAATACCCCTCGTATGACCATAACGTAGGCTGCGGAATCTCTTCACTAAATGCACCTTAGCGCTTTTTTTTGTCTATCTTCTGGAACTATATTAAAATTTGTTGGTAGAATATTAATTTTCTTGGTTTATATTTTTGTAAAACACTAAGTATTTTTTTGCAAGCTATTTAATTTTTATTTTTGTTCAAATAATCATTAAATTTTACTTTCCACAACTCCGGCTGATTGTGCCATAGAAGGCAATTACAAGTCAGGCAACGTCTTTCTCCGACATATTTTCGGGTTCTACGGAACTCAGCAACGTATCCACCATCGTAGCCGTCTGAAAAGCAACCGCCCAAACGATTGTTAATTTCTTGATTAGACGATCAATTGGTATGCGTCAATGGTCCTCGTCAATTTACTTCAATCAAATTTCCTATCAATCTTCGTACATCGATTGACAAAGGCATCATTCGTTTGCTACAGGATCAATTCCATGAATCAATGAGTACCATTAACAATATTATTGTCCGTCTCCGGGTTAATTACGGCCGGTATTCGCCTAGTGGACACTACACCAAAAATCAAACTGAAGGTCTGTCCATGACAATTCCAACTACTTTTAAAGAGATTTTAAGGAAATCTGCTCAATATAGTTAGGATACAATACTTCCATTTGAAGATTTTTTTTCAAGTTTCTATGATAACAATTTTAGTTACATTCCCCGTGTCGGAATCTCCTTAGCAAAGGTATTCTATTTTTTTGGAAAGAAATTTATTATTGATTGACAGAGTTCTATTGCTATGATTCCTTCAGTACTACAGACTAGAAGAAGATAATCCCCACTTTCATCAGACTTACTAAAAAGAAATGTAAATTGTCTGACTTGAAGTACAAATTAGAAATTTTCTACTCTGTAATTATAATGACGACTCTCATTCTGAAGATGAATTGATTTGGCTACAGGATGGTTACATAAACGACAGGATAAATGAGTCCAATTGATTCAGATTACGAAGTTTTGATCAGTTAAGGGAACGAAATTTTAAAACGACTTAATAGTAACAAAATAACGAAAGTTGTTGTTGAACAAACAAATATATTTGTCATTATGCTATCAGTTAATCCAAATTGAAATACAATATGTAAAACTAAGGTATACGCGTAATCAGTGAAATTGTAAAACTGTAAGGTCTTGCATTTAGGAGCTTCAGGAACAGCCATATCTAGTAATAACCGTCATTACGGCGAGGTATATATTTGTTGTAATTACATCGCGGCTTTACGTCAATGTTAACATCCACATAAAACTCAACAGAGGATATGACATATACAGGGGGAGTTTTTTTTTGATGATCAGTATGGGGATCTCGGAAACTAGCGGAGATAGAGCACTGGTTGAATTGGGAAAGATTTGCAGTTTTACTTGCCCAATTTAATGACATTTTCGGATTTTTGTAAAAAGTCATGGCTTACTAGATATTTAAAAAAAAACGAAATTCTGTCGATTTAGTCAAATCCGTCTAGCTCCTTTGTTTTTGATTTTATAAAAAAAATGTAAAAATCAAAATTTAAGGGAATTGTATCCTGAATATGACTGTCATGTCCTCGTTTGCGTGACAGCTCTCATTTTCGAAATAAGACACAAACTTATCTTTTTTTGAATGGAAACCATAGTTAGCTATGACCTCAAAAATCGGACATTTTTACAGCTTTTCAACGATATAATACTCGATATAGTTATTCATAAAAATAACGGAGTTATGGATGCTTTTCTCTCTTATTTTCACTTTTAACATTAGGTAGCCATGAAAAAGATTGTTTTCACTTTGACGTTTCCTCATTTGAGAGTAATTCCATAAGTAGTGCTGAACTGACAGTCACTATTGACAATTTTTCGTGATAAAATACAATATTCTAACGAAGAAAAACTGAATATGGTGGAATGTTATATCATATGCCACAAAAATTCAGTTCGTACAGCTGAGGAATACTTTCATACTTTCACTTGCGGCCAAAATCAGTAATCATAATGATTTCCGTGATGTGGGTCCTAAAAAACGTTTAGTCCAACAAAAGAACAACCCGAAACTCAATAAAAAAGTCAACGAGTCGGCCTTGCAAATCGAAGGCAGACGTCGGCATACAGATCAATATAGAGAACAAGTCGAGATGAATAACCCAAAATGAAGACACTCAAGCGGGAGGTCGAGAAAACAAAGAAAATAATATCACCCATAGAGGGCACAGAAACGCAAAGCACACAGATAATAAGAAGATACTCAAATACCAAGAGAGGATGATTACAACTTAACTTCAATTTCAAATTACAATTTAAGTGACAATACTTTTATTTAAGTAGGTTGATAAATTCCTGGCTAGAGGACTTTTAGTTATAGGAACAGTTTAATTAGACGGGACGAATTCAATCCAAAGGATGTGAAAGAATTAAACGAGAAGAGAATCATATGATTATTTCACGGAAGAGTCTAATATTATAAGTCTTAAGTGGTTTGTTAATGCATCAACTTAGCACTTGGTCATGTGGAGAGTATAAGGCATATACAAATACATGATTTTAAAGTACCATAACATCATGTTATCTGTTATGGACCTTATTCTACAAGCATGTGTGCATTATTTTGCAGCTTACTTGTTAATGTAATTAAGGATTATCATTACCTGAATTTCCGAGAATGTGACGGGTTGGGTTCTATATCTAAATGATCCACCTCTTCTTTTTTTGGGCACTACCCTCCTATGTAACCTGGACATAGGTTCTGGATAAACAATATCGACCATCGCTGTAACAAAACAAAAAGGCATTAGAATAATAAATTCATGTTAAGCAAGGGTGAATGTTACAATTTTGATTAAGCTCGTTGTTATAGCACCCTTATCTTTTATATAATATAAAAACATATTCGATGTACGAATAGTGTATGACGAAAATATTTGGTTTGATTTTAACCGATTAGATAAAACAAATCTTTCTAAAAATAATAGTGTAAATAGACAAATTGTCGCTATCAGGCGAAAAACACCAATTGGTAGATGAAATCTTATACCAACTATCCCCACAAAGTTGCAGGTTCTATTTTTAATGCCACCTGTCTAGATAGAAGCCATCCGGGTTGAATAAACTATAATATCCATTTTAAATGATCTGCTAGTATTCCAGATTAAAACCTGCGAAAAAATCTATTGCAGCCCATTTTCCATCAATTGACTTACTAGCTGATTCTGCTTTTTCCGGATTTGGACCGCGTCATTTTTTGCGAATTAATTTATTTATATACCTAAACCGGGATATAAGGATATAAAGTTTTCCGACATTTCGCCCACACTTATAAGGGGCTTTTTCAAGGATGAGACAAAAAACAAAACAAATGTTACTCACCTTGCGGCTACTCCATTCATTTCATCTTTTTCTCACGAACAATTCAAAACTTCACTTTTTATTCAACTTGTCACAATGATGTACAAATTCTAAATGAGTAATAGGTACGAAGAAATAATAATTGGCCTCCCGAAATTTTCAGTTAAAAGAAGCGTAGGAGGCACTTAATGGGATTATTTTATATTTGTTAGGAAATTTAGTAAACGTTCCTGGAATTTTATTTTGTGGAAATGTTGATGCAAGATTGCCAGATGGACGAAAGTTCAAAACCTTTGTCTCGGTTGAAATTCTTGGGATTTTTGGCGATTTCAACGCCCTCACGGAATTTTCTGGTGAAATAATACGGAGATTTGGCCACGACAGAGGAGCTGTCAAAGAGGATTTTGTGGCCCGTTTTCAAACAACGTTTGTGCTCACCCAGACGAGTGTTTATAGATCGACCTGTTTCACCGATGTATACTGCCCCACACGAGTATGGAATGAAATAAACACCTTTAGATGAAAGAGGATTTTGTTTATCCTTTGGAGAGGGTAACATTTGTGAGATTTTGGATAGTGGTTTGTAGACTGTTTTCACCTCATGCTTATGGAGAAGCTTCCCAATCCTATCCGTGACCTTGCTGATATATGGCAAATATGCTACTGATTTATTTGTTGACAATTCCTTCTTAGGAAGGGGATATTGGTGACGAGAAATGGAATTGCGAATCTCTCTTTTGCTGTAGCCGTTGTGTAGTAGGCTACCCTCAACCCAAGCTAATTCCCTTCTCAAACTTTTTTGAGTTCGGAAATGGATATAGCTCGATGCACCAGGGAGTTCACGACTGACCGTTTCTGAGATGGGTGATGATGGGACCGGGCGTGCAGATATCTGTCGGTATGTGTTGGTTTTTTGAATACAGAGTGGCTTGAACCATTTGGCAACCGTGAAACCAACACGTCTAGGAAGGGCCGGGATCTATTGGACTCAATTTCCATAGTGAATTTGATGTTTGAATGTTGGGTATTAATGTGGTTAAGGAACAATTGAAGAGCCTCTTGTCCATGTGGCCAGATGACAAAAGTGTCATCAACATATCTCAACCAAATTTTGGGTTTGTGACTTGAAGACTCCAGAGCCACTGCTTCAAAGGCTTCCATAAAGATATTTGCCACTACCGGTGATAGCGGCGAACCCATAGGGCTACCAGAAGTTTGCATGTAATATGTATTTTGAAAAAGAAAATACTTCAACGTAAGACATTTTTCAATCAACATGAGTAAATTCAAGGTTTATCCGTCTTCCGACAGCAGTTCTCTAATAATCGATAGAGAATCTGATATAGGAACTTTGGTGAACAGTGATATCACATCAAAACTAACTAAAATGTCTTGGGGTTCAATTTGTATCTCTGACAAGAGTTACGAAATGGGATGAGTTTAAAACATGTGAGGGAGATTTTCCAGTGAATGTCTTAAGAATGTTCGCTAAATATTTGGCAATGTTGTATGTTGGAGAGCAGATTAGGTTCACAATCGGTCGTAACGGAACTTGTTCTTTATGAATTTTCGGCAGGCCATATAGGCGTGGAGAGGTGCAACTCCGAGGAATTAGATATTTTTGTGTTGCTTGGGGAATGTTCGACCCTCTTATCAATGAAGTTATTTCACGTTCTATTTTGGGAGTGGGATCCCGATGAATAGGAGAATAGGATCCATCTTGAAGTAAATCATTTACTTTATTCACATATTCTGGAAAATCTAGGACAACCGTTGCATTGCCTTTATCCGCCGGAAGAATGACAATGTCATGGTTTTCCGGAGCTTACTAAGGGCGATTCGTTCTGTTCTGGGGATGTTTGATGGCGGAGGTTCGGTGAAACAGGTCGATCTATAATCTATAATCTATAAACACTCGTCTGGGTGAGCACAAAGGTTGATTGAAAACGGGCCTGCTTCCAAACTCTGCTGTAGCTGAACATCATCACGAAACGGGCCACCAAATCCTCTTCGACAGAGCCTCTGTCGTGGCCAAATCTCCGTATTATTTCACCAGAAAATTCCGTGAGGCCGTTGAAATCGCCAAAAATCCCAAGAATTTCAACCGAGACAAAGGTTTTGAACTTTCGTCCATCTGGCAAACTTGCATCGATATTTCCACAAAATAAATCACTTACATTATCCACTAATTATTTACCTGAAAATTTCGGGAAGCCAATTATTATTTCTTCGTACCTATTACTCATTTAGAATTTGTACATTATTGTGACAAGGTAAATAAAAAGTGAAGTTTTGAAGCGTTCGTGAGAAAAGATGAAATGAATGGAGTCGCCGCAAGGTAAGTAACATTTGTTTTGTTTTTTGTCTCATCCTTGAAAAAGTCTCTTATAAGTGTGGGCGAAACGTCGGAAAACTTTGTTTATATCCCGGTTTAGGTATATAAATAAATTAATTCGGAACAAAATGACGCGGTCCAAATCCCGAAAAAGCAGAATCAACTATGACTCTGGCCGCGAAAACCTCCGCTCTCAATTGACTTACTAATTTACATTTAAACATATACGGCCAGTTTTAAACAATTTTTGTTGTTTTATTATATTAAGGATACAAAACTTTGAGAATCTCCTAAATACTTGTGTTGAATCAGCAGTTTTGCCATTTTGAATAATTTTTGATTTTTATAAGATTCTATTTGCAAAAATTTAATTACTCTTTTCTTGGTTTAGGTCTTGCTTCATACGTGTTGGAAATACTTTTTCCAAATAAATTATTTGTCTTCAAATACACTTTCAAGTTTATTTATTTATTTGACAATTTATTAACAAGAACGATTAAGGACAACCAGCCTATCAATTTGAAGGACTCAGCGAATTACAGAGATGGTTTCATAAGGATATTGTCAAATCAACTAAAGAACTCTATTGGAACATTTGTTGTACACAGTTTTTACAAAATACTAACAATTTTTTATTGCAAAGTAGGAACAGAAATATATTGTGACTTTATTACTTGTAAACAAACTACATAAATTTTCACATTTCTAGCTTAATAATGAGGAATATATTCGTTACAAATTGCAATTCAATCACTAATCAACAAAGTCCCACCTTAAGCAACTAGCACAGCCTGATTTTCATTCCTTGCCAAGAAGCGAATGAACTAAGTTGTATTCTGAGACTGAACTAATTAGTTTTTTCTGCAAGTAATTTGTGACTTAAATAGCTATGTTTATCCCACTTCTGACATTATTTTTGTGGCGTGACTATAACTTCATATCTCATCAGGAAACGGGAATCAAATACAAAGTTTCGTAGATATACTATAACCGTTTCTACAGTATTTGTATGGTTCGGTAGAAAGCATCTATCAATACTCAATTGTGAAGCATAACAGCATCGGTTCCCAAACGTATATTGCAAATAATATAAATTATAAAAAATTATCCACTAGAGAAATCAGCCCACACACATACCACCTTCACATAAGAACTTAGATAAAACTATATTTGGAAAATACTGTTCTAACTTTCCTTTACCCTTTGACCGTCTTTGTTAATACAGCAAAACCTGCAAACATTTTTGTTTTCAAACTGAATAGAAGCCTTTGATCTTACACTACTTGCTATCATAAATAAAATTTACATTCTCGGAAAACATAGAACTAATTTCATAATCAGTCAGTGTTTCGCTTTAATAATGAAATTTGCCATAATTAACGTCAGTCCTATGCCTCGCTATGATCAAAAGGTTGTTTTCAAAGGTTGATGCCAGGCCTCGATACACACTCATTATACTTTCACTTCAAAAAAGTTTTCTAATCGTAATTCTCTGAAATAGTCAAGGAATTGACACGTGCTTTCTCGGAAAATTAGGTAGCATTCGATTTGAACTAATTTTTAGAATTTCTAAATCTGCATAAAAGACTTTAAACTAAAATTCTTCGATTTTTCCCAATCCTGCGTTATGAAATTTTCAAATGTTAATTTACGACTTTCTTTTTAAGAGCTTCTGAAGGGAAAAATAAAAAAAACAAATAGAGCTACAAAAATAACCTATGTTTAAAGTTGCGGTTGTTATATTTTATAATATATTAAAATTATTATGAAAATATATTTAGTATTTTAATCCCACCATGTAAAACCTTGTTATGAATTAATATTTTTTTGAGAAATTGGGCCTTGACAAAAATAATGATTTCTTGGAAAATATATTCTTCTCTTTAAAAACACTACAAATTAATACAAAGAAAACACTTTATTAAATCATTATTTCTATTGGTTTTGTTTCAATTAATCCAAAAAAAAACAAAAATGTAATAAAAGAATAAGAAAAAATCAAAGCAAGTGTCTAAATTGGCCATCACATACTAGCTGACAATGAGCAATGCGATTTTCAAATTCTTTTTTAACGTTGGTGGTAAGTTTCTTCCATTATTCTTATCTTCGGTGCTATTAGGTCAGTTGACGTAAACTTTTGATTTCAGATAGCCCAACAAAAAGAAATCAAGCGGAGTTAGGTCGGGAGATCTAGCAGCCCATAATTTCGAACACATTTCAACAAGATGGTGCTCCTGTACATTATCATGTTGCAGTAAACGTTACTTGGATAAAGAATATTGTGATCGATGGTTTGGACGACCAGGTCTCATAGGATAGCTAGCTCGGTCACCAGACCTGACACCATTGGATTTTTTTCTGTGGGGTTACTTGAAATCCAACGAATTAGTCTAGAATGCAGGGCAGTTTCAGCTGACACATTCGAACGAGTATGACAAGAATTTTCTTATAGGAAGCATTTATGTCAACAAGTAGACTGAGCATATTTTGAACACTTGCTGTATGAATTCGTTTAATTAATTACACTATAACTGAGACGGATGAATGTTAGTATTTATTTAATTTATTAGTAGACTTAGTGGCTCTGTGACGTCATCTAATACTGTTACGTCATCTGTTACCACTATTAAAGAAGTATAAAATTGTTTACTTTCAACCTAATAAATTCCGTTACGATAAGTATAACACGAATCGATTTATTTATTTATAATATATTGGTTATTAAAAAAAAATAAACAGTCTGTATTTAAGAACACCAGAAGTCTGTTATTCTACTTATAAAACTAATTACTAAATGAGTTGAAACATCATCTAGTATGATTATTGACATGGAAGTAAATAGATTTGTCACACCACATCATACTATTTTTAATATGGCCGATAATTAAATATTCCACCAGTTCAATAAATTCAAAGTTTCTTGATAGTATTGAACTATACTGTTTACATTTGAAGACGCAAGATGTAAAGACCGATATCTAGGATTTTCGGGGAAACTAGCAATAGAGGTTCCGAATCTGGAGCCGTTTCATGTAATTGCTGTTACCCGTAATTCCTAAGACAGAATGTCACAATAGAATTTTCAGATTACTTCACCTGTCAAAGATATTAAATACCCTCTTCGAGGTGTCATTCTTTTATACAAAAAAAATTTATATATATATATATATATATATATATATATATATATCTAATATATATTGTTTCTGGTTAGCGAACCTTCATCAGTTGTGCTTCCCACAATTTAATGTCCTCTCGAACACTTCTTTATGTATTTGATACATTTCGTTAAATGTGAAGACTCGAGATATATCAAATACATAAAGAAGTGTTCGAGAGAACATTCAATTGTGGGAAGCGCAACTGATGAAGGTTCCCTAACCAGAAACAATATATATTATATATATTGTCTTGCGTACAAAGAAATGACACCTCGAAAAGAGTAGATTGTTTACAACTTATCGAATTTTTCAAGGAAGTCGATGTGGATATAAGTGCACTTGATGTTGCCCAGACTAAATGCATGGTTTGCCACTAAATTTCACAAAAAAAATAAATCTAAAGAAGTAAATATCGAACATTACTTTTACGTATTAATAACCAAGCACTTAACAAGCTGCTTGGTAAACAATACGTTAATGCAATTTATGAGCTCATTGTTGTTCGACATATTTATGAACGAGATTTCCAATGCGATTATTCCCGCAACGTTGACTTCAAACCAGCGTATTGCTTCAAAAGAAACTTACATACGTTTTTGATGATTGCGAAAAACCACACGCACGGTTTCATTGTTTATGAGAATGTGAAAGAAGTACAAGGCTGGGGTAAATACATCTTTCGCGTAAAGGTTAAAAGAAAGGTCTGCATAAACAGCATCCTATTTGTTGTAAATAAACGGCATTGGAGGCTGTATACTGTGCTGATGTCTTCTTTATTTCCAACTCCATTTAGTCAAGATTGAAAACAATTCTGACAAAAGCATCTCAATGTTGGGCTTTTCTCAGTAAGATATGCGGTGTTAAACCTGGTCTACTCTGGGTTTTTAACTCTATTACAAGCTGAAAGCGAAATATTTATAATATCTATAGACCAATCAATAGAGCAAAAATTAACTGATAATGTGTAAAAAATACTATCAGGATACCGACTGTGTCATCACATTAACAAAGATTCCTAGCGATATTTTGCTATATTTTCCACTCGCAACTATGGTTTTTTACTTTTTTATAAACAATTTAAGCAAGAAAATTCCTTTTTTTTTTTCTTAGCATAAAATCAAAAATAATAAACTAATCTCAATGGTGTCAACAGGTCAATTGTAAATCATGAAAATACCAATGAAATGAGCCCAGGCTCGATCCGATTGGATCATTAGTAACAGGGAAAAACAAAAAATACTGAAAAATGTAGCATTTAAAAAAAAATCGTATCTTCGTCACTTTTGAAGCTGTTGAACAGGGCTTATAGGAACTGATAGTAATTTACATCTATTTTATGTATGCCAAAACCAGACGCTATAGGTTTATTAGTTTTTGAACAATTGTGATATAAAGTTTTCTGTTCACTATTTTTGCAGTCACAGATAATCAAATTTCAATTTTGAAAAAAATTGTTGAAAGTAGAGGTATCATTCTATAAAGCCTCTATTCTCATTTTTCACTAAATGTCTGGGAACTATCTGAAATATGTTAGCAAACATGACAAAAAATGGGCGAGCATAGGAATGTATCCAAAGAGTGGGGGAAACTCGGTTGTTGAGGGGAAGCGTATAGTAATACATAGTAGAGGCACATACATAGATCGTTTTCATATTTAAAATCCTCACAAGTAAGAATTTTTTTAATGACCACTCTCCTTCCATGTTCCGTAAACCCAAAATCCACAAATTAAAGCAAAAACATTTCCGAGAAACCATTTACATATAAATATATTAATAAACAGTTCTCATTTGATATAATAAAATCGAATAAATCACTCTGTATAGAAGTTTTTTTAACGATTACATTCTTTCACCATCTGTCAGAGTGACAGTTACTATCGACAATAATTATTGTTAGCAATTCCATTCAACAACCGTGTTCCCCCCACTACTCGAAAACATTCATACGCTCACCAAATTTTGTTCATTTTTGCCAACATTTTTCGTATATTTCACAGACATTTAATGAAAAATGAAATTAGAGGAGTTGTAGAATGATACCTCTACTTTCAACATCTCTACTCTGAATTGATATTTGACGATCCATGTCGCATGGAGACACTGCAAGAATAGTGAACTAAAGACTTCAGATCGCAATTATTCAAAAACTTATAAACCGATAGCGCCTGGTTTAGTCACGCTTAAGGTAGATATCAATTACTATCAGTTCACACAAGCCCAGTTCTACAACTTCGATAGTGATGGAGTTATGATAATATAAAAAAACCGCTAAATTTTCCAGTATTTTTTGTTTTTCTCTGTTACTAAAGATCTTATCGGATCGATCCTGGGCTCATTTCATTGGTATTTCTATGCTTTACAATTCACCTGTTGACACCATTGAGATTAGTTTATTATTTTTCATTTTATAAACATGCAACGAAAAAAACGCAATTTTCTTGTTTCAATTGTTTATAATAAAGTAAAAAACCATACTTGCGAGTGGAAAAGGTAGCAAAATATCACTACAAATCATTCTTAATGAGATGGCACAGGCAGTATCCTGATAGTATTTTTTGCACGAAAAAATCTCTATTGATTGGTCTACTAGTGACATATCCAAGATATGCAGTTTTCCTCTTCGTTTTCGATGATTTTGAGACCCCGCTGTGTTCAATTGTTGCATAACATTTACATTGGTATGTTCCACCCAAGGTATTCTTGGTACTCGACGGTAAGTACACAAATATCGTATGCTTATAGTCTAATCATCGTCTTAACCTTTAGTTTCAAAAACTCAACACTATACAGAAACAGAGAGCACCTGGAACACTATGATTCTAGTTTGAATCTAGCAGACGTTTCGCCAAGGTCGTACTTGGCATTCCCAATGCTTTTATTTGGGCTGTGTATTTACAAGACTGTGTCGTAGGTCGTAGTAACGCTGATCGCTCGGTGATAACTCCGCCCCCTCGGTACTTGTTTCTGTTGCATCGGACGTTGAGATTTTGGTTTTATGTGTGACTGGTTCTGTTTTACTTTGTAGTTTTTGACGTAGTGGATAGGTGCATGACCTAGTTTCTTTTGTTTTATGGCATCTCACATGGCACATATGGTAATTATATCGATTGTTGATTATGCTGGAACAGGGCCGATGTCGTTTGTTGGTTTCAGACAATTAATTTGAGAAGAATATGAGCTCAAATTCTTCTGTTGGTTTGTCCGTTTATATTTTATCGTACATTCGACATGGTATACTATTATAGTACATACCCCTTGATATTATATCTTATTCTTTTTTTTTTGGATTTCTTAGAATTGTTCCTAAGATCTGGTCGGGTTTATCTGCAGCGGTTATTTCATGCTTTTGGAGCATTGGTCTAAATCGGTCCGTTAAATGCTTGATATATGGTAAGAGGGTTTTTGATCTTACAGTAAACTAGTCTTTTGGTATTGCTTCTAGTGTTGTTATTGCCTATTATATGGTTTGTATAACCATTTTCTGGTAGAGCCTCATTTCCATGTTTTAATTTATGTGTTTTGATATTATCATCTTGTTTTGGCAACTCCCTGCCTCTGAGAATGGTATTGATAGGATTTGAAATTTACATATTTATTCGTGTGTAGATGTGTGAGAGAACAAAGCTTATTTTGATCGTACGCTGAAAATGTAACGCAATAATCAATAAAAAAACATATGTTTTATTTAATGTGAGTTTTTTGAAGGAATGTAGCTTCATGTAGTTCCTTGGGTATTTCACGAGCAACATACCCAAACCTTAAATATATGGGCTACCATTATTTTTGGAGATTTTCTTCCTAGAATTTGGACAGCTAGAATTGTTACCATTGACCAGCTTTAACTAAATTTAAAGAAAGTCACCATACATACATAGACGATCGGTTAGAAAAAGTGTATTTAAATGGTCTCTTGAGATACATGATTAAGTCCTTTAAGTTTCCTTCTGTAGGAACATGAAAGTTGGTACATCGGGACATCACAAGTGCTGTATAATGTAAACCAACATTTTGAAAACAATTTTTATCGTTGTGTATGAGGGACATCATTACATTGCATTGTAAAATCTCGAAAAATTAGTGTCATAACTGCTGTTGATACGTTTTAGTTAACCTACGTATCCTATAGTACAACTTCTATCCTAGAAACCACAAGATAATGCGTTACCCACAACAGAACACCAGATTTGGGGTCTCTATGTGTCCTTGGTCCCCCATATTTCAATATTCCTTTTCCCGTTAAAATTCAGTTGTATGAACTTATTACATAAATAAATAATGAAGGTTCTTGACTAGAAACACTATATTGTCTTTTGATCCACTTTAAAATCCCCCAAAGTTAGTATCATAAGTTAAGTTAATGATTACCTTTTTTGGGAAATATGCTGGTGAAATTTTATACAAATATCTTTGGAATCAAGAACAGTTTCTAATGAGACATAACTTGACCTCCTATAGTATGAGCGTAATCTTTCCGTCCTATAAGGCTATGACCAACGTAAAGGCGATATGCGTTGTGCAGGCGATACCTTGCATCAATGTAACTCTGTATCCAGCCTAAACGCGATACATCAATGTGACAATTACAAACTTCAACTAAGGGTTAAAACAATCGAATTGTACGATGAGCCTAAGGCTGGGTCCTACGTAAACGCAATATACTGGTTTTGAGCGGTGCTTTGCGTCAATGTGACAGTTGCAAACTATCAAAGATAAAAAGAATTCATCTTGTCCTTACACATCATTCAGTTGGATTGTTTTCGCTGCCGATGGAGTTTTTAATTGTCACATTGACTTATCGCAAACTGCGTGTACGTCAGAATTCTCTAGGATCATCAATTTTAATTCCATTTTCACCGAAAACATAATCAATGTTGTTTTCTGGCTATATTATTATTTATTATTTTCCATAGCTTCCTACGATCATTACTATTTCGTCTAATCTGATCAGATTCATAATTCAATTTTGCTTAGGCCTTAGCCTATGTCCAACGTTAACGCGACATGCGCGGTGCGGGTGGTGTTATACGTCAATTTGAGAATTAAAAACTGCAACTGCAGGCGAAAACAAACCAATTGAGAGATGCGACCACACAAAATCGCTATAATCGCTCGATTTTATTTTCCAGTTAGGACAAAATGAATTATTATTACATGTTTGACAGTTTGTGGCGGCAAATCGCATTTACTTTGGAGATAGCCTTAACCTATGTCCCACGCAAACTATCAAACACATAAAATAATTCGTGCGATTGCAGCGATTTTGTGTTGTCGCACCGCTCAGTTTATCATTTACTTGGAACACAGCCTTAGGCCATGCCACATAACCGCGATATGAGCGGTGCGGGCAGTGCGATACGTCAATCTGACAATGATAAACTTCAACTAAAGGCTAAAGCAATCAAATTGAACGGTGCGACAAGACAAAAACGCTACAATCGCATGAATTTGCTCTCCAGTAAGGACAAAATGAATACTTTTTATGTGTTTAATAATTTGTCACTTTGACACAAGGGCCCGCTCATTGCGGGCGGTGCAATACGTCAATGTGACAATTAAAAATTGCAACTAAAGGCTAAAACAAACCAAATGAACGATGCGACAACACAAAATTGCTACTTCAGCACGAATTAATTTTCCAGTGAGGACAAAATGTATTATTTTAGGTGTTTCATAGTTTGCAGCTATCACTTTGATGCAACGCACCGCACGGAACGCGCAAATCGCGTTTACGTGGGTCACGACCTTAGTTTTCGATAGCCCAGACTGAAAATCCCAGCGAAGGACAAATGTGTACTATTTTATGCATTTATCTTTCCTATTCAACCGGTCTATGGTATTGAACAGCACACGTATGTTGCCAATTTTTGTTTGAAATAATAGAATTTACTTATTTTTAATTACTCTGCTCTACGACAGAGCACATTCGTCGTTTTATTTTTAACTCGAAAAATACAAAATTAATCTGTTTTAAGAATACGTGGTTCGTTATTTTTATTGGATAATACAGATCAATGAAACACGTTAGTCTCGAGCCTATACAAACGACATCTGCGATATTTTTCTATTTATTTAGGATTTTTCACCTCATTCATCATCGTTTTCTGTCAGCATCACTCGTTACACAGTCACTGAAACATCTCGCAGTCAATCTTTCACTTAACACTTTTGCTTGGAAATAAATATAATTTCCAGATAAACCAGATTCGAAATCTAATTCGATAAACCGATCGCGTCGTACAAATAATCCGAGGATGGAAAAGCTCTGGGAAACTGGCGATGGTGATGAGTCATTCGTTTAAAGGATCACGTCAGGGGAAAAAAGGGTGACGAAGAATTGCAACTGAGAGATGTTTCATTATATTTTAGCTTCGAGATATTTTTTGGAACGTGTTAAACGTGGGGGGCTGTCGATTCATAAAATTTCCGGCATGTTTCGGTAATATTACCTACACATGAATCAGATATATCGTATGTTTTTGAAGCCTATTAAGTTGTAAAATCCGTTATTAGTAATGTCAATAATTATAATTTGTTGTAAATTTTTTCCGCATGAATTGACTTTTCTTTAAGTCTTTCCGAGAAACTATGGCTACTTCAATTTAAATGTTTAGCTACAAGCTACCTTACATTCACGAAATAAAATAGCTGTCGCAATGAATCATGCCTTGTTTCTTAAGCGTATTTGTAGCTTGAAGATGGTATAATACAAAAATTCCCTACAGCATCCTCTAGTAGTCAAACTTACCCCTAAATGATTAAAATCATTTGACCATAAAACTTTTTTAAATAGATATACTCACTGACAAAGAAATCGCAATACTCCGAAGGAGATATTTAAATTTAATGTTGTTTTTTTATTAAGGTTGTTAATAATGTGTTTCTCCACAGGAGTCATCTATACACTCCCCAACACGTCTTGGCATTGATTCAATAAAATCGTTTATTTCTTCTTGAAGAATACGAATACTATCCCAAGCTTGTATTTCATGTTGTAGAACCTCCAAAGCCGTGGGAGCTGTGATAAATTTACGAGCCTTGTACCCACCATACTCCAAACATTTTCTGTGGGCGAAAGATCGGGCGGCCATAGCAGCAGATTCACATGGATCTCCTTAAAAAGTTTAAGCTTACTCGAGCAATATGAAGCCGAACATTATCTTGTTGAAATACAATAAGTACCACATTCACTGTTGTTAGGTACCTGTATGTTGAATATAAACAATAAAAGGTGCTCATTCTAAACAAACTAATTACCTTCCTATCCAGTATATTTTTGAAGTCGGTGGCACGCAAACCTAAAAATATTTTCGATATCTACTAGAGGCGTATCGTTCCAAGCAACTTGATCTTCGTGGCAGAGTCTATGAAGAATGATGCAAAACATCACACACATATTCTTGGAGAAAGTCCACAGTTTGACAAGCAAAATGGGGACGTGGATTGTCTTCCTGAACAAGGATGTTTGAATAGTTGTCTAGATGAGCTGTCATACTCCTATAAATAGAGAGAGGTCGCCCCTAAAACCCCAAATCCAATATTACGTCGTTCTCCACGGTGACCTTACTCTTGTAAGTCGCGATTAGTCGTTGAACACATTATGCCATTCTGCGCCTCCCAATGCCGCCTTTCTTTGCCCAAACTGAAATGTTGACAACAGCAGTCATCGGTCAAAAGAAGTAAAGGCTTGATGTAGTGTAGTCTTGCAGTCGTACACGAAGTTTGTTCTATGCGGGCCAAATTGGTATTCTCGAATTGGTAGACAATTACTTTTATTCTTTTTTGGGCAATAACACCACAATCGAAATAAAACGACGTATATTGAACGAAAACCAAACGTTTCAAAGTCTATTCTGGCTTCGTTGTCAATGGCTTTATAGTTATTATGAAGTAGACGACACAATACTTCACAATACCGACTTCTGATATATTAAATTAAAATATGGGAAATTGCCAGAACTTCTTCAATATCTTCTATGTTACGCAGAAATTTTAAAATTTGTAACGCAAATAAATTAATTTAGTCGGCCCAACACAACAATACAAAACAAATCTAACCTACCACTTTAATTACTATAAATGTCAAAATTTCTTATACGTCCGACCGTTAGAATCTGTTGTCGTACACGACCTTCGAGAATACCAAATAAACGTTATTTATGTCAAATTTCATTCGATTGACGTTATCTTTCGAGTGGTAGAGCGGTCGAATGGTTTCGAGAATCGGGCCCCAGGTCTACCTTCTTTCTCTAACCATTGGACGCCTTTTAGTAAAACAGTCTAGCACAGTTAATTGTTTAAAGTGCCACTTTTATTATCTGTGGTAGGCTTCGGTTGACTAGCAGGCTTTCTTTCTGTTCCTCTAGATTGTTCTACCCACAGTGGATATACCAAAATCTCCATAGGCAACTACTCTATCCGTGACAAAACCGGTAATGTGGTGATAATTTTGATATTTTCGTGGCATTTTGTTACCTGGACATAAATAGAGAGAGGCATACGAGTACAAACTACTTTCTTCAACAAACACTAAGAGATACAACGTTGTTTTGTCAAAAGACTATCAAAGATAAAACGCTAACATTTGTATCATAGCACGCTTTAAATACAGTCATTCTGTTACCCGAAAATCAAGTTGATGGCACTTTTTGCCACGACCGCCATGTTTGTGTTAGTACTCATTTCCACCAACAGGGGCCTGTTTCATAATCATCACACTAATATTATTATTAAAAAAATACAAGTTATTAGTTACAAAACACTTGCACTTGTAGTTTCTGTTTCAAACTGAAAACTTTTTTCGTCAAGTAGTAGTAGTAGAGAAATTAATTTGGGAAGGCCCAACTTTAAGTAACGGTTGGTTTAGGAATTAATTTTGCCCGACATATATTCTTTAATACTTCAATTGAGAATCAAACTAATAAATATTGACGTGTTATAATATTTCTAAAATGAATTTTTATTTCATTTTTATCAACCCTGGGTTGACATTTACTTCTTTCAAATATCAGGACAAATTTGACATATTCGCCAATAGTTGCGCATGTTCGGTGGCGCTAATCTCTCTGCATGATCTGTGCTCTGTGCCACTCTCGTGCACAGTTCGAATACTAATATGATGAATTTTGAAGTTGTAACTTGTAGAATAATTTTGATGTTGGTAATTCTACAAGTGACAAAACTACAAGTTGCAAGTTGATTATGAAACAGGCCCCTGGTGACTCATACTCCTTCTCCGCCATGTTGCTGGTAGTATATCCCATTTTTATGGCGTACGCGTCAGCTATTAACCGCGAGAGCGACGGACACGTGGCAACTGACCAATGAGAGCATTTCAATCGATTGGTACAATTTCGACGTTTCAAAAGTTACATGCAAAAGTTGACATATACATATTGTACTAGCAACTATTCTTTGCGGCGGTAACACTACTAATGCTACTGATGGGACACAAGTTGTTTACATAGGACTCGTACAATATGAAATAAATAATTATCAGTTTCCAATAAGGCATAATGTTTAATTTAGAATCCCGAAATTCTTCAAAGTGCAATATTTGAGGTCATTGTGTCCAGTATTTCTAATAACGTTTTTCAGTTTAATAGTTTAAATAGTTTTTACCGAACATATTATTCCACTTTTGAAACTTTAATTAATACTTTTTAAGGTAACGTTATTACCAGTAAGCGTAACAAACTTTCTATATTAAGTTCTTGCTCTACATTACGTCGATCGGAATTTGTCCCAGTCTGCTGGTGAGATTGTCATTCTATTTGGTTGGTTGGCGAATTTATGGCAACGGTGAATGCGCTTATTAGCGAACTTAAGTCATGCATTAAGAGATTTTTAATTTCGATTTGACAAATATAGGTTTTTCCCAAACGAGCAAATTTGCAAAAATTCATAATTTAGTTACTTTTGAAAGTAAGTGGCACGGGATGTAATTAATGTTTAACTCCTCTCATTTGAAAGAGCACATTTTTTTTGTATGGGTTCACCTATAATGTTTGAGCGAGGTGTTTACTACTAATTTATTTACAAAATGATAAATCATGTTTATTTTACATGTTTTATTAATCACGTTTCGGCCATGTTTTTGGCCTTTTTCAATTCTAGTCCAAGGCGTTAAAACTATTCATAATTTAAGAACTTATGAAATTATAATAAACTTACAGTTTGAGTATTTGTGAAGTTAAGTTTCTTCTGCTAATATTTTTACATTTTGTAACACTTGAACCAAACAAAACTAAGTAAAATTTTCACCTTCATTATCTAAATAGACCTACAGCAATTGATAATAATACATATTGACCCAGAAGCACACTGCATCGTATGGGGTAGAAACGAATATAAAAAGCTTCATACAATATCATTGTACATGTCCCAAATATATATAACTAGTCTTGAAACTGAAGTAAATTTCACTTTTGCAGGTAGACAATTAATAAATTCCGGAAATCGCCCCATAGATGTATTGAGAACAACAAACAGGTCATTTTGTATCAGTTTTTTTCGTTCTTTGAACATACCCACATCTTTGTCGTTCGCTTACATTGGTGTAAGTCTGCTGACTGTAAAAATAAAGAAACTTAACTTCACAAATACTCACGCTGTAGGTAAGTTTATTATAATTTCAAATAGTTTTAGAATGTATTTGAAAAAGGCCAAAAACATGGCCGAAACGTCATTAATAAAACATGTAAAATAAACATTATTTATCATTTTGTAATAAATTAGTAGTAAACACCTCACTCAAACATTAGAGGTGAACCTATAAAAAAAAAATGGATCGTGTGCCCTTTCAAATGAGAGGAGTTGTTGCCAGAAAAATAAATACAATATATTTTACAATGACAAAATGCGTAGTTTTAAAAAATCAACCAAACGATCTCGACCTTCACTCCTTTTTTTTTCTAATGTACAACATGACTAAAGAATTTTTAACCGACTTCCAAAAAGGAGTAGGTTATCAATTCGTCGCATATTTTTTTTTGTTTTTTTTTTGTATGTATGTTACCTGATTTCTTCTCCTGTGGTGAACCATTTTGAGTGAATATGGTCTTGTTTAATAGAGTATATATCTGGATTGGTGAAACTTCAAATTTTGGAAAAGAATTCTATTGGTAAAGTGATGAAATTTGTGAATGAACACAAGGGTGCATGGAAATCGACCAATATCCCTAAGATTTTGGTCGATTTTTCGAAAACTCCCTATGGATGTGTATAGTTTTTTAACGTGTAATCTATTAAGGATATTAAGGAAGATCCCTAGGTGATTTCATATACTTTTCTGTGACGTACAACTTGCAGTTTTGCAGAAAATCGCCGAAAATTCCAAAATTCTTATCAAATATTTCATCGAACTGACATAACGGACATTTCCTCATAAATATTTTATTTTCAACGCAACAGTGCGGGAATTTTAGGCACTGGAAGTTTTAGTTGCGAATTTGAAAATTTTCTATGTATATCTCAAACATATGGGTAGTAAAGCACAGTATTTTCGGCTCCTTAAATCAATGAGTACCAAGCTCGTTTTGTTTGTGTATCAGGCAAATACCGATTTAAAAGAAATTTCTTTAGTTTTGCGAAGACGGTGCTTTTGGTTGTCACATTCTCTCGGCCTAATATAAAATTCAGTGACAACACATGTGAAACTCTAAACTGCTATTTGGTGCGTTTATACACAGGGTGTTTAGTTATAGGAAACAAAATCACAAAGTAAAATAATAGGAGTTGCATTTATATGATGATTGAAATATAGGACGGAGTAGAATGATAGTGGTCCATAGGCAGCCGTATATACAGGATGGTTGGAATATAGGGAGGAGTGGACGTTGGTGGCATAAAAATGTTAGAAAAAATGTAAAATTAAAATGATATAGGGCGCTTAAAAAACTGTTATATGATGTGGACGTAAACAAATCATATACAGGATGGTTGAAATATATGCTGGAGTTGAATTATATTTATACAGTGTGATTAAAAAATTATTTATTTTATAGCCCATAAAAAGTTGCATAAAGTGTGGAGAGGAATTAAGGCTACACAGGGAGATACCATAAAATGTTAAAAAAGAAATAATTTATGGGGTAGCCCACAAGGAGTTATATACTATGGTTGAAATATATGACGGAATTGACTCCGTAAATATGGGATAGATTCTACTCCGTCCTATAGTTTACACAAGGCAGCTAAAAAATGTAAACATTAAAAGGCGCTTGTTCTGTACAAAATACTTACCCACCAGTCTAGTATATTTTTGAAGTCGGTGCCAAGAAACAATCAAGTTTGATGAAGTAGTAGATAAGTACGCAATGGAGTATTTTAGATTTGCTTGGCACCGACTTCAAAAATATACTAGATTGGTAGGTAATTCATTTGTACAGAATGAGCACTTTTTAATGTTTACATTTTTTACTTTCTGGATTGGTACCTAACAACTCTGCATGTGTTATTTATTTGCTAGAGTTGTATTTTGTTATAACTATTTTTAGCTTTTTAGTTATAGGTGGAAGTCGGTTATATATTTTTTTAATGTTTTATTAACTATCCAGTTTACAACATGCTACAACACATTGTCGACATTATTTAGACCGAAAATATAAAAAATATTTGCCTGAAACTGTTATTGCTACTAAGTTATAAAGAATAGTTATTTCATTTAAATTTTCACTGTGCGATTCATGCCTATATAAATAATTAAATAATTATACTCCCACACGCACCCACGAACAGACGTAAACTCATAAAACATATATGAAATTTGAACTGATTCATTATTTTTTTATCATCAATGATAATATTTTTACAGTTGGTGTAAAAATAATTTCATTTTCCACGTTCTACAATTTGTATCTAAAAGCAGAGTATTGACCAAACTGATTACCTGGCCAGATTTTAAACGTTTACTAACTACCATTCCGTCGTTAAATTTGCCTTACATTAAAATACAAAATAGAAGAACGTGTTAAGGTCATTTTCACAAAAAGCTTTCACACCCACTTCACTGGAACCAATACTGTTATCTTTTTTTATTATTAGAAACGATGAGATTCAAAAAGTCTCAGGAATTAATGTCGGGTTGAATAGGGGGACACAGAGGCCGGGCCGTGGATGTTTGGCATACAATTGTCGCACACACCGAACAATGTGAGCAGAAGTGTTGTGGATTGAACAGTCGCCCAAGTGTCACAAATCAGACTTCTTCTCCCATAAAATGTTGCACAACTTTTAAAACTTCCATAGTGCCTACTACTTCTCTGGCCTTATGAATCAGCTTGGTGTTGACGTTTAATTTCACTTTTTCTCGAGCGAAGCACACTTGAACACTTCCACTGATTTGATTATTGCTTCATTCCAACCTTGAAGTAAAGTTTGGACCATTCTGTGTTTTGCTTTCAAAAGACATTACGCTTGCAAGCGACGTTGTTTTTACTGTGCAGCCAGCCGTCAAAAATTAAGAGTAACATTTTAGTCGCTTTGGGCCATCAATGGATGCTCAGAAATAAGTTTGTCTATAGACATTTTCTTCTTTTGTAATGGGAAAGCTCTACAGTGTAGTTTTCCCACAAGCATAGTCCAAAAATTGAACTTTACGGACACACACTCTTCACAAGAATTTCTAAACTGAGCAAGAGAGAAAGCGAGAAAGAAAGAAAGAGAGAAATAGAAAAACTGTGAACGAGAGAAACAAAGAACGAGAGAGAAAAAGGAAGGAGAGAAAAAGGGAAATTAAGAAAGAGAAAAGGAGAAAAAATGAGTGAAAGAGAGAAAGACAAAAAGAGAGAAAGATAGAAAGAAAGAAAGGGGGATAGCTAGAAAGAGAAAAAGGAGAAAAACACAGGAATAAGAGAGAAAGCAAAAAGAGAGAAATAGAAAAGATGAGAAAGAGAGAAAGAAAGAAAGAAACCGTGAACGAGGGAAAAATAGAATCATAGAAAGTGAAAAGGAGAGAAAGAGAGAAAGAGAAAAAAATAAGGAGAGAGAAATAGCAAAAGAAAGAAAGAGAGAAATATAGAAAGAAAGATATCGAGGAAGACAGAAAGAAAGTAAGAGAGAAAAGAGAAATACAGAAAGAGAGAGCGAGAGTTAGATAAAAAGAGGAAAAGTGAACAACACAGAAAGATACACAGAAAGAGAGAAAGAGAGAGTAAGAAAGAGAGGAAGTGTGAAAGAAAGGAAGACAGCAAAAAAATAGAAAGGAAGAGAGAACGAGAGGAAGAGGTAATTAGAAAGAGAGAATCAGAGAAAGAGAGAAATAGGGAAAGACAGAAAGAGTGAAAGAGAGAAAGAGTAAAAGAGAGAAAGAGAGAAAGAAATAAAGAAAGAAAGATAGAACGGAAGAGAATAAGAAAAAACACAGAAAGCTACAGAGAAAGAGAAAAAGGGAGAAAGAGAGAGAGTAAGAAAGAGAGAAACTGTGAAAAAGAGAGGGTAGGAAAGAGAGGATGTGTGAAAAAAATGAAGACAGAAAGAAAGAGAGAATGAGTGAAAGAGAAAAGAGAAGTGTTAAAGAAAGAAATAGGGAAAGAAAAAAAAAGAATGAGAAAAAGGAAGAAAGGGATTAAGAGAGAAATAGAAAAATAAAGAGAAAAATTGTTTAACAGAGAAAAAGAGGAAAAATGAAAAAGGAAAATAGAAGAAGAGAGAAGTGATAAGATTTAAAACAAGGGGGATAATAAGAGATAGAAACAGAGTAGAAGATAAGAGGAAAGCAAGACGAAGAGAGAAAGAGACAGAGAGACCGATAGAAAAAAGTTCCTGCTACCAAATCATTGCCTTGCCACCGTGTTGTACACTTTGCATAACAACAATCTTATAATGCTATTGCAAACTATTTTTTTTTCCTGAAACTTTGATTGTTTATTATTTGATATTAAAAAATCTTTCCGTTAACCAGTAGTAAGTACCTTTCGAAAGAAATACATAAATTCGTTGACGTCTGTGTTGGCAAATTGCTGGTGATTTTCAAATATTTAATGTTTTTCAAAGTATTACGAGTAGTTTCACAACTAATATAAACCGAACACTATAATAAACTTTTTAATGCGAGCGCTAACTACAAGCCAAGCCAATTGTTGCGAAGTATAGCAACTGGTACGAAATAAACGTATCCGGTTTCTTAGATGGATCCTCGAACTGGAACGCGTCAATGTGCGGAAAATCCTGAGTCACGCACTTGAAATTAAAAATAAATTCCAAAATAAAAGCGCCTTAGACTGAAAGGAGAAAGAGAGGGACAAAGACAGTCGTTTATGAGTGTGTGTGGAATTCACGGAAAATTTTATTTACGAGCAGTTTTAAAGAAAAAGTTTTCCCGACGCGTTTTAAGAAAAGAGCAGAAGCAGAAGACGAAGAAAAAACAACGAAAATAAATCCAACCATCTGTGTTGAACCGTTGCGAATTGATGTCGTAAATATTTTCGGTTGGATTTCGATACGTTGACCTTCGGGCTAGAATCTTATAAACGTGTTGTCGGGATATTTACGTTGATTACTACTAGGTCATAATACCTGCGCCTACATGTTTTACTTCAAAGCGTAGTTACACGAGCCAATTTTAGCTACACTAGGTTTAATTAAATAGTGTGATGAAAATTAATCTATTAGCTGCCCATCGATAATGCCGGAGGCCAAACACATTAAGGCTTCTTGCGTATTGATTTAAACAAAAAAGCTGTAATTCAAAGCCATAAAAACTTACACACCAACTGGACATAATGTTTGGTGTTGAGAGTAAGTAAGTGTTTTATGGCGCTTTTTAAGTGTGAATCACAATTCAACATGTCAAGCATCAACATTAATAAATCTAACACTACTAAGTCTTGTTTATTACAATTTCCCTCAATTAGGTGGGAGAATGAATACTGCAACAAAAAAGCGTGCCTTAACATTATACAATAATGAGTGAACTAAGCACAAAGCGTGACAAAGCGTGAACAAAAATGACACAATTGCCACATATAACGCAGACTTATTTAATCATATAAAAAAGCAAATAAAAATAGAAAAATTGGAGTAACCAGAGTTTCAACCAAAACGAAAACAAGAGGACAATCATAACATGTGCAGATCTCTTTGGAACAAAGCGTCAATTCATATACTCTGAAAAGAATAATCGAAAAATCGATAGTTCTGGTTCAGTTAGTACTCTGAATCACACGACACTAGTTCGCAGAGATCGAACTCAACAAAACATCACAGCAGTTGGGAGAGTGTGGCCCAAAGTCCAGGAGCTTCAATTCGTCTTCATGCACAGAAATTGACCATTAAGTATTAGCCTACAAAGTCCAAGTGACTTATCAACTTTTGCCAACAGACCATGAAAAGCTAAGAGATTGGGATCCTTGAGTAAACAGAAGTGACTGACGAGTTTGCGACCAAAATCATTTCTTGTGATGAGGCCTTTTTTCACCGCGATGGATTCGAACATCGGAAAAACTGCCGCATTTTAGGGCTTAGAAAATCCACAAATGATCCATCAAAAAGCGGTGTACCCAAAAGGTGTCACTGTTTGGTCTGGGGGAAATATTGGACCTTATTTCTGTAGTAGGATATGGCATGTTGTATATGTTGCCCTAGTTGGAACATATAGCTCTTAACAACGTGGTATCAGCAGGTAGGTTCTACATGTCACACCTCTCGTGAACCATTAACTTTCTTTCACGAGTTTGCTACTGGACGTGTCATTTCGTGGTTTGGATTTAACACCTCTAGACTTCTGGCTCTGAGGTTAGCTGAAGTAACAAGTTTCTCGAATACCTTCTGGTTTAGTAATGATTTGTTTTTTCACTATGCATTTTCTATGTTAATATGAGTAAAAAAAGTAAAAGGTTTGTTCTTTATTCAGTAATTGAATCCAGGTATAGTGAAATCTGATATCAGCAGCAGGCAACTTTGTAAACTTAAATTCTAATCCCACTTCTGAAACCGGAATACACTATACTTGGGTCCAATAGCTAACGTCATGGCTGATGACCCGTAATAGTACATATATCAAGTAAGATAAACAGAACGATCCAGGGGCGGATCCAGACAAGTGCTTCCAGGAGGGCGAGGAAGTCACCTTCATCTAGGCTCTTGGAGTTAAGATTATCTCGTTTTAATATTAAAGGACCACACACTATTCTTATGGAAAATTGCTTTCGGCTAAAATTTTTGAAACTTTGCCATTTCATAATTGTGGAACACAAGTAGATTTCTGCTACTTTTTTTTACTCTGCCATTTGGTATTTTTGAACTTGTGGATCAAAAGTCTTTATGGGCTCGAACCCTGAAAGTCTTTTGTTTTCGAGATACCGCCCCCAAAGTCACTTTTTTACGCCCTATGAGGTATAGTGAGAAAATGGTTTTCGCCTAATTTTTGTCAAACTCTGTCATCTGGTAGTTCTGAGCATGTAGATCAAAAGTCTCCCTAGGCTCAAATTCTGTAAGTCTTTTGTTTCTGCAATACAGCCCCCCAAAGTATTTTTTTACCCTATCAACTTTGAGGAGGTATATCTCAAAAACAAAACAATTTTTGAGTTAGAGCCTATAAAGACTTTTGATTGGCATGTTCCAAACTATTAATTGCCAAACTTTAAAAAAAAATAGCCGGAAAACACTTTTTCGCTATACCTCATAAGGGTTAAAAAAAATAATTTTGGTGTGCTGTATCTCGAAAACTAAATACTCAGAGTTCTCGCTATACCTTTTAAGGGGAAAAAAAATTTTGGGAGGGCCAATGAAGACTTTTGATCCCGAAGTTCAGAACTATCGAAAGACAAAATTTGCAAAAATTTAGCCGATAGCCATTTTCCATAAGAATAGTGCGGAATCCTTTACTAACTTTGAGCCCATGGAATGATCAAAGTTGCATGGACAACAAACTGCAGAATTTCAATAAAATTAAGTATAGACGTCCAGTCTGTCAAGAAAAAAATATTTCGTGAAAGTACGCTACTAGTACTAATAAACGGTTGTGGAACCTGATTATGAAAACCAAAATTACACAAACGCTTCATAACATCTAGCTATAGAAGATGAATCAGATTAACAAGAAGATAGTAAAGAGATTAAAACGACCAAGCTATAGCAAATATTGCCATAAACCACTTGGACTACTGCTATTATGAATGCTAGCTTCTAAAAAAAGATCTAAGCGTTAATGAATCAATTTCTATCGGTCTAATATTAAGACAAAAGAATTATCTGCTTGTTGTTAATGAAAGCCGAGTATACCAAGCGAGTTATAAGTACTTTAACTAGTAGCCAGCCCTCTTCCTTCTGTTCTTTATTTTACCTTCTACGACTAAATTATTGAGAGAAAATGTCGCGTAATTTAAGTAGCATTACAACGGTCATAGCCTTTTTTACGCCTTACATCGAAATTGATCTTTTTATCTTATCACAGGAGATGCACCCACAGCGGTATAGTGAAAAATTTAAAAATTATTTCTCTTGAATACTCTCCTTATAATATTTTTTCGCAAAGTTCTACATATTTGACTTCTTGAAATACAATACTGGCGGGCCTTAAAGAAACAATTGAAATAACTTATTTTCGCCAAAAAAGATTTTCCACACACAACTATCAAACTGTAACTTAATATAAAACTAAACTAAAAAGATCAGTAAAAATATGTTTTACAATTATGTTCCGCTTTCGAAGACAGAATTTCGCTTATTACGTAAAAAGTTTCAAATCCTGCCAGTATTGTTCTTTCCTCACTTCTGTAACAGTATTTGAAAGACAAAGTGTATTAGGGTAATTTACGCATATCTAATACGTGTAGTGACTGACAGTGAATGCAGACCATAATTTAGCCCAACTCCACTATAGATAAGTATATACTATATACAAGAGTGAATCCTGAGACCCTGTTTGCTGCGCAAAGTTATCTTTTGGCAAAGCAAATATGTAATTCTTCTTCTGGGATTTCGCAAATAGCTGCCAACTTTGTGCCATGTTTGACCCTTTAGATACGCCAAAGCCTTTTGGACAATCAAGAAAACAAAATGTATTTTTTTTTCGACCTTGGTTCCACATAATCATCAAATTTAATGTTGGGAACCGACTCTGTTGTAGAACTGAAGCACTTTGATAATTTTGGACACGATAAACAATATCGTATTAGCTCTTAGGGTTCTTTGCATAACTGACGAGACCCAGAAAGATTGTAAGTACCCTCAATTGGATTGTTAACTATAACAGAAGGTTAAAGAAGTAATCTGGGTCTCAGATACTTCTCTTGTAAGATAAACTCATTTTTTTCGATAAACCTCGTATAGAGTTGAAAAAACGATCATATATTAATTCTAGTTTGGTTTCAGACCATCCAGATTTTTTTATTTTATGAACAGGAAGTTTCCATTTGCTTCCAACTCTGTAGATACACTATATGTATATACAGTAATGGGCAAATGTGTGAAACCAAGCAAATATCTCTGGAATTATTAGAGATATCAAAATGAAATTTGGAAGGTGGCTACTGCAGTAGATTGCCTATTTGTTTCCAAATTTTTTTACAATTTTGAACTTCCTGTTTTACCGGAAGTAATGTCGATTTTAAAATTTGCAATTAAACACCCTGTATAGTATTTAAGTTTCTGATGAAACATTTTATTGTGATACAAAAATATCGGGTTTGATATTGTTTACTTCAATACCTACCGAGATATTAACAGAAAAGTAATTCAGGAAACGAAAAATCTAATATCCATTAAAGAAATACATAATCATAATTATTAAATAAATCTAAGTGATTTTCAAAACATTGAAACTTAACTTAACTAAACATAATGTATTAGATGTTCAAACTAAGCACCGTTTACTTCTTGACAATAAGCAAGTCGGTTTTTAAATTCTCTAGTAACATTAGCTATTACTTCTGGTGTAATTCTCTGGATGTCTTGAGTTATTCTTGCAGCTAATTCTTGCAAATTATTTGGTCTATCAACATAAACCTTAGACTTTAAGTAACGCCACAGAAAATAGTCTAGTGAATTAAGGTCGGCACTTCGTGCAGGCCATTCATGAGTACCCCTTCTTCCAATCCATCTGTGATGAAATGTCCTATCTAAATGATCTCGAATTGTCCATTTACCTCCAATGCCGGAATAAATTGTGTCTCCAAGAGCTGTAAATACCTATCTCCGTTTAAAGTTTCTTGTAGGAAGAAGGGTCCCACGATTCTGTTGTTATAAATGCCGGCCCAAACGTTCAATTTTTGGGGATATTGTGTATGAGCCTCTTGTACCCAATTAGGATTACTTTGCGACCAGTAGCGGCAGTTATGTCAATTAACCGTACCATTTAAGCAAAATGTAGCCTCGTCTGAAAACAACACATTTCTTATAAAATTATTATCACGGTTATAAATATCCATCATCGTTTCACAAAATTGCAAACGTCTGTCGAAATCGTCTTCGGAGAGTTGATGAACGAGGCGAATTTTGTATGGATGATATTTTTCTCGCCTTAATATCCTTCCTACTGAACGACGGCTAATTCCATGCATATTGGCGAGGTCGGTAGTGGATAAGTGAGGATTTTCTTTCAAAGATATAGCAACATTTTGAGCTACACCTTCATTACTTGCACTTTTTAACTGTCCATTTTTTGGTAAATTGCTAACTGTTTTACTTGTGTCGTACCTTCGCAAAATTTTCGTCACCACCGAACGGGTTATTTGTGTATTCGGATGAACAATGTTAAAAATGTCACAAACTTCTTGATGCGTCCTTTTCCTCTTCCCGTACCCAATCATCAGTAATAATTTTATTCTTTCTCTTTCACTTAAGTCGGCCATTTTACGATCAAATTAAAACAATACAATCTTTTTACGTTCAAATAAAAAAACTAATAACTTATTCTGACAACTACCGCCACTTCTGCAATGAATTTCATGGACTACTAAACTTGATTTAGCTTTAATTTGCACCTGATTTAAACAAACGCACGTGTATTCGACTATGGAACAAGCAGTGCTGTTGGCTGTGACGGTATAATGCCACCGATTGGCCAATAGAAATACAAATCTTTATCGAGCGGTTTGTTTATATCGCGCGTAAATGAAATCTGAACCGAGTTTAGCTACCATCGATTTTTTCCTTAACTTAGTTACTTTTCTGTTAATATCTCGGTAGGTATTGAAGTAAACAATATCAAACCCGATATTTTTGTATTCGCAATAAAATGTTTCATCAGAAACTAAAATACTATATAAGGTGTTTGATGCAAATTTTAAAATCCGGTAAAATAAGAAGTTCAAAATTGTAAAAAAAAATGGAAACAAATATACAATTTACTGCAGTATCCAACTTCCAAATTTCATTTTGTTATCTCAATAATTCCAGAGATATTTACTTGGTTCCACACATTTGCCCATCACTGTATAGACGAAGGGGGAACCCCCATGTTGATCTGGTTAACTAACAGTTTTTTTTTGCTTTAATTTACTTATTATTTAATTGAGTTAATCTTAATCTAGATTACCAACAACGATAATAACTTTCATTCAACACTGTCGCCTTCACCAAATATTACTTATAATAACGTTTTCCGATTTTCTGGCAAAACAATCAGGTTATAGGTTTTTATTTCTCTAGAACCACGAAAACGATATCTTTCAAAAGATTACAAACTTCACTTTAAGTGATTATTTGTTGATTAGTTTACTAAAAAACATTTGGAAAATTTTTTGGAATTTATGACGATTAGTCATATTTTTACCAGAAACACGTGAAAGTTTGTTTTGTTCTATTATCGGTTTCGCCACGTATTTTCATAAATGACATGGGCTAATCAGTAAATGGCGAAATTAGTCACGTAATTTGGGAATAAACCTTGATATATACAAAAGTAATTAGTTTTATTTAATCTTGCTAAGAATTTACCGCAAAAAGTTGGATAAATATTTCAACAACCGTATACTTCGGCAATTTCATAAAACAGTGAATAAAAGGTTAGCAAGTGATTTCAGAATCCTTATTTGGTTCATAATCCGTGGCAATATGGAAATTTCGTATTTTGCAAGGCCGCTGATGCATTAACAAGTGCAATACGCACGCGAATTTACTGTAATAATACCTAATTTTTTTAATGGTAATTCTTCAATTAATCGGTTCCAACGAATGCGTTCCTTAAGCAATTGAGTATATTAAAATAAAATACGATAATAACATAAAATAACTTTGTGCCAATTTAGAACAAAACATCGTACAAACAAACATTAGTGGAGTTACTATCAGATTCGTTTTTCTGCGTATTTTGTTTATACTTACATTGGGTCGGTGACGACAGGGAGGGCATCCTAAAAACTTTTCGCCGTTTCCAAAATAACTTTCCTCACAAAAATAGTGTGTCACAAAGCACCTAACACAAAAATTTTTACAATATTTCCCAATATTTCGAAAAGAGTGTCGAGAACAACAGCTGCCTTATTTTCGGTTTTCAATCCATCGGAACGATAGCGTACTGAATTCCGTCTAAATTTAAACAGCGCTCTCGAAGACACACCGTATTCGTGTTTTGCTCCACATTAGCGCGTCGCACTGCTGAATGCCGTCCTTTCAGTTTTTCAGCGAGGTGTGAATCGTTTTCAGCAGCGGAAAGTGTTGCCAAGTGACCCGCCGAACGTATTCGAAGAGGTACACGGTGGAGTTGGTATACGAGGTGTGCGATGCACTAGATTCGACAAGACGGTGTTACTTCCCACTGCTGAGGTTTTATACTGGAAAGCGGAAAGGATTCATTGAACCGTACTCGGTATTTGAGTGAGCCATTCTCAAAAATATTCTGAAAAGGTGTTCGATTTTCTGGAAAAGACGCTTTTTTAGAGTGGCATTTCCGTACACGATTCTTTAGAGGTACTTTTTTTATTACTAATTAAGGATTTCCAGAAGTCTGCACTGAAAAGTTAAACTTTAAGAAGTCTAAACATAGTTATAATGCATGATAACAAATTAACTTACATCATTTATATTCTCTTTTTTTTTTCATTTTGATGAAACCAGTTTCAGCAAAAAACTTTATCAAACAGCATCAAACTAATAAATAAATTGCAGACACTGATGAATATATGAAAACTATTGAAATTTTGCAATATGTACACAAACATACTATACCGTAGACTGGGGTTACTTTGAATCCAGGGGTGACTTTTACAAAAACTTCGTTTCGTTTTTAAAGTAAAATTGTGGGAATTCTGAACACATCTTTTTATTCTTTTTTTACGATTGGCAGCACTGAACGTCATGTCATGAATCTCAGTGGATGGATCTGTGCCGGGTTGTGAAAAAATAGTTAAAATAGCTAAGTACTAGTTTTTTGTAATATTAAAAGCTTGAATAACTTCTAAACTACAACTTTCAGTATAACTAACACATCAAATGTTTACAATTCACCGGAACACAAATTTATTCAGCTAAAATAATGAGCTTTATTGCAAATCTTAACCTCGAAGTTCACTAGTTTTTGGTGCCATATTTTGTACGGGGTGTCATTGATCACCTATGCGGGTTTAGTTTGGTCATTGATCAATGTTACCCCATGAGGTTATTTAGTTTGAGTTACTTGGACTGATTATTGGTTTTATTAACAATGATGGTTTTTATTGTTGTAGCATCATGCCAAGGACCTCTAAAAAGCGTTTAGGCTCCCGAATTATGAAGTCTAATGAGGAGATTCTGAATAAGGTTATTAGGGAAGCAATTGAAAATCTATTGACGTTACATGTAGCATCTGCAAAGTATAATATTGTCTATAGAGCAATATGTAACAAGTAGCATGGAAAATTTGTAAAAAGACCTGCTGCACAATCAGGTATATCCGAAAATGAAGAGAATGTAATATTGATTGGGTTTATGCAAAGAACTGATTTGTATAACTGTTACAATAAGATACGATATTTTATAAGATATTTTAAAGACAAGAATTGTGTCTTTTCATAATAAAGTTGATTATTTCGTAAAATTGATTTGTTTTTCATAGTCAAAGTTACACCAAATACATAAAAGCGATAAAAATCCTAGACAGATGGATGCATTTACAAAACTATTATTTGTGTTTTGTTCCTGCTTGGGAATACTTTCGAATTCTGTAAAAAAAATGAACGGTATCAAAGTAACCCTGATCGCAGTTTAAAACTGATCACCAACATTTTATTTTCTTCCTCGAAAAATAATGAGAAAAATAATGTTTTTATGAAAGAAATGGACAATACAGACAAAACCGATATTTACATTTATTTTTGTACATTTTTTTCTTGGATATTTTAAGAAAAAGAATTGTTTTAATTCTGAAACTGATCAAAGTTACTCTACGGTAGGTATTAATTATATACCGAGTGTCAATTAAGTCCCGGACGGCTGATAGTTTGCTAAACTACTTCATTTCTGGAAAAGATCAAGGTGATTTCATTAGTAACTTTGACCAAGGAATCCAATGGTGACCTTGTATTCAACCATAAACCTCATTTTTGAGGTTATTTTGAGGTCATTTTTTTATATGAGAACCCCTATTTTTTATTGCGGAATCGAAAGGAGTGAGAAAATTTACGTCCGGACATGTATTGAGGTATGAGGTTAAGGTTTGCTCTATTTGACCTTTGGTGGTTGCCTCAACTTCATACTTCAATACATGTCCGGACGTAAAATTTCCGGCTCTTTCGTATTCGGCAATAAAAATAGGAATCTACATTAAAAAAATGAGGTTAACCTCAAAATAACATCAAAAATGAGGTTGAACATCTAGGATTTTTGAGAGAATTAGCACACAGAGGTTCCGAATCTAGAGCCGTTCCGTGTAATTGCTGTTCTCTGCTTAACTCCTAGGACAGAATGTCAGGATAAAATTTTCACTTTACCTGTCAGAGATATTAAATACTTTCTCCGAGGTGTCATTCCTTTGTACGCAATTGACAATATATATATAACATATATTGTTTCTGGTTAGGGAACCTTCATCAGTTGCTAATTCTCTCGAAAATCCTAGATGTCGGTCTTACATCTCTCGTCTTCAAATTTAACGAAATGTATCAAATGTAAAGTTAAGGGAGAACAGCAATTACACGGAACGGCTCCAGATTCGGAACCTCTGTGTGCTAGTTCTCTCGAAAATCCTAGATGTCGGTCTTACATCTCGCGTCTTCAAACCCGGTATAATATTGGATAAATATTAAATGACATGAAATTTTAGGAAAAACACAGAAAAATACTATTTGACACACAGGCGGATCCAAGTGGGGGCGATGGGGACGATCGCCCCCACCGAGAGTTAACTCAAAGTTAGTCAATTTAATATTAAAACGAGGAAATCTTAAGCTTAGAAGAAAGTCACCTCTTAGGGTTAAACCACATAAGGACTATTTATTATATAAATAATACACGAAATATTGGTCTAAAATTATATTTTGGTAAATTTAGTACAGAGTCGCCCCCCCCCTGAAGCATCACAAGTTTAAACCTATCATCACTCTAATAGAATCAGTAGAAATTTTCAAGAGTATTAGCGACCCTTCTTCCTTGAATTTGATTTTAAATGACCAGCTAGATTTGCAAAAGAAGATCTTCTTCGATGTAGTCAAATATTCCCTTTGTGGGTTTTTCCCAAAATTTTGTATTTATCCATCATTAAATTTAATTAACACCTACAGTATATTTGTGTATATATTGTGAAATTTCAGTACTCTGTAATTCATTCATCCGTTTGTTCGTGATTAGTAATGGCATAGACTTTTGCCCTATCTAGTCACATCAAAGTGATATAAACTAAGTTTATGATTATGATTGAGTATATCATATACCTATCACAAAGGAATGGCTTCACCATTTTTTTTAAACATAATTGTCTAAAGTTATCTTATTTTATTGAACAGTTGCACATTTAAAAATTACAATACCTTATAACAGATAAAAAATTATGTATTTAAAACAGAGGGAACCATATTTACGAACATCTATAGCTAGCCTGTAATCAGGTAAAAAGTATGATAGGAAGAATAGAATTTAGACGAAGAAATGAATTGAAAACAACTCAGCACAATACAAATAAATGGAAAAAACTGGGCCCAAAAATTCACAGTCTTTTTGAATGTGTAATTTAGTCTAAAAAACAATAAATTACAATTTGACTGGTTTTGAAGTCGATATTCAATTACATTTTCAGAGTAAAAAGATACAATCTTCAAGTAACATGTCAATTACCATTGACAATATATTAAGAACTGCGAGATAAGTCTATCATTTGGACTTCCGTGCAAGATAGCGAGATGGCCGGTCGTGTAAGTGTGCGTCCTAGGGTTAAGTTAATCTTAAAGGAGAGTTAAGGGTAAAGGTTTCCGTCGACATAATAGATTTCATCAACAATATCTTCGTCTACCAACAGACACTGATATAAAGTGAAAAGACACTCAGGCAGTGATTATATGTGTTAGAAATAGTGATAGTGCTGGAAGTCCAAGGCTACCTAGCTTTGTAAATATCGTTTCGTTCATAATCTAAGTAATCATAATTTCTTTTGACAAATTTGGAGGAATAACAATATATTTCATTACGAAGGAGAATTCAGTTATGGTATTATTAATGAAAAGAGAAGCATTAGAAATTTTTCATTGTTTGATGGTTATAACACTTGTAGCTGGCTAATAAGATCGCGAGATCGAAGTCAACCCCCGTCCCGAGAGGGACAACCTTGGAAGAAGAAGAAGAAGAAGAAGAAGAAGTCTATCATTTCCGTTTTTTTTTTCAGTAGTAATTTAACATCAACCTTGATCTGTGCTTCGTGTTAATTTTCTCTGAAATATCATTTTTGATAATTTAGTGCCAATGGGGGCTTTGATTCTGTTGTTTTTCAAATGATAGTTTGCAGTTCCTTATATTGGTATTTTGTAATTGATAAGTTGTAGCAGATTGTGGTTTTGTATCTTTTAACTCTAAACATGGCGTTGAATTTCAACTCCGAAACTAATCAGTTTATCAATAATCGTTTTTTTGTAATAAATTACACCTTTAAAAAGATGTAAATTTTTGGAATGAATTCCATCCTCTTCATTTATAATGAGCCCCCACTTACCAATACTTCATAGTACAAGGGAAAACAGGTCTGTGGAACTGGGAGCCAATGCAGAAACAGAACAAGGGTGAAATGGAAGATGGACATATCCATAGTTTCAATCAAGGGTAGTGAAGGGAGTGTGGAATGCTGAGGGTTCGGGTGAAATCCAAATTTGTCTACATAGAACAAAAATTCGAATGACTGTAACATACGAAAGTGAAACATGGCTCCTTAATAAACAGAACAAAAGAGAATTGAAAGATAGAAAAGAAATATGTTAAGCAGCATAGAAGAGAGAACAAAAAAGAACTGAGTAAGTATATGGCGAGCAAAAAATATTTCCCTTTGAAAGCACCGAGAGCCTCAGATAGCTCAGATAAACCGAGACAAGATGCAAAAAATAATGATCAACAGAAAACCGAGAGGAGTGAAAACAAAACGGTGAGGTGTCATTCTTTAGTACCTAAGACAATTTATACAAAAATATATTATTTCTAGTGGGGAACTTTCATCAGTTGTACTTTCTACGAATTGTCCTCTCGAACAATTTTTTATGCATCAAATGCTAGTTTCCCCGGAACTCCAAAGTATCGAACACTACATCTAGCGTAAACATATCTTTAGTTAATAATGTACTTAGTACCTTACCCTAAAACAAATAATATCTATGAAAATCTTCTATAAAATATACGATATGACTTTAACAGTTTTCAGCAAAAGATCGTTATTTTTTTTGTTATTGAAAATGGTAACAATGGTAACAATTGAGATCATTGAGAAATTGTTGGTGTCATTTTATTTTACTTATAAATTCCGAGTGATCAACAAGGTAGGTGTTACCAGCAAGTAGCATTATTATTATTATTGAGCTTATCCCGACTTGACCATACAATGTACACACACTCCATCTAAGTTGTACCAGTATCCCGGTGTCTCGAAGTTTCACACAATCTGGAAGACTCTTGTCTTTTCCAAAATTTTGGAGGACTTTTGTCTTTTGGAAATCTTTTGCAATTATTTTAAAGTTTAAATTTGTACTCTCACGAAGTCAGTAATCTGTGTGCGAAACCATTGTCAATATTAATATTTAATAAATTTGTGGAAATTGACAGTGCTAATTGCTTTTTGTTTTAAACTTATAATTTATTCTTCAAAATGTTAATATTCTTCATTTAGTGTTCTCCCATACTAATTTATATGTGATATTTTCATATTTCACGAAATACTTACTGCTGGGCTGAAGTCCGCAACACGAATTCTGAAAGACCTCGTATAAAGTGGAACATTTCCCAATTATCGTATTTGCCGCAATGAATCCGACAACACCGTGTAATGTGTGCGTCACGCTTGAACTCGCAAGCTATATAGTTTCTATTGTTTATCTCAATTTGAAATTAACTATTGTTCGTTTCGGTTATTATTTCCAAGAAACTGGTTTTATTCCACTGAAATTTTCATGGGCATTCGGGATTTGCAAGACTAAATATATCGCGAAATTCCTCTTTCTGTTGCTTTTGTCCGAACTTGTTTCGCAAATGGGAGTGATTAAACTCTCGGCCAGAAGTGACAAAACGAGTCATTCTATTCTCAGAAAGTTAAAATTTCTAAGCACCATACATGCTTTTGTTTCAAATAATTCTTTATTTTTTTAAATAACAGGGCTGTTCAACATCGTCTTTATCTTTAATATCCTAAATCATAACGATATTTTACTTAGATATTCTGCGTTACCTTTAAAAATATATATTTTACTTTAAGGTTCTACAATTGTCACACCAAATCTTCATCATGGATATAATACAAAAGCCTATCATAATATCGTTTATTGGAATAATTATAATGTAACGTATCTATTATTTATCTTAGGATAGCACTTTGAGATATGCGAGATATCATTCTTCGTTTTCATTTAACCAAAGCTTCTCATTTTTTTAGTATTTGAATCATTTGATTTAAAATTATGCAACTTTCCAAAATTAGCAAGAAATTTCACAATATAGGTTTAGAAAATGTTGCTTTAGACTCATATTGTATGTACATGAAAACCATCTGAAAAAAATTAGAACTTCACCAGACATTTAAAAAGCGATGATTACAATCTTTCCATATCTAGCCAAATTCCACCCTTTGCAGAAGGAACAAAAGAATGCCCGTCCATTTCCAGTGGAGTTTTGGTTTTCGGGTTTAAGTTTCACACGATAGTCTTTAAGAATTGTAGCTAGTCCAACTTTCGTTTGCATCAGACCAAATCTCATACCTGCACAGAAAATAATTTAGTTAATAATATAATATTATATATTATAAGAACTTCAACAAGAACAGCCAGCCAACGCTGACCTGCTTGAGAAAATCCAGGCAGAACTGGAAAGAGCCCTTATAGAGTATAGAGGAACAGATCCATTGATTAGACCAACTCTCCCCAAACTAAGATTTTCTAAGAAACTGGGTATCGTCTTGCAGGCTATGCACAAATTTATCGTGCCACACTATGTTTTAGGTGCTAATACGTTAGAGTCGCTACACACAATCGTCTACTATGCTGCAATTTCCATCTGCAGAACAATTGGGGTCACAATAAGACCAAAGCAAGACCCTCCCCAATTTAGACAAACACCTCGAATACCACCTTGGCAAAGAAGGCTAGAAGGGAAAATTAATTCTCTTCGGAAAGACATTGACCGAGTACCAACGGCGGGTCAGGAACAACAGAATAGAAAGACTTGTCCAGACTATCATGGACAATCTCAGTGGGCTAGAGAAAACATCACATCTCAGCAATGTCTGGATAGTCTACGCCATAAGCTTTCCGTATACACAATTCGACTGAGAAGGTACAAAACCAGTAACCAACGGAAACTAGACAACGCACTATTCGGAAAATCAGAAAAAGGATTTTATAGAAAACTCAACAACATCAATACTAATGAAACCCCTAGTTATCCCAGTAAAACGGCGACCGAGCAGTTCTGGAAAACACAACTTTCGACAACAGTTTCCCATAACTCCAGAGCGAGCTGGATTAATGCGAGGAGGCTGCATTTCAGAATTTGATAAAATGCAACACCAAACATTTACAAGGGAAGACACGTCCAAAATAATGAAACACCTCCATAACTGGAAAGCACCAGGACCAGATGGTGTGCAGAATTACTGGATAAAGAAACGTTACGCCACCCACGAGAAATTAACAGTACTCATTAATGACATAATTATCCATCCACACAAGATGGCTAGTTTCCTCACACATGATGGTACATACCTCTTACCAAAGGATAACCTATGTACACAGGACTCAGCAAAGTATCGACCACTCACTTGCCTCCCAACCTTATACAAACTTATAACATCGTGCATTAATCATCGCCTTTTCAGACATTGTGAGATAAACAACAAAAGGGATGAGCGAAAAACTCAATGGGGTGCAAAGACCAACTAATAATTGATTCCGTTGTCTGCAATCAAGCCCACGCCAAACGACGAAATCTCTACATGGCATATGTGAACTACAAAAAGGCCTTAGATTCAGTTGACTATAAAGTGAATAATCGTATTGTACACTTTTTAGAATATGTCTTGACTACCTGGCAAACTAAAATCTTTCTGAATGAAGCCGACTGTTCGATTCAAACCAACTATATCCCAATCAGAAGGGGTATATTCCAAGGAGACTCTCTTAGCCGGCTGTGGTTCTGTCTTGCCATGAACCCACTCTCACACCAACTAAACGCGACTAAGATTGGATTCAGTCTCAAATACAACGACGTACCTAGAGATAAACCATTTATTATACATGGACGACTTAAAGTTGATTGCAGCTACGAAACAACAGCTGCATGATATGCTTAAAATAATAGAAGGGTTCTCTAGTGACATCCAAATGCAATTTGGCCTAGACAAATGCCGAATTGTCAATATAGTAAAAGGCAAAATACAGCAGGGGCCCTACGAAATGAGAGATGGCACCTCAATTGAATCCATGGGGGAAGGCCATACTTACAAATACGTTGGAATAAAGCAGGCTCAACAAATTGATCACTCCACCATGAAAAAGGGCCTATCAACAGAGTTCTATAGAAGGGTAAGACGACTGTTGAAAACTAGGCTTAACAGTCAAAATCTGTTTCACGCTATTAACACCTACGCGTGCTCAGTACTCAGTTACTCATTCGGAATAGGTAAATGGTGCAAGACTGACATTGAACAACTACAACGGAAAGTTTGAGTTCTACTAACAAAAGCTCAAAATCACCATCCAAAGAGCTCTGTCGAACGTACAACTTTGCGACGATATCAAGGAGGTAGAGGATTGGCAGATATAGGCAAGTAACATGATCAACAAATTTCTAGTTTGAGTAATCATTTCCAGAAACTCGCAGAATTTTCTGATCTATACAGAGTCATCTGTCAGGTTGATGACTCAATATTTCTGCGACTGACAAGTATACCACCAGACAACTGATCAGAAACTGCTTAAATGGAAAGAGAAGCCTCTTCATGGAAGACATATAAATGACGTCAACCAAGATTATGTCGACAGTTCAGCGTCGAACTACTAGTTGATCACTGGTCATATGTTTCCTGAAACGGAAGGCTTTATATTGTCACTCCAATATCGAGTAATTCCAACTAAGAACTATCTAAAGTACATCGTCAAAGACCCTTCTATCAACAACGACAGATGCAGATATGGTTGCCAAACATCTGAATCTATCCAGCATATCACAGGAGTTTGCCAAGCGTTTGCTGCAACTGAATACAAAGAACGACACGATGCTGTGGCAAAAATACTGCACCAGGAACTAGCGCTGAAACTCGAGCTATCATAGTCGGTAAGAACACCCTACTATATATACAAATCAGAATCTATTTTAGAAAATAACAACTAGAAACTGTACTGGGACCGGACGATATTGACCGATCGGACTGTTGCTCACAATAGACCAGATATAGTTTTGGTAGATAACGTCTCTAGGAAAACAACCTTAATTGACATATCAATCCCTAACAACAATAATTTAAATATTAAGCAGGCTAAAAAAATAGTCAAATACAGGGATTTAGAATTTCAAATACAGAGACAATGGGGTTTAGTGAATTTTCCCCTAAAGGTATGCTATGCGTGTCTTAGAGGGAGTGTGCTGCCATACATTGTATGGTCAAGTCGGGATAATATTATAAGTAATGTTTGTATAAAATTAAATAAATCTATCAATAAGGACCTGTAAAGCCTGAAACTTAATACACAGTCAGCCTCAAATATTCACCATTTGGCATCATTTTTCATTCAAGTTCTATATATATTTTTTTTGATTAAATTACATCTATGCATTTGTCTTTCTTTGGACCCTTGTATTACAACTATTTTTTTGTGCTTTCTTATTTAGAGGTCCAAATTTATGCTTTTATTGATGTGTATTGGTGCTATGGCAATCTTCGCTAAGAATTTCTTGCACGCCTTGCTAATCTAGGGCTCCAATATCTTCGAACTTCTGAACACCGTAATGATTGTATTGTTTCCAGGAATAAATGGCACATACGTTGTAAGTTGAAGTACTGTAGGAAATGTTTAGATATTGCACCATTCAGAGATGATCATTTACCATAAAATGTATAAAAAAGTTTCGCCATTTTCACACTTGGATTAAAAAAATATGTATTGTTTTTATCCACTTCCTAATATAAATTTTCCGTCAACACAGACATACAAAGTTTCCAAGATAACTGGGTGGTGTTGACTTGTTTAAACGTTTTCCTCTGAAGATGATTATTTTTTCAAACGAAATATTGAGAAATTATAATTTCATTAAACACTTTTAATAGAAAGATATCAACATTACTTGACACTAAAAACCTATACATCTATTTAGCAATCCTATTACCAATTACACCAAAAATTCTACTTGGTAAGACTTTATAATTAATTTTAGTTTTTTTTTTTTCATTAATTATTGCCAAAATATTTAGTAATAGTTACCTATGCAAATTCGAGGTCCCTCTCCAAAAGGTATGTAAGCATAATGATTTCTTCCGTACTTGGCTTCCTGACTGAATCTATCTGGATCAAATTCTTTTGGATTTTTATAAATACTCTCATCATAATGAATATTTTTGATCGGTATAACAACTCTCCAGCCCTTTTCGATTTTTGTGTTACTATTTGGAAAGCTGTAATTTTTAACACATTCTCTTGTGATCACTGGTAAAGGTGGATATTTCCGAAGGGTTTCTGGAATCACACGTTTAAATAATTTTTCAAGGAATTCTAGAAATAGTTACCATCAATAACCATCTGCATATATTGTAACTCGTTTAGTGACTCGTAACAAATATTGTTGTCGTATTTCGTTAAAACTCTATGGAGTTCTTCCCTAACCTTTTCTTGTACTTCTGGATGTTCAGATAACTCGTACAAAGCGAATGTTATTGTTGAGGAGCTAGTCTCCAAACCGCCTATAAAGAGTGCAAAGCACTGTGCAACTATCTCATTAATTGTTAATCTGGTGCTACTTTCTGAAAATATACCATAAATCAATCCTAAAAGTTTACAGATAATCGCAATGAATTAGCAATACTAGTAACTACACACTTCCAGATTATTTAAACAAATATGTGGCACTATTTTTTAAATATATTTTAATCCATTGAACCCAAGACAATATATTGTTTCTAGTTGTGAACTTTCATCAGTTGCACTCCTCTCAACCGATTGAAATCTCAAATTTTCTTTGGTACAATTCAGTTAATCGTGTTATTTTCAACCTCGGAATCACAGGGAAATGACATTACTCATAGTACGACTTCCGATTTGGAGTCTCTGACCTGAAACTCCAAGATGTGAAAATTCATTTCCCGATAAAATATTAAATATATGACACTTGTTTCGCTGACACTGATTCGTCAGACAGAGAGAGGAAATTACGAGAAAAGTTTAAATATACTGAACCATCTAATATCTATATATAAATAGACAAAGACAAAACGATAGGTACCATTTTCTCCTCTGTCTCTCAACCGATTTTCTTCATTTTTGTTTTGTTTAGTAGCTACTGACAACCTTTAGTGCAGAATGCTAATATTAATTTATAATATTGGTTCATTCATTAAATAAAATATAATAAAAAATTCATTATTTACGTCCATATTGTCAACGCCAAACAACAGTGCCGCCGAAACCAATCGGTCAAAATTCCAAACATTGAGTAATTATAAATAGAGCGATCGTTATTCTTAGAGCATATACTTCTTGAAGTACTATACAAGCGTTGTAGGTGTTTAGTGGAAAAATAATCAATGTAGTAGATCAGTACTGATTTTTCGGACACGTTGCGGTAACTTTCATATTAAATATTCTCTTTTTAATGTGAATTTAATTATTTGATTAATATATTATTATCACAACCTTCCCGAAGGTGTTGTGTAAAAAAATGTCAGACGGCGGACAATAGAGAATGTATTAAATAATTAAGTTCTCATAGGGTTCTTGGTCCTCTCTTTTTTTTAATATTCTGAATTTGATTGAAACGGCAAATGACGAAAACTTTTAGGTTGTAAAGAACAATATTCCAATTATTATATCGAATATTTTGCCAGGAGCGGTTCCAGTCAAAAATTTGGTTGATCATTCATTTATCAAAAATATTTCGAATACCGATATTTCATTACATTTTTATTTTATTTTTTTATTGCAATAGATTTCGGTCATTACATCTACTTCTCCGATTTCTCCACAACTCTGTTTCTTATAAAAATATACTTTTTAGAATTTCATGAAATAGGGTCGAAATTCGACCACTGGGTGACCACTAGTATTTTTTAAATTACCAATTTAATATATTCTGAATTACCAGTTTGATACTATCGGTATTCCGAATTATCCCCTCATTGACACGAAGGTAGATAATTTTAACATATGAGTGTATTCTGGTCTATATTATTACTTCCCTAATTGAAAAATGTATATGAAGCTCAAAGTAATTTAATATTATATACCAATGTTAGTTTTTTTAAAATAATGATACTGTTCTTAACATATAAGAAGGCATTAAGTGAACAAGTATAGCAGTGGGGCTGTATTAAGCTTCAAATGATAGTTAAGTAAGCTTGGGGAGTCATCAAGTCGATTAATTTCTGAAGTATTCCATTAGATTCAAGTTTATGTCTTGATTTTCCATACTTTAAATTTTAATGTTATTACCTTAACTATGTTTGATCAGTGGATTCGGGTATTAGAGTCTGGTTTCTTTTTTTCGGAAGATGCGTGGTGTTCCTTTACTCTCCCTTGAAAACAGCTATCTGTTTGGCCTATATATGTTTTGAGACAGTCATTTCAAGTTAGTTGATATTTGAGTTTACTGCTTCTAGTTTTGTTGGTATTTATTAATATTCTTCAGGAATATTAGCTTTGTAGGCCATTTCATCACCTGGCGAACACCACTATGCTACAACCTGCTATATGAACTTTAATAATAGGAAATATTATTTGCTTAGACTGGTGATATTGTTTTCTCAGTAAGTTAACAACGTTTGTGAACTGACCATTTTAACTGGAATCTGTTTCACAATGTTAGGTTCATTATCAAAAGCATTTTTATATAATAATAATTATTATTATTAATTAGTTTGTATTGGAACGGGTGACCAGTTAACTTGTGGATTATGGTTTCTGTTTATGAGATTATGCTTGAGAAACTGATTTTTTTTTTATAAAATTCTAGAAGTACTGAGAATTCAGTTCTATTGCTGTTGTGGGTTGGGCTACAAATTATTGATGTACCTAGAAATTTTGTTAATTATTTCTCTGTAGTCACATAAAGCAAATTAGGGTGTCATCTACTTAAAAGAAGGTGTTTGTTTATTTGTTCTTCAAAGTATATTTTTTCTAGTGAAACTGCAAGCTTATAATTTCTTATGGGTCAATTAAGTTCTATTAATTAGTGGCTTTGCCTCTAAAGTAATACTGCCTTTGTCTTGGGTGCTATGTAAATTAGGGTGCTTTTTTTTAGAGCTATTTTTTTTTTCGGTCCCATGGTGAAATTTTGTCGGAAGTACCATAAAAAAAAGTCCCTGAGAGTTTGAGCCCTTAATATTAATATTAAGTACTAGACCAAGGCGTGTAAAGATTTCCCATTTAAAATACACGTAAAACTTGGTTTTTTTTCTTTTAAATTTTGTAACTCAGAGGCATTTGATTGGATTATCTCGCCCAAAGATAGGTCTTTCTCAGAATTGAACGCTCTACAAAAGTCTCCATTACAGTAAAGTCATAACTTTACGGGGTAGTACGGCTCCTAAACCTAATTTTTTCATAAAATTTGCGTTTTTTTGGATTTATCTCGTACACAACACTAGCTACGAAAAAATTGTAAATAACAAACTTATAGGAAATTTAATTTCCTACAAAAAAGTCTTTGGCACCAAATCGTGAATATTAATACTTTTTGAGATACAGAGATTTTAAGTTGAAGTAGTATGGAATTTTAATGGATTTCTGAGTTTAATTGTTAAATTATCAACTTTTTATCATAAATTCTACATTTTTCATCAAAATTTATAGTTGCTAATAAAAGTGACTATATTTAAGTACAATTTTCATTGATTTATTTAATGATGTTTTCAATGAATTACAAAATATTGGAAACAACAAAAAATCTAATTTTAAGTAAAGTCACATCTATAACACAATTTTATACTTTACAAATCACTCGAGCAAGTTGATTTTGTGCACAATGGATACTGTGAGCGATGATTTTGTACTGTTTGTTTGTCTTTCATCTTCATTATGAGTTAAAGCTTCATTGTGAGTAAGGGCAACTCCTCGTTCAGCAATATCATTTACCACTTTCAAGTTTTTAAATGTGTCACGACATTTTTGGTACTCAGGATTTGATTCCCATGTATGTGGTTCAGTATTTATAAATTCATAAGAAAGGTCAAACTGTTTAAAAATGAAGGTTGAGTTTGGAGTCACAAAGTCACTGATGTAGTTGTCAGCAAATGAAGAAATTAGGTTGTAAGGCACTGAAAAATGCTTGTTCGATTTCTCGAAAACTTCAGTACTCTTCAACTTTTCAACCATTTTCAATTTTTCTTCTGGTAACACCGTATCATCGAACAGAGCCAAGCAAGCTAATTGTACCATAAATGTCTTGATAGTTTTGCAAGTGCTGCATTGGCAATTTCTGGATGTATTTTTCGATACTCAATGAGATCTTTTATCAGTTGTAAATCACCTTCAAAATGTTCAATTATACAATTTTTCAATGGTTTGTAATGTGAAATAATAATAATCAGTGATTTAAATGACAATTTATAGTAAAACTAATTTATTTAACAATTTAACTTACAGATTCCATACTACTTCAACTTAAAATCTCTGTATCTCAAAAAGTATTAGTATTCACGATTTGGTGCCAAGGACTTTTTTGTAGGAAATTAAATTTCCTACAAGTTTGTCATTTACAATTTTTCCGTAGCTAGTGTTGTGTACGAGATAAATCCAAAAAAACGCAAATTTTATGGAAAAATTCGGTTTAGGGGCCCGTACTACCCCGTAGGTGAAAGTTATGACTTTACTGTAATAGAGACTTTTGTAGAGCGTTCAATTCTGAGAAAGATTTATCTTTGGGCGAGATAATCCAATCAAATTCCTCTGAGTTACAAAATTTAAAAGCAAGTTTTACGTGTATTTTAAATGGGAAATCTTTACACGCCTTGGTCTAGTACTTAATATTAATATTGAGGGCTCAAACTCTCAGGGATTTTTTTTTATGGTACTTCCGACAAAATTTCACCATGGGACCGAAAAAAAAAAAATAGCTCAAAAAAAAGTACCCTAATGTAAATCATCAAGTCAAATAATATGAGTTTAGCGTTATTTGGTAGAATAATATTCTTTTTTTTAATCAATCTTTAGAGTTTTTAATCGACTAAATTTATAGAAAAAAGATCAATAATAATACCAATGATATTATATACGAAGGGGCATACATAAATGAAAAGGTCTGATGAGGCATCCTGGTTTATAGAGTTTTATGAGGTTGTTATGGGTTCATTATTGTGAGTTGTGAAAATAAACCTTCTGAATTTAGATTTTAATATAATATTTCTAAGTGTACTAATTGCATGTCTCAGGTCGGTATTATTTAACAATCTGTGCTAATTAAGGACTGCATATCAATTGTTAAGGTTAGATGGCTGATCTTCTCAGGCAATCTTTGTTTCAATACCTAGTAATTCGAAATTGTTAATTGAAATTATTGGAATTCATTGTGTAAAATTACTAATATTACTATTTCTTCATGAATGTCAACTTTCACCAACTAACGGCCACAGCGATTCAAGTTTACAGATAAAGCAGTTACCTTTAGTTTCTTGCTCGGGGCCATTATTCCTGATGTCAATTAGAAGCTGAAGGAAATCGTTTCTAAAAATCTGGTGTTGTTCTCGATACCTGACAGTATTCCGAACAAGATCAGTGAAAAACTTAGACACATCACTGGGAACCGTCTTGACGTGTAAAGCTCTAAACAAATTTGGAAGCATGTTCTTAGCAATACCAATTAGTTTTTCTAGTTTAGTTGCATTTAATACCTTCTGTCCATATTTGACAAATGGAGACTCCGAATTTTTGAAGCAATTGCAATCGATACCAAAAGCGCATAAGCCAATAACATCAGTGGTGAAGCACGCTAAAAATAAATTAGTTTTAAAAGTTTGTTTACACGGTGCATGTTAATTTGTACGACTATACTGACTTAAATATAATACTCGCATCCAGAAAATAGTGTCACCTTCAGCCTTTTTATCGTACTAACAGTAAAATGAGTGGTAAAGAGTCTAACACTGGGAATTAAACTGAAATTGCATCTATATAGAATTGTATGTCACCCTGTAATCTTGTGAGTTTTTTTTTCAGTAACTATTTACAACTTCAAATGCAACTTCATTCAAATATTGAGTTAAGGCAGTAACAGAATGTTTTTGGATATCCACTCATCTTTCGATTTTACTCGTTTTCGTTCGTTATATTTGTTAACATAAGATGTTATCCTCGACACTAGGATTTTGAGAACAACAAGCAATTGTTTCCCAGTTTTGAAACTATCTATTTTCATCCTCAGGTTAATTAACTTCGTTGAATCAGCAACAAGGTCATGTTAAGGACAAGACATGTAAAAACAAAAGATAGATGCTGAAAAGATTCAGATTAATGCTGTAAACTGAACTTCAACAAAATATGAGTGAAGGGATATTTAGTAATAAAGATTATCCATAAATGAATGAACTGAAATGCCCCCCGCATATCAACTTGAAACAGATTACGATCCAGAATGCCAACCACAAGAACTGCTAGAGAACTGCACACGACAAGACAAGCCTCCCACCTTTGATCAGCCATCTAAAATATGGACATACTGAACAGAAGTCGTACCAACCATGGGATATGCGCGGACTCACTACACAAATGGACTAGGGCGCAATCTGTGAGGTGTGATTGCGAGGCGGAACAGCAAACTGTTCAACTTATGCTAATGAATGCCCAAATACCGCATATGAGGGAAACTTTCTAATGGTAACCGACGCTTCGATGGACTATTTTAAATGTATGTTTGTGAATTAGAATAATGTACTTTCTTTTTATACACTTTTAAGTATTTTGTATCATATGCAGCCATACGATAAATGATATTAATTCAGCAACCCCAAAGGCGTACAGTTATGATGTTTATTCCACCGTTAGAGGTTTTAACTCATTTTAACATTAAAATGATCTCGACTCTTAACTAATGAGGTAGGGCATTAAAGAAATTCAGCATTTTCCTAATTCATCAAATTTCTGAAAATTAAAGAATGATGGTACAAATCTAGGCAGATTCATGTTGGATACTTTTGATAACATATATTTCTAATATATGCCTGTGTTATTTCTGGAGAATGAAGTGTATTTTCAAATAAAGTTCAGTTATACCAAATTTATCACATGTACCAATTTAAGTTACAATTAAGTTATTAAGGTAACTTGTAGAAACAACTCATACTCACCCATGACATATTTGATATCGACAGCCTTCAAAACATCAAATTGCTTCAAGTGTTTTGCTAAAGCAGAACTACAATCAACTAGAGTTTGAAACATTCCTCGCATTTTTCCAGAACTAAAAGTTGGTGTTATTTTCGTTCTGAGGTTTCTCCATTTGTCGCCACCAATAGCGAATAAGTGGGCCGCTGTTGAGAAAAACAGAACTATGCAATTTATTTTCATTTCTGACAGCAAAATTTAACCTAAATTCGCGCTGATCCTTCATATGCAATAGCAGATGTAGCAATCTTTATAGCAAGCAACAGATTTCAAAGATGGCCAACAATGGGGAGATCTGGAGTAGGTATGATATACTAAATATACATACGCAATTAAACAATTGTAATTGATTATATTATATTGATCTTCCTTGTATCTGACAATAAATGAGAATAATCAAAATGTGGATAAAATATTTTAACCATACAAAGAGATGTACGATTGAGTTGTTCATCTTCAGTGTTATCAATTTTATGCTTCAAAAAGGCACTAAAAGAGACAAGTGATGGGATAGTATCAAAGGCGAAATGCTTAACAGCGTCAGATACACTCTTGACACCGCGAAACTGGCAGACAGTTCAGTAGCCTTGCTAAACCACCTCACTGTAGTAGGAGATCAATTTAGCCTTAAAGTTAATATAACAGCGACAAAAACGCAGAGTCACCAATAGATATATTTGGGAAACGAATAGGCGCGGTAGAAAAAGTAGATCCAGAAGTCGAAATTAGATCTAACATTAAACAAAGAATTTATAGCAAAAGATTGTGTTGGAGCGCTATCGGGAATCCTATCAAATATATATAACGCCTGTCTCAAGTGCAACAAATTTCCTGAAGCCTGGAAAGTAGCAAAGGTTTGCCCCATTTTTAAGGTTGGTGAGAAAAATATATTAGAGAACTACAGACCTATATCTATTCTGTCAAACTTCTCAAAGCTATTTGAAATCATACTGTATAATCGCATATTTCCACTAGTACGCAATCAACTATCTTCATATCAGCACGGATTTATTGATATAAGGTCTACAACAACCAACCTGGTAGCAATTACTCAATATATCTTAGAAGTACTGGACACCCACACAAGTCGACGTGATTTCCACAGATTTCAGTGAGGCATTCGACAGAATTGATCATAGAATTCTGTTAAACAAGCTATCAGGATTTGGATTTTCTATCCAAGCAGTAAATTTCCTCAAGTCTTACTTATCAGAGATACATTTACGTGACTTATAATACCTTCAAATCGGACTCATACTTAGCTAAATCAGGAGTTCCTCAAGGGTCGAATTTAGGACCTCTGCTATTTCTTTTGTTTATTAACGATTTATGTAATACCATATCGACAGAAAAGTTATGCTTCGCTGATGACTTCAAGATCTTTTCTACAATAGAAGGTGTAAATGATTGTCATAATATTCAGAGCCAATTAGTATATATAGAAAACAATAGAAATAATCTAAAATCTAAATGTAAAAAAATCCAAAGTAGTGACATATACCCAAAAAACGTGCACCGTGCAATAGAGAAATAGGACATGTAATTAAAAAACCCAGAAAAAGTGTACTTGGATCAAATAGGGCGTGATCATAGATACTAAATCTTAAAATTGATAATGAAAAGATGAAGCTAAGCGAAGCATATGTAGAAAAGGTTAAAAAAACACAGAGATTTTCGCCGAGATTGTTGCCAATTTTTAACGAACAATGAAAACCGAACTCTGAGAAGAGGACTAACATTATGCTGCTCTACTTTGTCTGAAGAACCCTAATTCTATCTTTGGCTTTGCCCCAGTCGCAAAAAAGTCTGATAACACCATAATTTGAGATTTTTCGTGGAGTGTATATAGTCCCTACACTGGGAAAAGATACTGCAACCATTGGCATTGCCCTACCCAACAAAACAACGACTATACTCATACATCAAGTGTTACTACAAGGTTCTTTAAGGAAAAAATCATTACTTTAGGTACCTCCATGGCCTTGTCGCTTCCCAGACTCGACATCAATTGAACAATCTGAGATTTAATTTACTTGACTAGGTAATACCACAAGTAGTAACTAATATAAATATAAATTTTACAAATTCGATCAAAGTCTATTGGGTGGTGTTTTAAATTTGTATTTATTCATAGTACTTACATATAGGGTCATCTTTTTCATTATAATAAATTCCTCTATCTGTAAAATGGCTGAAATCTTTGACTAAAATGGATTTTACGAGTTTAAGATCCAAAACTACTAACATTGGGTTTGCACCAAGAAATATTCCAAAATAATCCCATCCTGAAACAAATCCATACAATAAATTTTAATCTGTTCTTGGAAAATCATATAAACCGTTTTAACTGTTTAGTTGTTTTACCTTTTCCTTTGGCTCGTTCCACAATACGAAAAATTTCTTCAGTAATTGACAGGTCATCACTGTTTAATACTCCATTACCAAAGGGAAATGTTGGCTCAAAATATGGAACACCTTTTGTTTTCCACAACTGAAAATTCCATTTAAAATATCCATATACAATGAAGAATAACACAGTTAGTAAGCCTAAGATGTCTACCAGAATTATATTGAAAAATCCTGGCATTATCTGTAAAGAATGGCAATCATTTAATTTTTAAAGCTGACAAATTGCCAGACTCTGCAGTTGCTTACGTGATAGACTTCAGTGTAAGGAATGGGCCACGGGATCATTTTGCCACGGAATTCGAGTAACCTAAAAACAACCAAAATTTAGCCCTAATAAATCTTTAATAACAAAGTTTTAAAATTCAGTGTACGAAAGCAGGCTAAAAAGTAATGCAGAATAAAGAAAATGAATAAGCACAAACTACAGGATCAGGCAAAAAGACAATTAAAGTTACAATCATTAATCTTCAAAGAAGCCCTCAAAGAAGAACAAGTGAAACTTAGGGAAGACCTTTTGGCGAATGGATATCCGGAAACGATCATTACCAAGGTGTTTGAAGAGCTGGACAAACCACTTAGGCAGGAAGAGGACATCACGGTAGCAACTTTAATATTACAGTATACTAAAGGCTTATGTTGGAGAAACTTAGAAGAATTGCACACAGCTATGGAATCAGAATGATCTTCAAAATCAACAACACCTTGAGGAGCATGATAACAAGAACGAGGCCCGACGCACCAGCAACACCAAAGAACTGTATATACAGCATACCGTGTCAATGTGGCAATCTTTACATTGGAGAGACAAAGCGACCGCTGGACACCAGGATTAAGGAGCACCGCACAGCTACTCAAAGGGCGGAGGTAACGAAGTCTGTGCTAGCTAATCACGCATGGACCGAACACCATAATATCCACTGGGACCAGGCCAGAGCAATTCACAAGGAAGAGCACTGGTACAAAAGAAAATTCATAGAGACAGCATATATAATTTCGAAGAAAAATATAATTAGCGAGCCCAGCCTCCAAATTAAAAACATTTGGAGAGCTCTTCTTCGGCTTCTGCCGCTACGCATCACTGGCAATCAACCTCCAGATTCGAGGACGCTGATTGGACCAGATAAGACCCAATGACCATGACCGGCGACGCATGACCAGTTAAGGGTATAATATAAATACGAGGGATAATCTGAATTTTCTATTATTCACCTGATGATGATAGCAGATACACAGCTATTGAAACGTTGTGAGATCAACCACTTCAAGACGATGGAGGTCCAAGGAAACTTCGAGTTACGTTGTCTACCAACTTCAGACTAACATTAAGCTTCAAAGTTGTATGTTTATTTTTCAAACTGCACTAAAAGATTTATCCCTAAGAATACCAAGTTTTCTCCACTCACAGAAAAATTCTTACGACGTCTCTAGATTACCAATATTCATATTGTTCTTTAAAAAAGCTTGCACCCTCTGTGATATTACAATATTATAACTATCACTTTTCTAGAAGGGAAAAGTCGAAAAAAGCAAAAGCTGCAGAATGCACTGGCAAGACGTTCAAACTGTGACTGCGTATAGAGCGGAAATGTTATTTCCATGTGGTACCTGACGAGCTGCTTCTGAAGGTCACATTGTTGTTTTTCTTCCCTCTTGAATTACTTCTCATGCCTTTTCTACATCATCCTTTTATTGAGTTTTTCTGTCATGCATTTTCTGCGTTCATCTGAGTGATTCAATATGGATTTTTTAATCGACTTCCAAAAGGAGGAGGTTATCAATTCATCTGCAATTTTTTTCTATATATGACGAGCGATTATTCAAAAACGGCTTGGGTAATTTTAATGATTTAAACGGCATTATATTAAGGAACATTACAGAAAAGTCCCATATAATTGTCTATAACATGAGATTTACGGTTTTCTAGAAAATCAGAAAAACAAAGGAAATAAGGGACTAGATTTCAGCGATTTTCAATGAATCTTCACTGTTTTCTCTAAAACTGCTCACGCAATTTGAATATTATAGATTGTATTATGCAAAGATATGTTCTAGCTTGATTCCGTACATCTTATTTTATAATATCACTCAGGATTTCTGCCTCTGTCACATCACAGTCATTTTCTCCTAAACTACTGGACGGAAGCGGTTGAAATTTGGTTTCAATGTATAGTTTGGTGACCCGATCAGGAGTACATATCGTAAAAGAAAAAAAAATTATTTTAGAGGTACTTCTGGGGGGAAAAACTATAAAAATCGACCGCCCCCCCCTGAGCTCCGAAACTACTGAGCCTAAAATTTTGAAAAAAATAGGAAATATAGAGCGTTGCCTGAAAATTAAGGAGAAACCATTAATGTTAATTTTGGGTGGGAAATTATAGAATTAAATAAAAATTTAAAAATAAAAAAAATTTCAAACGCATTATTTGATATATAAATGAAAGGTATCATTCTGAGGAACACAAATATATTTTTTTCATATTTAAAAAAAATTATTTAAAAAGATATTAACGAAAATATACCAAAATTTACACTTCCAAAACTATAAAACGTAAAGTTTTGAAAAAAAAAGGTTTATAGGTTCTGACCTAAAGTTTACTGGAAAAATAAGGAGAAACCTCTACTTTTAATTTTGAGGGCCCAATTACAGAATTAAATGGAAAATTAAAATTAAAATTGTTTCTAACCCATCATGTTATATATCAAATAAAAGGGCTCATTACGACGAAAACAAATATATTTTTTTCATATTTTTAAAATAAATTAATTAAAAGATATTAACAAAAATATAAAAAAATTTACCCATTCCCCCCCCCTTATCCCCGAAACCATAAGCTGAAAAATTTTGATAAAAAAATGGAGGTATAGCCCTCACCTGAACTTTACTGGAAAATTAAGGAGAAACCCCTAATATTTATTTTGGGAGGAGCAAATTATAGAATTAAATGGAAAATTAAAATTAAAATTGTTTCTAACCCATCATGTTATATATCAAATGAAAGGGCTCATTATGACGAAAACAAATATATTTTTTCATATTTTTAAAATAAATAAATTAAAAGATATTAACAAAAATATAAAAAAATTACCCATTATTATATATATTGTGTTGCGTACAAAAGAATGACACCTCGAAGAGAGTATTCAATATCTCTGACAGGTGAAGTTGTTTTTTGTAATGTGATAAAGTCTTATACTTATGGTTTTTTTATGGAAACTCGCCATTTGTGGACTAATGTAAATTTTTCAACCAATTAATTGTGTCAAATATTGAAAGCCGGTAAACATCATAGATTATATTTAAGAATTTGTGATGACGTAACAGTGAAAAATAAATAGTTACACAAGTTGATATGAAAAAATTTCGGAATTCAGAAAAAAAAAATAAAAAAAACAAAAAACGACATCTATCCAGATGTTATATGGGTTAAATATTATAGCACATGAGCCCACCTATCCGTCCGCCAACGACGAACCTTCTACAAAACACATGGATAGTGCGAATTTTTCAAAAAATACTGAATATTATAAAACACCACGAAATTTTAGAAGTAAAAACTAAATATTATCATTATTGTTTAAAAATCATAGAAAATGTCTTAATTGTATTGGCACACATTAAAAAGAAATGAGTGGTAACATATTAAACCTGAGCAACAATAAATTAAAATACATTTACATTAAAACCATTGTATACAGCTATTAATGTCAATATCTCTATTCTTTCTATTAAAAAATATGGAGAATTTCGAAAATGTCTTAATTGTATTGGCACGCATTAACAAGAAATGAATGGTAACATGTTAAATCTGAGCAACCATAAATTAAAATACATTTACATTAAAACCATTGCATACAGCTAGTAATGTGAATTCTTCTATTCTTTCTATTAAAAAATGTGGAGAATTTCGAACATAACATGGACAATTTTTGTAAAAGTGCGCAAAATTTCGATTTTTTTTTAACTCACTTAAAATAATTGCTGATCCCTGATATGTTGGGAACATACCCATATATTTTATTGCTTAAAAACCATAGAAATTGTCTTAATTGTATTGGCACGCATTAACAAGAAATGAATGGTAACATGTTAAATCTGAGCAACCATAAATTAAAATACATTTACATTAAAACCATTGCATACAGCTAGTAATGTGAATTCTTCTATTCTTTCTATTAAAAAATGTGGAGAATTTCGAACACAACATGGACAATTTTTGTAAAAGTGCGCAAGGTTTTTTTATAATTTTTAACTATAATTAGATAAACTTTAAAAATAGGCAGTCTAATACTTACTTAAAATAATTGCTGATCGCTGATATGTTGGAACATACCCATATGTTTTACAAAAGCCTACAATGTAATTCTTTATTTACAGAGCAGCAACCTTGCGAAAAATCTCAATAAAATTTGGAAATAGGGAAAAACCGCAACAACAATTAAAAATTTCGTTATATCACCCAGCAATAGTTGCTATACTAATTGAACTGATCAAAAATCAGAATAGGACGAACATTAACTGGAAGTAGGTCAATATTAATACATTTTGACTTAAAAGGTTATGGATTGTTTTACAAAATGAAAACACCAATCGAGATAACATATTCTATACTAAATATATTGTCTAGTATCTATTCGAATACTTGAAAACGTTCGTGAGTTGTATTGTTAAAAAAACAACTTGCGAAATTATAGTGATTTAATTTTTTCAACTAGTATAATAAAAGAGCACAGTGCGGTGTAGGAATATTGATAGATAACAAATTGACAAACAAAATTTTCCTGATACTGGAGGAATAATAAACGAAAACTAAAAATGGACAGAGTGGTAATGAAATGTTCTAGAAAAGGCAAATACATATATTGCATATTACCAAGCAATAACAGTCCAAAATTAATAACAAAGGTTCTTATACACTAATGACATCACTTTTTGTTTTCAAATTATAAGCGGTTGATTTTTTCAATTAATTGAAAGGACTTATAACTATTAATTTAACATCTCAAAAAAGTAAAAATATAAAAATACATTACAAAAGGTGTTCAATTTGGTAATTCTGTTCTTGAATACACATTTCCAATCTCGAAATAAAGAAAAAATGTAAAAAAAACTTTAAGCTATATGTTATATGTGCTACATAATATTGCACATGAGCATCTCCATCCACCCTATATATTTGGCGAGCCTTCTAAACTTATTGTAATGTCGTCGATGGCAGATTACATATAATATCCAAAAAAATGTATTAATTAGGTGTTGCGGTTTTAATTCAATGCTGGTTCAAGGCAAGTATGTAATTGACGAAGGACCTTTAACGGAACAATCAATAAAACACGTGCCGTCGCGTAAATGAATCACCAAATAAACGTTAATCACTGACCTTTTACGTCGAAGCTCTGCAGGTGGTGTTTTCTTGGTTCTTCTTTCTTCAGAGGCTATCCCCGCAACAGCAGGAACTGATTTTAGAGCTTCGTCTGGACAACACGTTACACAAAAAATAGCGACGTAATCTTGATTGATTGAGCAAACAAAAAGGCGGGTTTAACAACAAATGATTCGCTTTTGTAAACACAAAAGAAGCAAAATGACAGCGGTTTAGCGGTTGTTACGACCGGAACTATAACTCGCGAAATCGTAACACAATAACAACAAAAAGCGGCCATCTCAAGACGCAATCAAAAGCGTCCAAATAGCTTGGAAGTCAATACACGAAAAACGAATACTGTCTATATTTTACACGCAAAAAAACACTTAAAATTAGCATTAGCGCGAAGGAAGGTTTTGGAAAAGGTGCAGAAGTTTAAAAATCAAAGAAGTAATTCAATCAAATTTAAACAATACACTAAACAAACTGAGGGGACGCAACACTTATTATTAATTAAATTATTTTTTCGAGGTCATTTTTAGTAAGCAACAGATAAAAATGTTCGTTCATGTAAATAAATTAAGTAAAACTAATAACTTCACATTATTGTGAAATTTTCGATTTTGTATTAGAAATTAGCCTTAACACTCTTAACATAAATGCAATGCAGAAAAGTAGCTAAGTGTTGTCGGTCAGCTTTATTACTGTTAGTTTACCTTTTCTCTTGGCTCTCTCTATCAGATTAAAAATTTCCTCACGAAATGAAACTTCCCAGTTAAGTGATTTTTTGTTACACAAGGAAATTTTGGCTCAAAATATGGCCCTCCCTTTTTCTTTCAAGTTTGATAGTTCCATTTGAATTAAGCATATGTAGTGACAATGAAGGTTAATAAAACATGATCTGTAAAAAATAATTAAATTAATTATATAGTGATGCATCCAAAACAAGTATAATAAAGGAAAAAACTCCAGATGTTCAGGCAGATCACCCAAAAACTTCAATCAACACTAGGCAAAAAAATAAGCAGAACTCTAAGGTAAATGGATAAGGAATTTGAATTTAGTGATTTTATACAAACTGAATTTGTTAAACCAGAAAAAAATTGTGATAACCTCGATACTTTCAACAGACTTGTAAATGGCAATCGAGATTTAATTATGTGCGTAAATGTACGAAGTTTAAATGCTAATCTAGCTAAATTATTAGTCTTAATTGAAAGTCTTGAGGTCAAGCCTTGTATCATAGTATGTACCGAAACATGGAATCTTGACCATTATAAGTATTTTAATATAACTGGTTATAAAATATACTATAACAATGGTGATATAAATAACTCGGATGGTGTGGTAATTTACATAAAAGACAACATAACTGAAAATACGCAAAGTATTAAAATAGGTAGATTAAATTTACTTAACTCTACTATAAACTTAATAAATAAATAATACCAAAATGGAAATATCAGCGGTTTATAGGTGTCATGATTTACCAAAAGATGAATTCATAACAGAATTAAAGGCTTTTATGATTATGAAAAAAAGAACGAAGAACCATTTAATAATTGGTGACTTTAATATTGATTTAATTAAAACTGATAACTTGAGCTATGAGCATTTAAATAATTGTTTAGAGAATGGTTTCATGCCGGCTTTTCACACAATTACCAGACCATCTGATTTAAATAGTTCAACGGGTACATGTATTGATAATATATTCATCAAAACGAACACTATAGAAGCTAAAGCTATTAAACTATCAAATTTGTTCAATGACCACTATCCTCTTTTTGTTTCAATTAATAAATGTATAAACAAAGAGATCACTAAAATTGTCAAACCAATAAATTATAAGAAATTAGTAGAAATAGCTAGAAAAGTACATTGGAACTCGATATTATCATTACAAGACCCGAATGGAGCCACTGATTCACTTATTAAACTAATATCTGACAGTATAAAGCTAGCTAAGGTAAATATTAAAAAACAATCAAAATCTATTCCACGTAGTTCTTGGATAACGAAAGGCATTATAACATCGTGTAATAAAAAAGAATCCCTCTATGCATTATGGAAAATGGAGCCATACAATATACAGCTAAAGACTGAGTACAAAACTTATGCCAAGACTCTTGATAAGGTAATAAAGCAAGCCAAAAATATATATGATAAACAGCAAATTGAGTTTAATATTAATAATTCCAAACATCTTTGGGCATTCAAAAATGCCAAACTTGGCCGAAATGCAAAGAAAAGTGATAAAATTAAATACCTTCACGATGACAATAAAATTAAACTGCAGGATCCTACCGAAATATCTAATTGCCTGAATACATATTTTAATAATATTGGTTATGAAATCAGCAATAAAATTACTCAGCCGAATAATCTTAAACTAAAACTCCCACCTTTCAACCCGAATACTATATTTCTAACACCAACAAATGAATTGGAAATATTAGACATTATTAAAAATATGAAAATTAAGAGTAGTGGTGTCGATGAAATTAACACCAGAACTGTATTCGCATTAGCCAATTTTATTGCAGAACCTCTCGCACATATAATTAATTTGTGTATAGAAAAATCCATTTGGCCTGATGCCCTTAAGCGAGCTGATATAAAGCCAATTCACAAAACTAAAGAAAAGCATATCATGTCAAATTACAGACCCATCTCACTGATATCTAATGTAGCTAAAATCTTGGAAAAAAGTATTTACAATAGAATTTTAGGATTTGTGAACAAGCATAAAATAATATCAAAAAAACAGTATGGCTTCATGAAGAAAATAGGTACCAAGGATGCTTTAAATTTTCTAACAAATGTAATTTATGAAAAGCTTGATAAAAGTACCCCAATTGCAGTTACATTTCTTGATTTAGCAAAAGCATTTGATACTGTCAATCACAAGATATTATTAGAAAAATTATACTGTTATGGAATAAGAGGCAAAGCTTATAAGCTCATGACTTCTTATTTGCATGACAGAAAACAGCGTGTTAAAGTAAATGAGGTTGTAAGTGAATATTGTGAAGTTCGAACAGGTGTTCCACAAGGAACAGTACTGGGACCATTGTTATTCATTCTGTACGCTAATGACTTACTAACTACTATGCCTGATGACGTAATAATATCATTTGCAGATGACACAGCGGTTATATCTACAGGAGAAAGTTGGGCTGAAGTAGAGATCAAAATGAATAACTATCTTGAAGCTATAAGTAACTGGCTAGCTTTAAATAAGCTATCTTTAAATTTGGACAAAACTGTTTACATGACATTCGGAAATTGCAACATAAGTGTTCCGGTAAACCTAAACATTTCAGTCAACGGAAAAAACTTGAATAGGGTGGAATCATGTAAATATCTGGGAATCATCTTTGATTACAGAATGAAATGGGATAAACATGTAGAATACATTCTTAGAAAAACAAAGTATTTAGGATTTGTATTCTATAATCTCTCTAAGATTATGAAAACAGACACATTGATGAAGTTGTATTACGCATTTTTTCACAGCATGATCAACTATGGAATCATTGCCTGGGGGGGAGCTTATTCCAACGCTACAAAACGTCTGCAAAGCCACCAGAAAAAAATGTTAAAAATCGTAAACAAGAATAAAACAAGTTTACATAACAATCCTTTAAATTTGGAGGAGCTTTTCTCACTTGAATCTTTAAAATATCACTACATTACTCTGAAAGAAAAATTCCTGAACTCAAACAGTATTACTAGGAACAAGAGCATTATTCTCCCACATAGATCTAAAACAGTCAGTAAGAAACGCAGTTTTATAAGGGCAATAAATGTATACAACAGTCTTCCAAATGAACTAAAAGCGTTAAGTAATGTAAGTGGAATAAAAAATAAGTTAAAAAAGTGGATAATTAATAAAGATAATAACTGAATCAGATAGGCAATTGATAAATGAGTTACCATTGTTATTGAAACTTCCTAAAAAACTATGTTTTATTTATTTATTTTTTCTTTTATGTTCTTTTCTATTTTATGTATTCTTAGACATTTTCTTTTATGTTAAGTATATATTTTCCATAGGATAGGTTTATATATTTTTAGTTTTAGGTATTATGCCAAGACCACGAACAGGTAACTCCGATTACCTCTGTGGAGATTATGTAATAATGTCCTGATATTATTGTGTATATCTATTGGTTAATAATAAATAAATAAATAAATAAATAAATATTTATTTGACTTCCCCTCAAAAGATCAGCTCAAAAAAACAGTTAAGAAGTCACTCCAAATTTTTAAATATTACCAAAATAATCGGAAATCGATTTCTTATTATTTTATTCTTATCTTATTAAAACTTTAATATGGTTTTTAATTTTGGAAAGTAAAAAAAATCTTGAAAATAATTCAATTCGATATTTAGATTTGAATTTTTTTGGATCTTTATCGTTTGCAAGAAGTAAATGTGTAATGAGAAAAAGAATTTAAAATATAAAATTTTTGAGAATTTTGGAAGCGATTTCTTAAATTTCTTAAATAAATGGGGTATTTTCTGTTTTTGATGTTACCATATTAATTTAAGGCTTGGCACCAACTTCATACACAGTTTGTTACTACAAAACATATTATTTGTTTAAAATATAAGTTATTTCCTAATGTGGTAGTTTTGCTATTATGCTTTGAAGTCGGTAATTTATTTCCAAATTTTTAGTGAAATTAGTTGCAATATTAAATTACGTTAGTCTGAATCTGGTAGACAATGTCCCTCGTTCCTCGAAGTTTCCTTGGACTTCCATCGCATTGAAAAGGTTGATCTCACAACGTTTCAATAGCTTAGTATCTGCTATCGTCATCAGGAAATTCAGTTTATCCAATACAGGACTGTAACTACATTATAATTCTAACCACCCGTCAACAACAAAAATTGGCGTCATTAAAACTCTAATCCATAGAGCCAAAAATATCTGTAGTACGCCAGAAGTCCTGAAAGAAGAACAAGTGAAAATTAGAGAAGTATTTTTGGCGAATGGATACCCGGAAACCATGATTAACAAGGCGTTTGACGAACTGGACAAACCACCCAGGCAGAAAGAGGAAACCACGATAGCAACTCTATTATTACCGTATACTAAAGGCTTGTCGGAGAAACTTAGACGAATTGCACACAGATATGGAATCAGAATGTTCTTCAAAAGCAGCAACACTCTAAGGAGCATGATTACAGGAACGAGGCCGGACGCTCCAGCAATACCAAATAACTGTATATACAGTATACCTTGTGAATGTAGCAATCTTTACATTGGAGACCGCTGGACACCAGGATAAGGAACACCTCACAGCTACTTAAATGGCGGAGCTAATGAAGTCTGGGCTAGCTAATCATGCGTAGACCGAACACCACAACATCAACTGGGACCAGGCCAAGGTAATTCACAAGGAGGAGCATTGGTATAAAGAAAATTTATAGAGACAACATATATAATCCCGAACGAGAATATAATTAGCGAGCCCAGCATCCAAATTAAAAACATTTGGAAACCCCTTCTTCGGCCACTGTCGCATCACCGACAACCAACCGCCAGATACCACAGCAAGAAACCACACAAGAAACATCGTGGCAGACAACATGAAAACACACCTGCGCAACAAGGCTTGACGATCGATAATGACGGTTGTGATGGCGCCCTCATGATGAATTTTGTTGAAACTTAAACTCATGTACAATTCGTAGAGGGCGCTCAAAAAGCGAACCGAATTCCCTATATGAGTTTCCACCCCCTGCCAGATACGACGACGCTGATTGGACCCTATGAGACCCAATGACCATAACCAGCGACGCATGACCGATTAAAGGTATAAATACCAGGGATAAACGAATTTCCCATCATTCACCTGATGACGATAGCAGATACAAAGCTATTGAAACGTTGTGAGATCAACCTTTTCAAGACGTTGGAAGTCCAAGGAAACTTCGAGGATATTCAATTATATTTAACTTTGTTTCATAACAAATTTCGGTATTGTTAAAAATACAGGTACTTTGCTTTTAAGCCAAATTTATTTATAAATTATGAAATTTAACTATTTATATTAATATTATTATTAATAAAAGTATCCATAAGATCTCAACTTAAATTAACACAATCTAACAGACGAATTGGGTAAGGACCTCTATCTTTTTTGGGGTCTCTTAATTAATATTTACTTTAATATAATCCTAAACTATATTCAATTAATTCATTTTACAATTCGAGTAACCATAAATACAATAATTTGTTATTTTCTGCGTTAAATTTTACACTAAAAAAGTATTTCACTTATAGAATTAAAAACAGGGAAATATGATCATTGCATTTTCGGTTTCAGACTATTTAAATCTTCTTATGGAGAATACCATTATGCTTTAATAAAAAATAAAAGTGCTAACTTAATAGACGCAGTGTAAAGTGTAAAGACAGCCTAATTAAGAAGCTTCACCTTATTTGAAGTGGGTTTATTAATATTTATTCTCATTTACTTTCATCACAGTTTCAATACTTTAATTACCTACAATTAACACCTTCTCCTTCACTTATTGTTTCTAAATAACAAGTTTTTTTGATAAATTTAACATGCGGAATTCTTTACACTCTAGAAGCAACAACAGAACCAATTTAGAAGTGCAGTCTTCCAAATAAAATTAAAAAAAATCTCCAAATTGATAAATTACATTAAACATAAAGTACCCAATTAGCTAACAGAGAATCAACAGAAAAAAATGTTTTGTACCAAACCATGTATGTAGACCATGGTCGATAATTTTTGAAACCCATAAACATAATAGTAGCAGAAAGTCCATTGGAAAAGGAAGAGATTTCAACAACAATAACAGGAAAAATAATATACGGGCCATCTGAGGTCGGGAACATTTTTCCATGACTTTTAGTTTTGCCGGATATCGAGATAAACAGTTTTTTACCCCCCTCAGATTGCCTGTAAAATAATTGTCCATTCATTTTCGTTCCTTTGCCAATGGATTTCAACCTGCTATTTTTTTTCACTTTTCACTATTTTCAAAGGTTCCAATCCTGGTCTAATGTACTTGCCTGCAGAAATCCCTATTTAATTTAAATTTTTACTTTAAAAGAAGAACCTAATCACACCACCACATTTGAACATAAGTTCCAAATTTGAATCCGAAAGTTTGTCTAATTATTTTTAATTTACGAATTTTCGTAGGTTTTGATAGCTATTTGTTATGGTGGACATTTACTTATCCGACGCGAAAGAATTTGCTGCAATTTTAATAGTTTAGCATTAGTTAAATAATTTTTCCTCTTTAGTAGAATAGTTATGTACTAATGCGAATGTTCAATTTATTTACTTTTGCTCGTTATATACATATTGAATCCTTTTATAGTGAAGACTTTTATGTCCCCTGAATTTTTGAATGGAAAAACGTTAAATGGGGCTTTTCTTGCCATGCCCTTCAGTGCAGAATATATAAAGAATCTCTCTCTATTTATATCTTTTAAAATAAGTAATTTCAAGATAAATTATTAATAAAATCCAAGTGAGATGGCGCCCACTATGGACAAGTAGCTTAAATCTTAATCTAATATTCGAAATTAGACAGCAGTCGATATTAAATATTATTAAAATAATCGACTTTTACTTACAAAACTGTATGCTCTAAAAACCTTCTTTTCGATTCATTTATGACTTTACTTTTTTACAAAAACGATGACGACAGCAACTATTAAAGTGACCAAATTGAATGTGTTTATAAGGTGTTTGCGCATTTATCGAAGATCACATATGAAAAGTTTTACGTTTTAATATATCGCATACAAAGAAGTTACATACAAACTCAATGAATTACAAAAGTTGGTGTGTAAATTTTATAAAATTTCTACTCGCTATAATCAGAATCAATTCATTTACGCTATGTACTCATAACGGCCCAAAACCCCATAGTTTCGTATGAAATTTCCCCATTTTTTCGTCCAATATTTTCGAAGCAAATGGGTTTTTGTGCATCGAATGTAAAAAACGTTGCAAACTACGTTTTGTGAACAATATTTTTTATTTGAAGTAAAATTATAAAGTTACATAACAAAAAAAAACAAAATCATTTGGTGTACTAATAACATCCAGACAACAAATATTTCAAAACTCTGAGATTTAAATCAAATTATATAAAATAGTTACAAATGTTTATATTAACCACTCATTATGTGTTAAACACGTCCAACCACAGATAAGAGTTTTATTAAAATCTCATCAGCATTGCTTACAGCCTTTCCAGATCCAACCACATTCCCCCCTTTACAGTAGGGATGAAAGATCGTGGATCCATTTCCAATGGAGTTTTAGTCTTCGGGTTCAGTTTAACTCGGTAGTTCCTAAGAATAGTAGCTAATCCAACCTTTGTTTGCATTAAGCCAAATCTCAGACCTGCACAAAAAACAAAAACATATTTTCAATTTTAAAAATCAAACCATTCTGTCAGATAAAAGAACAAATTATCCCACAAAATGAACAAATAGTAGGATATTTATACTTCAAATTTGAGAGTCATGTTTTTGAAATATAGAAACTATTAAATTGCTTTCAAAAATTATAGTATTTACATTAAGTCATGGTTCTTATAAATTTTCTTAAAATCATATTTTAGTCATATAACTTAGAGATACTACGACCTAGGTAAGTGAATATTTTCATATAAGAATGGATTTTTTCAACCATCCCAGTCAATGATGCAGCTTTAAGCTTAACACCCCTAAAGAAAACACTAGAGAACTTTTTAAAGAATTAATTAGGTTGCCGAATAGGTAAGGTAAAAATCCAACTTCTGTCTAATAGAATCTGGCGCAGACTAAGACCGACAACAACATAAACCCAACGGCAAAAAACAACACACTAAATTATAACGACAGAATTTTATTACCACAGAAATGGTAATGAACAGTTTCAAATGGAATATAATTGGAATTAAAGTATAGAAGGAGGAACTGCATATAGTTTTGTTGCGATTATTCTGCGGAATAGTTTTTATTTTACTCAGATTTTATTTTATTTGTCGAAAATTGAAGAGGATTATCCTGCTTATATAAGGAATACAATTTTTATAACGGTGGTAAGGGAATTATTGGAAATTCATCCGCTTGGGTACGCAACCTGACGGACAAAATATGAACTACTCTAAGCAGGTCGAGTATAAACAGCTGATGTTAGATAATATGCCAAAGCTGCAGTTTCAAAGTGTTTACGTTTTTTTCTGAAATATTCAGTAATTAATTATTATTAATAAGCTTAGTTATTATTTAAAAATAGCTTTAATTTTAATATTTGATCAAAAATTTTCAATCATGGAGTTTCCTCCTCGACAAAATAAAACTTTTTGCTGCGTGTATGGATGCAATAGCAAGAACAATACATTTCGATTTTATACCTTTCCTCCTACAAATTCAAGTTTTGTGTTCATAAAAAATAAATTTGGTGAAGATGAAATGATTGACCCTCGATTAGCTTGGATAAAAGCATTGAAAATTGGAAATCCAATTACACAGTCAAAAAAAGTGTGTTCATTACATTTCACCAAACATGACTTTATACCAACATGTAAGTAATTACCTATAGAATATTTTTTTTATAATTATATATTTATCATCAATATGAAGCAAAATATTTTTTAGTGTAATATTTGTCAGAAAAAATAATAAACAATAAACATTAAATTTTATTTTTCATTGCAGTCAGTGCCAATCCACGTCGGTCTTATTTAAAAAAAAAAGCGTTCCATCATGTAATCTTCCTGAAAGATCATTAAAATTATTTGATCAACCAAATGTGAATCAAATTGAAAAGAGAAACGAAAGACAACGTTAGAGATCATTGAATAAAAAATCATCTGTTATTATTGATACAGATCAAGATGATCAAGTACAGCACATCCCATGTAATGTAGATCTGTGTATTGTGTATAAAATATAATATTAACATTAAAGTGATTTCATAATATTAAATTTTTCAACGCCTGATAAATTTATTTTTAAGTAAAAATCTAACCTGTTGCAGTAGAGAAGTGTAGCTATCACGTGCTTACAGTTTTCACTCAGACCAGCTGTACACGAACATGACATTCCCATTATTTTTCCATCATGTGATATTACGCCTATAATTTCATGCAGTTGATTTTTGAAATGAGAAGTTTGTAGACAGTTTGCAATTATTTTATACTCATTATCACAACTAGTATCTATTTGCTGTAGACCACATTTGATTAGATGTCCCGCATCAAGTATATTTTCACCGCCGATGAAACTCTTATGACTAGGTTGAGTAGTTGCAAACTCACAAATTTCTTGAATTGAAACTTTCATTTTTTTAAATTTTTATTATAAATTTAATTTTAATGACAAGTACATATACACTTCCATATAAAAACACGACAGCTGATTTAAAAATGCATTTTAGAGTGTTAACCGCTTTTGCCGCAAGGAGAAGCCACGCCCCCGGCTGAATTCCCAATACTATCTTTTAAATAAGAACACATAAGCCAAATTTACTAGACGTAACAACTGAGAAAGTGAGGAGATATTTAGAATAAATAAGTTGTCTGATTTAGAATACCGTAGCAGATTGTGTGGAAGCGTACGTGGGCTAGCTGCTGTACAATATTTGCTACCTAATTAACTAAAAGTTACCTATACAAATTCTGGGTCCTTCTCCAAAAGGTATGTGGGCATACTGATTTCTTCCTTGTTTGTTCTCCGGACTGAACCTTTCTGGATTAAACTCTTTCGGATTTTCGTAAATATTCTCATCATAATGTATGTTGGTTATTGGAATGAAGACTCTAACGCCTTTCTCAAGAACTACGTTAGTATTTGGAACCACATAATCCTCCACACACTTTCTTGTTAAAAACGGTAGTGGTGGATACTTTCTAAGAGTTTCTGAAAAATACAAAATCTACTTTAGATGTTTGTTAACAAGTTATGTAGTGTTTTGCCATCTAAGAACTTAGAGCATACATTTCTGGAGCTGCTTTCAATGACCTACGTCCAGTATGTATTTCACTGCTTTCTTTATCGCTCTCTCCTTCTAGTCTTGTACACTGAAAGTTACCTCCAGAGGAATATACTCTAAGTCTTACTCTAAATCTATGACTTTCTGAGAAACTAGGTAAACTAGTTCTATAGAACGTCATTGTAAAATTATCTATATATAAATAGGCAAAAACAAAACGATTAGGTACCATTTTCTTCTCTGTCTCTCGCCCGATTTTCTTCTTTTTTTTTGTTTAGTAGCTACTGACGACCTTCAGTGCAGAATGCTAATATTAATTTATAATATTGGTTCATTCATTAAATAAAATATAATAAAAATTCATTATTTACGTCCATAATGTCAACGCCAAACAACTGAATGTACCCCAGCCGTCAGACTCAAAACATGGGGTAATTATATATAGAGGGACCAATGCTGTTATATACTTAGAGCATGTACTTCTGGAATGCATGTACATGCAAGCGTTGTTATTGTTTAGTGGTAAAGTAATCGTTTTATATTATAATTATACAGGGCGATTCCAGATATGTTAGAAATCATTTTTTTCGTGGGTGGCACATAAGCAGTTGCATATACAGGGTGTTTAAAATACAGAGTAGAGTGCAATTATAAATAATAAAATAATTATATAGGGAAGCCCATTAGCGGTTGAGTTTACAGGGTTCTTGGAATAGAAGGTGCAGTAGAATTACAGTTATACAGGGTGGTGGAAATGGAAATGCAACATTTCGTAACCCATAAGCAGTTGTATATATAGGGAAGATGAAATATATGGTGAGAGGAATTATAGAAATACAGGATGTTGATAAAAAATATTAGAAAAGGAAATGATTTATAGAGTAGCCCACGAAGAGTTCCATATATATGATAATTGAAATATAGGTCGGAGTAGAATTATAGTTACAGAAGATAGTTAAAAATTTCATAAACAAAAAGAGTAAATACGGTGGCTCATAGGCAGTGGCATATACAGAATGGTTTACCGGGTTGTTCAAAAATGATAAAAAATATTATGCGTGGTCCATGAGCAGTTGCATATACAGGGTGGTGGAAATATATAATGAGATGGAATTATTATAATGAGGATTTTAATAAATGTTACAGAATTGAGTGCAATTATAGTTATACAGGGAGGTTAGAAAAAATAAATATGTAGGGTAGCCCATTAGCGGTTGAATTGTTATCATATTAAATTAAGAATTACGAATTTGAACACAAATAAAGTCCTATGAATTATATCTGAAAAAACTTGAATTTCGTTACTTATTTATAGAAGCGAGATGTAAGACCGACATCTTGGATTTTCGAGAAAACTATCACACAGAGGTTCCGAATCTGGAACCGTTCCGTGTAATTGCTGTTCTCCCTAAAGTCCTAGGATAGAATGTCACGGTAAAATTTTCAGGTTACTTAACCTGCCAGAGATATTGACACAATTGGTCGAATTTCGACCACTGGGCGACAGCTAGTTACATTAACTTCACCTGTAAACTCTTTGACGTGTCATTCTTTTGTATGCATAAAGTATTAAATATCTGTGACACGTGAAGTTAACGTGATTGTTTTAACGTAACATTCCAAATCCAACCTAGGAATTACAGGATGACAATGACATAGATTGGCTCCAGATGGAACCTCTGTGAGGTAGTTTCCCCGAAAATCATACATCTGTAAAATTACAACTTGCGTCAACATATTCAAAGACAAGTATTACGTATACAAATTCGAGAATATATTCTCTTTGAAGACGCGACATGTAAAGACCGACATCTAGGATTTTCGGAGACACTAGCACATAGAGTTTCCGAATCTGGAGCCGTTCCATGTAATTGCTGCTACTCGTAATTCCTGACATTCTAACCTAGGAATTACGGGTAACAGCAATTACATGGAACAGCTCCAGATTCGGAACCTCCATGTGCTAGTTTCCCCGAAAATCCTAGATGTCGGTCTTTACATCTCGCGTCGTCAAATTTAACGAAATGTATCAAAAACATAAAGAAGTGTTCGAGAGGACACTCAATTGTGGGAAGCGCAACTGATCAAGATTCCTTAACCAGAAACAATATATATTTTATACAAAAGAATGACACCTTCGAAGAGCGTACTTTCTACTTTATTACAAATTATAAAAATTGTTACCATCAATAACTTGTTGCATATATTCTAAATCTTTCAGGGAATCGTAACAAATTTTGTTATCGTACTTCTTCAAAACCCTATCGAGTTCTTCCCTAACTCTTTCTTGCACTTCTGGATGTTCCGCCATTTCGTATAAAGCAAATGACATTGTAGTGGAGCTAGTTTCAAAACCAGCTAAGAAAAATACGAAACACTGAGCCATCATTTCATTCATAGTTAACGTCGTACCATCACCTGTAAAGGTACGCCATAAAACTTTATGATACAACTATTTATAAAATATTCTTACCTTCAACTTCTTGTCCAGTTGCATTATTTCTGATATCAATAAGAAGCTGAAGGAAATCGTTTCTAGAAATATTGTTTTGTTCTCGATAACTGACGGTCTTTTTGACAACATCCGTGAAGAAATCAGACACATCTGTAGGAAGCATCTTCACATGCAGAGCTCTACACAGATTTGGGGACATGCTCATAGCAATGCCAATTACTTGGTCGAACTTACGTCTTAGGAATATTTTACGTCCATATTTGACAAAGGGTGAATCGGCGTCCTTGAAGCTGTTACATTCGATACCAAATGCACAAGAACCAATGATATCAGTTGAGAAGCATGCTAAAAAATGTTAAAATATGTTTTAATATAGCAGACTTTCCACAAGTCATTGAAATAATTATTTTGAAAACCGTAATAAATGAGGTAAATAAATGCTGCCTTTAGCTTATATTCTCCACAGCACTATTATCAGAAAAAATACAAGGCCGTTCCGTAAATGGGATATTATATCAGAACTGTCATAGAAATAGAAATATTATTTATTTTAGGTAATCGCAGCTTATCAGAAGTTAAAACCTGATTGGTTACTTACCTAAAATATACTTAATGTCAACAGCCGTCAGACTGTTACATTCTTTTAAGTAATTTTCGAGGACTTCACCACAGTCTACTAAAGTTTGAAACATTCCTCTCATTTTTCCAGATGTAAAGGTCGGTGTTAATTTCATTCTAAGGTTTCTCCATTTAGTACCTCCGATAGCAAATAAGTGAGCAGCTGTAACAAAAATAAATTTTAAACTCTCAAATATTACAAACAATAATACTTCTTGATCTGTAAAAATTCAAAATATTGGAATGGTTCGAAGTTCAGACATATATAAAAGGCCGGCCCAAACTATCCTGTAATTCAGTATGGTATATTTCTATGAGTCGTTGAAACCAAGATCATCTAGAGTTTCTTACAAGATCTTTTGTAAACAGTATTTCCTATTTTTAGTTTTTACCTCAAGTATTTTTTTGTGTAGAATTAAAATACTCAACACTAATATTACATTATTTGTTCATTATTGAATTTAAGTCTGCTTTAAATTATTTCATAACTATCGATATTTATAATATATCAAATACCGCAACTATCTTTTTAGCCTCCCCATTTAGAGCTTGCTCTCCACCCTTATTTTTTGCAACGGACTCCATTTGTAAATAAATGATATGTCCATTCTATCTATATCTATCTTTGAGGGATTGTTTTCTCTTTGGTATTTTTTCACTAAAAAATTAGCTGTCAAATTTTGTTGACCGAAACATGAACGTAATTTATGGTTAGCTTGGCTGATATTTTCTTCATTGTTTTAATCCACAATAATATCTAACCTAACTTCTGAGCAAGCAGTACTTTAAAATCAACTAACACTTGAATAAACTCTATCCTAGGTCCGACGTTATTTACGTCATATTTGAGTATGTACTACGGTAGGTTTTCTGATTTCGAGAAAAATAAATTTACTCATGTTTAGAGAAAGAACCAGTTGAATTACTAGCATTGAATAGAAAATATCTCGTGTTACCTCTAATTAATTAACTTGTTTATAGTAATCACTTCTGAAAAGTAATTGTGATTTAATTTTCTAGAAATTATTTTTAATTAAATCGTTAGTGTTACGGCACAATGCCTCCTTTGCTACGAAATCTATGACACTACCTTTAAATAAAATGAGAGATTCTTAAGATAATAACACCTTGTTTAAATACAAATTAGTTGACGTACATCTGCACATATCAGATCACGTCGTTACCTACTTTTTACCAACAAAGTCTTAAAACTAATGTAGTAAACACCCGTCTTAGGTACAAACTACCAAGAATAAGCGATCGCAATTAGGAGGATTTGATATTAAAAATTAATGCCTGATCTCTTAGATGGGGTGTGACTTCCAGAAGATTAATAACGCGTTTTAGTAACGAACAAACATTGATCATGTCAATTATCAAATATGACCAGTAAACCTCTGCCTAGATGAGATATCTATATATAAATAGGCTAAGACAAAATGATTAGGTACCATTTTCTCCTCTGTCTCTCAACCGATTTTCTTCATTTTTATTTTGTTTCGTAGCTACTGACGACCTTCAGTGCAGAATGCTAATATTAATTTATAATAATAGTTCATTCATTAAATAAAATATAATAAAAATTCATTATTTATGTCATAATGTCAACGCCAAACAACTTAATGTGCCGCGTTCCGCCACCGCCAGACTCAAAACATTGAGTAATTATATATAGAGGGACCAATGCTGTTTATACTTAGAGCATGTACTACTGGAAGTGGCATGCAAGAGTTGTTATTGTTTAGTGGTAAAGTAATCGTTGTATATTATAATTATACAGGGCGATTTCAGATATGTTCAAAATACTTTTTTTCGTGGGTGGCACATAAGCAGTTGTATATATAGGGTGTTTAAAATACAGAGTAGAGTGCAATTATAACTAATAAAATAATTATATAGGGAAGCCCATTAGCGGTTAAATTTACAGGGTTCTTGGAATAGAAGGTGCAGTAAAATTACGGTTATACAGGGTGGTGCAAAGAGTATTATACAGAGATGCATATACAGGGTGGCGGAAATGGAAATGCAACATTTTGTAACCCATAAGCAGTTGTATATATAGGGAAGATGAAATATAGGGTGAGAGGAATTATAGATATACAGGATGATGTTAAAAAATGTTAGAAACGGAAATGATTTATAGAGTAGCCCACGAAGAGTTCCATATATATGATGATTGAAATATAGGTCCGAGTAGAATTATAGTCACAGAAGATAGTTAAAAATTTCATAAACAAAAAGAGTAAATACTGTGGCTCATAGGTGGTGGCATATACAGAATGGTTTACCGGGTGGTTCAAAAATGTTAAACATATTATGCGTGGTCCATGAGCAGTTGCATATACAGGGTGGTGGAAATATATAATGAGATGGAATTATTATAATGAGGATTTTAATAAATGTTAGAGAATTGAGTGCAATTATAGTTATAAAGAGAGGTTAGAAAAAATAAATATGTATGGTAGCCTATTAGCGGTTGCTTTGTTGTCATATTAAATTAAGAATTACGAATTTGAACACAAATAATGTCCTATGAATTATATTTGAAAAAAACTTGAATTTCTTTACTTATTTGTAGAAGCGAGATATAAGACCGACATCTAGGATTTTCGAGGAAACTATCACACAGAGGTTCCGAATCTGGATCCGTTCCGTGTAATTGCTGTTCTCCCTAAAGTCATAGGATAGAATGTCAAGATAAAATTTTCAGGTTATTTAACCTGCCAGAGATATTGGCACAATTGGTCGAATTTCGACCACTGGGCGACAGCTAGTTAACATTATACGTCTCTAGAGCAACATTGAGATAATTTTGGGGCATATAATTTAACAGGAATATGCTTATACTACAATTTCAGTAACAGCTTATAAAGAATAACAAATTCGTAGAATAAATTATTTAAACAATAATGCACACAAAAATATGGATTTCTTTTTTTTGTGCTTATATTACGAAAAACAATAAAGGAATTGCAATGAAAAAGTTTTAAAAATTCAGAAATTCGTCCTGACTGGATCATTTTTCACCAAGAACTTTCTTATAATAAAAACTGTGACAAGATAGATAAGAATTATGTTATTAAGTTTTTCTTCTCGTATTGTCGGTTCACATTGATCTATTTTCAGTCTCCTATTAACTTTTATTAATTAAAATGCATTTTCCCCCTGTCTTTACCCTCCACTGTCAAGGCATCTAAGAAAAAATGAGAGTCGCTCGTTTAAGCCAAAAACACGCATTTTAATACATTTTACAGCATGTAACGAGAATATTCATATTATATTTTGTATATCTCCATCGAACGATCATAGTTAATACGGTACGTTCTGCAAAATATTTATACAAGTTATTTACATCGCAATTCTGCAAGATCTACTTTACGGACAATATTAATGCTCTCATAATTTACTATAACCAGTTGGCTGTTAAGGTTATATCATATATAGCGCTCATAAACTAATGTTATTAAATTTTCTAACACTTAAAAAACTCTACTGGATGGTGTAAATATAAATACTTAATTAAATACGCCATACTTACATAGGGGGTCATCTCTTTCATTATAATAAACTCCTCTGTCGGTAAAATGATTAAAATCTTTGGTTAAAATAGATTTTACAATTTCAAGATCTAATGGCACGAAAAGTGGGTTAGCACTGAGGTACATCCCGAAATAGGCCCATCCTAAAACAAAATTTAAAAAGATTAAATATTTTTTTATGAAATAATATAACTTATAGTTCATGGAGTTGCTTTACCTTTTCTCTTGGCCTTCTCTACAATATCAAAAATTTCTTCACCAATTGAGATGTTCCTGGTAAATGATTTTCTGTTACCTAAAGGAAAAGTTGGCTCAAAATATGGCACACTCTTTTTTTTCCAGTGTTGATAGTTCCATTTGAAATAGGCATATAAAGTAAGTATTAAGACTGCTAGTACACCTATTATGTTTAACAGAATTATACTCGCAAACATCATCTGTAAAAAAATACAATTATTGTACACTATGTAAAGAATTTTAAAGAGGAACTTTAATAATACTTTCCATAAAGTGTGGTTTGATACATAAAAATTGTATCAAGATTTTTCATTTCCGTTCATAATGACGTAGAAAATGAATTAATACATTACTTTAGGCCCTCATAGGACATATATACAAATATATTAAACGATCTTAATGAAGAATTTAAATATGAAATTTAAAAAATCATTCAATCTATTTCACAGTTAGGCAACACATCTTACAAGCTACAGTAAAGGGAGTAGCATAAGTGAAATATAAATGAAATCACTATAATTACCCAATTTAAGTATCAAATTAAAAGTAGCGGGAAATTCAATTTCCGTATTAAATTTACAAGTTTCATTTCTTATGGAAAGAAGTAGGCTATAACACAATTCGTTAGTTTACATACAGCTTAAATACCTTTAATAGTACCTAATCCAAAATTTAATTATTAATAACGCAAGTGGATTTAATTCTTCTCTAATAACAATATTTGAAAGGTTTGCTTTCCTTAACATTTGTTTTTTAATTATTTCGATTCATATTCCTGTAATAAATTCACAAATATTTATCTTTAATTCAAAACCATTGTTTTATGTTATCTAATAAGTAGCACTCAAGGTTAACGATAAACATATTTCAATTAAAATATCCATTTTTTAAATCAATTTTTTTTCACGCAGAAGTCAATCTAAAAATTGCAAAGATGATTTATACATCTATGTTTTCAATTTTATATGTTTTACGATATCTCAATCTGTATTGAATTTGTTAAATTTAAGCTGTAATATAATAAAGTATGATGTATAACAAATGAAATTATGTCCCATTATCAGCGTACATTTACATGAAGGTTTATATTACTATAGATTGGTTTATGCATAGCATACTACTCTAAATATAGCCGATGAAGGTAAAGAACTGAACGTTATATTGGTTTTGTTAGTTAGAAGTTATCTCTCAGATTTTAGGTTACTAAAACTGTGTGGCGCCCGTAAATAAATTTACTTTTTATAACCTAACCTAACCCACTTTCCTAAATGCTCTCAACGAAGAGCCAATCAAGATAAGTCGTTATTTTGAAGATATTTCAGTGCTTTGGAAAGGGAATGCTTTTCTTCTTAAGATCTAGGAGAGAATGTAAGCGGTTCATGGGCGTCATAATACAAATTGAAATATTTTGTTAGTTTATTAGCTTTATTGCAATAATTAAAAAAATATAATTCCATACATTGAAACGGTTGTAACTTTTACTGTAAATAAATCCATACACCTGCATTCTTTTAGTTCCTTAACAGAAAGCAGGGACAGAACACTCTTGCGAAAGAGATGTGGTATAAGAAAACAACTAGTGTTCCGGACAATTTCCACAATTTTATGGAAATTTTTTGTGGAAATCGCCGCTACTGCACTTTCAATTATATGAGGAAATAATCCGTATGAACTATCAAAATAATGCGAATTAATGACAACAGATATTTTTCACAAAAACTTTTACCCAAAACTTTCATATTTAACTTTAAGGTACTGTAATCTTAAGAGATTATCATATTTTTCTGCAAAATTGATTCCCTTTTACTTACTTAAATTTTTAACTGCTCTTTCAGCGATAATTAAAAGTTGAAGCCGGTGTGTCAAATCATCTGCAAACAATTTCGCCTTTAGAGATTCGTAGTTGCAAAGAGGGAGTTATGAGTTAAACTGATCACTACCCACAGCACTACAATAGTGTCCAGACAATATACGAATTATTATCGTTTTAACATAAATGATTAGGATGGTGTTTTAAAACGAAAACTATTTGAACGCGATAACATCTAAACCGATGCGTTTGTTCTTCAAGAAATTCTACTCATTATCTAATCTTGTCCAATCTGTTGTTTAATTAAAGAAGGATGGGAAAATAGACAGTGAACTTAAAAATGATTTAATTAGCCTTGAACTTCAGTTTTTTCCTGAAGATGTCGCTATCGACAACAATATCTCCAGCAGCGACTGCTTCCTAATTATATTTTTCCTGTGCCAATGATTACCTAAGTAAAGGAATTATTTTTTTGGTATTTACAGATTTAATAAACTTGACTGGAGCCTTGGATCTGGGTAAAGCTTAGCTAATTAACTATTAAGCAGGATTTCTTACATTAGACGTTATGCAAATTAAAGATTCACAATCATTGTTGGAAGCATTTATTCCTACCAAGAGCGTCGCCAAAAGTGCTAGGTTTTGGCTTATAGGTGGGAAGGCAGGGCAACAGGATTTTGTCTTAAAATTGTTGTTGGGAATCAAATCTGAACACACAAATACAGACAAGTTGTTGAAAAATAATAATTTAAGTAGTGTTAGTTTGTAGTAAATGTTAAGAAAAATTAAATTAAAATTTTCTGTTTTCAAAATATACAGGGTGAATTGAATGTATTGAACTTTAAATAAGTCTTCAGGATCATATTTTGTTTGAAAAATGATAAAATACATAAATTTTAGCATTTCCCCCTTGACCTTGACCATGACGGTAATATCGAGGTCAAATGCATTTTTTCAAATAGGAACCCGCATTTTTTATTCCGGTTTCGGAAAGAGAGGAATATTTTACCACAATGGTGACCTTGAGCATGACTTCGTTCATTACCTTTTCCAAGGTCAAATGCCTTTTTATCAAACAAGAACTCCTATTTTTCATTATGAATTAGTTGAACGTCCGAACATGTCCTTGACCTTGATCTTGATTTTACCGTGTCCTTGACCATGACCTTGACGGTCATATTGGGATCAACTTGTTTTTTTTTTCAATGAGAACCCTTTCTTATTACGAACTTGGAAAGAATGGAAAATTTTACCTCCAATTATAATGTTGACCACTGCCTTGACCCTCAATGTCATTTCCAAGTCAAGATTTTTTTTTCAAATAGAAACCCCTTTTCTTCCAAATCGAATTGGGAAATAGCGGATAAGTTTACTTCTGAAAAGTACTTTAATGACGACAGACAAGGTCATCCGATTTTAGTAAAAATCTTTTGATTTTTCAAATTTGCGTCCGCCATTTTGGATTCGCCATTTTGAATTTTGAAAATCTAACCTCAGATTCGTAAACGGGGACTTCCAAAAATTCCCTGTAACGATTTTGTTGAAAATCTATTAATTTTTCAATAAAAACGCATTTGACCTTGGTAGCAGTCAAGGTAATGAACGAGGTCATGGTCAAGGTCATTCTGGGCATAAAATTTTCCGCTCTCTCCAAAACCGGAATAAAAAATGAGGGTTCTCATTTGAAAAAATGCATGTGACCTCGATATGACCGTCAAGGTCATGGTCAAGGTCATGATCACCATTAGATAGCCAGGAGAAAATGCTAAAACTTTTGTTTTATCATTTTTTAAAAAAAATATATTCCTGAAGAGTTATTTAAATTTTTCCATATTTTTAGCTCATCCTGTATGATGTGGCTTTACAAGCACTCACAAATTTTAGAATATATGAACGAACATTATTAGTTGAATAATTTACATAAACACGACCCAATGCCTAGCAAAAATCACTTAACTCCACATCGATAATATGATGACGACGTTTCGGCAGTCGTATCTAGTCTCATCAAAACTGTAGCTCATTTTAAAAGGGTTTTTGATATATTTTCACCTGAACTGCTAAATATTTGCACTCATAGCGTTTACATCCTGTATATAATCTCACAAAAGTGTACTTTACTTACTGGGTGTAATATTTTGTGACGGAAGAATAAATTTAAAAAACACACAAATTTGTTTTATTCATATATATGAATTTGGCTCACCGAAAAATGAATATATTCGATTTGACCCTCCTCTAGATCCAACTCTGTTTCTAATAAAGATAAATAATATCTTCACAATTGTCCCGGTCAAACTTTTTGATTAACGATTTGAAGCTGGTAAAGATATATATGTTATTAAAAGTGGGATTCTCTCTTCAATCATAGGCATATACAGGGTGTAAATGGTTTGAGTGCAAAGATTTTGAGGATCAATACTTCAGGTCAAAACAAATCAAAAAGCTTTATAACATTTCCAGAAATAAACTATAGTTTTGCCAAAAAAAAAAAGAAAGTTAGAAGTCATATAGCCTTTATTACAGTGAATAATAGACTATTTCCGGCTTCAAAATGCTTGTAAAGCTAAATATGTAAATACTCAATAGCTTATACACCTTTAATAACTGTATTAACAAAGAAAATTAATATTTAAACTCTAAAATTTGCCGTATGTTTCTCCGAACAGATGTGGCAACATAGCATATAATATGCCTTATTCAGTACTACAGCTGACCACTGCCACGAATCCTTTTTTGCTGCACCGGTTCTTGTCAGAAAGTGAAAGTGATATTTACGTGACATTCTACGTAGTGTTCGTGATTTGATTTTCGTTTTAAAAAATAAATTTGAGAAATAAATAATGTCTGTTGTCAATTGTGAGTTCGAGTGTATTAGTTTGTGACAAATAGTGGCAATTATACAATTAGGTAAAGACCTGCCATGCTATTAATTTGTGGGGAAAACACTTGTAATAGCAACAATGTTGAATTTTGAATATTTACTATAGAGAATCCTTTGTTCTCCAGAGCTCTATCATAATGACAACCTGTAAGTACATGGGTATTTATTTGTCTAATATAAGTAAAATTAATTTTATGAGTAACAATTATTTTTCGAATAATTTAACACATAAAAGAACTACATATAAGAACTGTAATTATTTAATACAAAAAAATAACAGGTATTAATTTTTTTGTGTGAATCATGCCTTTATTATTCACGTTACAAGTGAATTTTTAGCGCGACGTTGCCACATTGACAATAATTTACTTAACATGTATTTCGAATTTTCTTGCTTATTAAGGCCTATAGACCATAGCGTTAGAAGAGTTTTTTGTTTTATTTGGTGTGTACTATCTGCCTCTAAAATATATGCACTCAAACTGTTTACACCCTGTATATTTCCATAGACTGAACAGAGCAAACAATTTTTAATGACGACAAGATGATCGGCTTTTTTCGTGCTATTTTTCTCTAGCTCAAATGAATTTGACACATAAGATACTTAAGCAAAAACGTTTATGTGATTATTTGCAATTTATTTTCTTCGAAAAAAAACTACAACTAAACGTAATTTTTTAATAAAAAACGTGAAATTAAAAAAAAGTTTATTAAAAACAATAAAACAAAACATACAAAATGTGAAAAATCATTGTCATAAGGATCTTACAAATTCTTTTCCATAACATTTATTTATTCTACAAAATAACAAAATAGATAATATAAAAAATACCATTTATATGTAAAATTAAATATTTGTCTAAAACTAAATACATAATACCACAAAGATGTTATAATTTCTCCAAATCCAACCAAATCCCTCCTTTAGCGGAAGGCGTAAACGATTGAGGATCCATCTCCAACGGCGTTTTTGTTTTTGGATTTAGTTTTATTCCGAAATTTCTTATTACTGCTGTTAACCCCACTTTTGTTTCCATTACTCCAAATCTCAACCCTATAATGAAACGCATATGCTCAATAAAAATTATATAAGAAATACTTTAGTTATGAAACTCTACATAATGTGTAAAATTAAATTACATATTAGGAGATTATTAATCATCAGACCCCAAAGCGAAATATGTAAATTATTAAACATGTTTATGAACATATATATAGTGTGGAACAGCTAAATGGAATAAATTCGATAACGAATAAAGAAAGGCGTGTTGAGGAAAAAGCTTGAACAAATGGATTTTTATTTTTTCATGCGCTTTTTCTCAACAAAAAAAATATATAGGGTGTTTCATGTGTAGTGGCCAATACCAACTTTCTTATTTTAAATACAAGACCCTGTATATTATTTATTTTGTGGATTCTTCAGAAAATTCTAGACAAAGTCCATGTACAATGTCCTATACCTATCTTCAACTGTTTCGGAAATATTAAGTGTTTTCAGATTTATTACACTCAATACTTAATTCCCATTTAGCTGTTTATATTGAGATAATAAGAAAAAAACAGTTCTGCATTCTTATTAATGATTTGAAAAAAAGACAGTTTTGTTTTTGTTTCGTCAAAACTCATAGTGATCAGTGTCAGTTCTATTGACGTTTGAATTTAGTTAACTGTACGTAATAAAATCAGAAAAATGGTTATAACACATGGACACAAATGGAAGTTTCTACCTTATTTCACGAAAACTTTCCAAATTTGCGCCTGTATGCCAAGGAACAATTAGCAAAATAGAAAAGCAGTTTCGCGAGCTTGGTCATGTAAGACAGATAATAAAATAGCTGCCAATGCTTTAAGTGATAATACGAAATTAGATATGCTTGAGTTTCAAAAAAACGACATAATTCTGGTCGAAAAGCAGCCCCACTGTTCAACGTTAACCACACATTAATTTTTCGATTATTCAAGGAAAGTAAAATGCAGCCCTATAAAATGATGCCGACTCAGGAGCTTATGGCAGACGATTTCGATAGGAGAACGTATTTCTGTGAACAAATGATGGTGAGGTTAGATAACAATCTGATCCAATTAGAAGATGTTTTGTTTTCTGATGAGAACACATTTACACTTCACGGTCATTTTAATCGTCAAAATTGCCGCTATTGGTCACTGGATGACAGAGAAACATTCGCAATATCCTGAAAAAGTTAATGTTTGGGCAGGAATTGTTGGAAATCATATCGTAGGTCTCTTTTTCATTGATGGCAACTTGAATGGAGATAAATATTTAGAACTTCTCCAAAATAATGTCGTGCCAACTTTGACCAACTTATATCCTGATCCAGTAAACCCACAAGTTCCTGTCAATGGAATGTGATTTCAGCCAGATGGAGCACCGCCCCATTACGAAAGTCTGTCAGTACCTGAACCAAATTTTTCCAAATCGGGGGATTGGGAGGCGCGGATCGATAGAATGGCCAGCACGATCTACTGATTTGACGCCATTGGACTACTATTTGTGGGGATATGTCAAAAGTACTGTATACTAAACACGTGAACTTAAATGACCTAAAAAGACGAATCATGCTTGCGATTAGATCAGTCACGCCTAAGATGTTGAGTCAGTTAAAACGTTGTTTTCTGAATGATACTTGTGGCATATTTTTCAATGTCTAAGTGCTTCTTGGGAAATAATACCACAGTTTAAAGAAAATTGCTGTGTATTCCAAACGTTTTGGAGTCTAGATCAGACTTTGGATTTTTGACGTAACACAAAAATCAAAATAATACACATTGTCAAATATTTTAATTTACATCTTAGAATTGTGCCCTTTTTAATCCGTAGTTTCTTAACCTTTGACAATGGGGTCTGATCTAGACCCCGAAACGTTTGGAATATACAACAATTCTCTTTAAACTGTTGTGTTATTTCCCAAGAAGCACTTAGACAGTTAAAACGTTGCCAGGATGTTTGCGGCAAGCATTTTGAACATTTGGCATTAATTTTTTTTTATATATTATTAAGAAATTATCAGTATTACTTATTAGGGTTTTATTGTAATGTAGCGAATTTGATAAATAAAATAATTTTATTTGTTTAATGTAAATTTTTGTAATGTATCTGAAAATATTTAATATTTCCGAAACAGTTGAAGATAGGTGTAGGACATTGCACATTAATTATGGTTATAATTTTCTGGAATCCAAAAAAATAAATAATATGCATTTAAAATAAGAGAATTGGTATTGGCCACTGTCACATAACTCGCCCTATATATTTTTTTGTTGAAACAAGAAAAAATGCGCATTTAAAATATAAATCGACGTGTTCCACACTGTATATATATGAACCGAGGACACTAATAATTGAACCATTGGTCCAGTATTTGCCAGAAAATTTTACATTTCAAGCTCAATTCGAAGGTCAGTTATGAAGTTCATAAAGCTTTATTTTTGATATAGTAGTATTAACTCACACAAAATTTGAACTCTCTCAATTCTTTTCACTAATGCAAAAACGGCCGTTCGAGAGCTTTTTCTATAGCTTAATGCAATTTTTCCTACTGTAAGTTTTCTATGGTAGACTAAAGTTATTACCTATAGTGTAAGCTGTAGTTTTTACAACTATATCTGACTACATATTCTCATAAATTAGATTATGGTCACAACTAAACTATATTTTATAATTATTTTTTACCTATGCAAGTACTAGGTCCTTCCCCACACGGTTATATGACTATATTTTATAATTAGTATTTACCTATCCAAGTTCTAAGGCCTTCCCCAAAAGGTATATGACTAGAGTTTATTATTATTATTTACCCATGCAAGTTCTAGGTCCTTCCCCAAAAGGTAAATGACTATATTTTATAATAATTATTTACCTATGCAAGTGCTAGGGTCCTTCCCCAAAAGATATATGACAATATTTTTAATTATTATTTACCTATGCAAGTTCTAGGTCCTTCCCCAAAAGGTTATATGACTATAATTTACAATTAGTATTTACCTATCCAAGTTCTAAGACCTTCCCCAAAATGTATATGAGTAGAGTTTATTATTATTATTTACCTATGCAAGTTCTAGGTATTTCCCCAAAAGGTATATGACTATAGTTTATTATTATTATTTACCTATGCAAGTTCTAGGTCCTTCCCCAAAAAGTATATGACTATATTTTACTATAACTATTTACCTATGCAAGTTCAAGGTCCTTCCGCAAAAGGTATATGACTATATTTTATAATTATTATTTACCTATGCAAGTTCTAGGTCCTTCCCCAAAACTATGTTTTATAATTACTATTTACCTATGCAAGTTCTAGGTCCTTCTCCAAAAGGTATATGACTGTACTGATTCCTGGCCTGTTTGCACTCTGGAGTAAAGCGATCTGGATTAAATTCTGTGGGATTTTCGTATATATCGGGATCGTAATGTATACCCTTTATTGGTATCAAAACTTTAGTTCCTCTTTCTAACAATATATCGGTATCAGGAATTTTGTAGTCTTCAACACATTCTCTGGTGATGAACGGAACTGCAGGGTATTTTCTCAAAGTCTCTGTAACAAAATAATTCGTTATTAAACGGATCAGAGAATATCGACCAAGGGCTCATTTTAAAGGTTAGGTTGTCCCTCAAATTTCAAGCACGCATTTGAGAAATTCAATATAGCGGCATCAATATGGCTGCCACGTCTGGAGAAAAATCAAATGTCCCGCAAAATAAGCTTGTTAAGATAATAAATTCACAACAGATCTGGTCCTATTTGGCACAAATTTTATTGGAGATGATAGACGCCCCGAAGCTTCATACAAGGGTTTGATGAAAAATTATCTGTCTTTTTTTTATTTTTTGAACTTTATTTTTTAAAACCCAACTGTGGTACGTTGTCAAAATACAACGTGGGGGCGAAAAATCCAAGATTGTGAACGAATTAAGGAAAATTGATATATTTGCACCAATTATGCATTTTTGGGGTCGATGATCACAAGATTTATTTCCATAATTGAAGATGGTGGACCCAATATATGGATTATTTTATTAATTTTTCGCCATACTGATTTTAGGATTCACAAGTAGCAACACCAAAAACTCTCGAATATACCAAATTTGGTGGAAATCGGTTAGTTATTGTGAACAACATCCGCTATTTTCAGCCACCTCAAAAAACAGTAATACGAGCCATTTGCCAGCCACATTTCAGAGATGATTTAGACAAGTATTTAATAATAATATTTATTTAACAAGGGTGAATACTGTTAAGCAATAACTAATTGAATTTTGATCTATGAAGGAGTCTCCAGCTCTTATTAACGATTTATGATCAGCGACCGCAAAAATCCCCCACATAAAACTTGGGTTCAATCGATCGGTTTTCAACATGATCGTGATATTAAATTTGATTCGACATACTGAATTTGAGAGTTTTTGAAAAATTTTACACCAATTGCTCGAGTTTCAATAATTCAGTCACCATATTTGATTTTGTCAACCTACCACACCAGCTTTTTAAGGGTATCAATCATCTACAATTAGAGGTAGAAAACGACTCGGTCAGCTGCAAATTTTTGTATATGACAAAAAAAATAATATAAGATATAAAGTAATGTATGGCTTAATACCTTCTATCACTTGCTGCATATACTCTAACTCCTTCAACGAATCATAAGTTATTTGATCATGATGTTTTTTTAGTACTCTTGTAATTTCGTCTCTGACTTTTTGCTGTATTTCAGGATGTATGGACATTTCGTATAAGGCAAATGTCATAGTAGTAGAACTAGTCTCGAACCCAGCCAAGAAAAATACAAAACACTGCGCCATCATCTCATTCATCGTTAATGTCATGTCCCCTAAAAAACAAAAACAAAATAGTCTCGAAGTTTTGTATTAATCTGTCGTAAAAGTTACCTTGTTGATTATGATGATGATTTTCTTGGTCCTTATTGTTTTTCATATCAATAAGGATTTGAAGAAAATCATTCCGAGTAACACCATTTTTTTCCCTGTAGCTCACAGTTTTTTGCACAACGTCTGTGAAAAACTTTGCAACATCGGATGGTACTAACTTAATGTGCAAGGATTTAGCTAGCGTTGGAAATGAAATGCTGAACATTGTCAATAGTTGCGTGTAAACACTTCTTACAAATATCTTTTTGCCGTATAACAGGAACGGTGAGTCTTTGTCCTTGAAGCTGTTGCAGTCGAGGCCAAAGGCACAGGAACCGATGATGTCAGTTGAATAACATGCTGGAAAATTATATTGGTTATGAATCTGTAAGTTATTTCTACTGTGATCGAAAACGCTATAGATGTAAAATAATATATTTTGGAAAAATTTATTGTTATGTTAACTACTTGAACTCCTAAACTATCTTTGTCACTATACCCTAAGCTGCAAAAGAGCAGTTAGTGAAAAGAAATCTTCAACTGGTTTATGTAGAGTGAGTGTCAAACCATACAAATTATTTATATCAGCTTAGTGTTGTTAATTTTCATCCTTTCTTCGATTTTTTTTCGCACTAGTGCCTGAAAAACTGGAGAAAATTCTGTTCGACAAAGAGTCCTAATAAGAAATCGAAATATTATACTACATAGATAAATATCCTTCAAAATGCATTCAAGCATATCAGACCTGATTTCTCTCTATTTGAACAATTGAAATTGCTATTTTCCTCCTCAAACACTCAGAATGGACATCTAAACACCATGTTAGACTGAAGTTGGTAGAAAATGGAACTCATTCACCTGATGACGATAGCAGATACACAGCTATTGAAACGTTGTGAGATCAACCACTTCAAGACGATGGAAGTCCAAGGAAACTTCGAGGATCTAAACACCATTTAAATCAAAGAAGAAATTAGTTGATTATCTTGTAGAAAATTTTTCTCTTTCGTGTTTCCTTTCATCCTCAGGTCAGTCTAGCGCGGTAATGGGTTAAGCAAAAGAAGAGGATTTGTCATAAGTATCATCGAAGCGAAGGAGTAGTCCTAAGGCGAATATGCAGCAGAATAGAATGATTTAGAACATAGAGAATAATATAGCTTAGAGAAACTCGACAGACCTATTGATCCTACATCGGTTGTTTCTTCACCTGCACTATCTCGAATTGTCAAACCTGTAAATAGAGCTTTTACTGATAACCAAATGGAAGGAAAATTGGAAAAAGACTAGAGTGAGAGGACCATTTGTAAGCTCCATCTTCCTATTCAACGAACTTCTCCAGAAAAAACACCTGCCAGGAAGACCTCGCCTAGGAGACGACTTTGTAAAATGTTGCAGTAAAAGAAGGGTGTCAATGTGGTACGACTATGGTTAAGATTTGTCAGATCGGGACGATTAGACTCAAGATCAGACTGCAAGCTGAACCGGTGAGTACGCCCATTGGGAAAGTCATTCTGGTGTTAAATAAAAACGCGGCAGTGCTAGTAACCTCTAGAAATTTAGAAAACAGAACTCCTCTGATTTTATATGAAAGACACTTGATGTTCACATTGTGAATGTGATTTTCCAGGTTAATTGTAAACGAACTGAAGTTGATTTACATATGTAAATAAAATTAAATAGAATCCAAGTATTAGACCCTAAAACACCAAATTAGCCAGAGCTTTTACGTCAGAATGCGCGGCACTTCCTCAATGCTCTTGTATCGCAATACATTATTACCATATTTTAATTCTTTTAAAGGTTGTATTACCTAAAGTGTCCTTAATGTTTACTGGCTGCTTGTAATCGTGCTGTTTTAAGTATTTCTCAAGTAGTAGGCCGCAATCGACCATGGTCTGGAACATTCCTCTCATTTTTCCAGAAGTAAATGTCGGAGTTAACTTGGTTCTGAGACTTCTCCACTTGGCTCCCCCAATCGCAAATAGATGTGCAGCTGCAACAAAATAAAGCCTAGATATTAACAAATGTGATCAAATATGAACTGAACAAAGCTACTAAATTATTTTGCCTGTTCATTGGGTTTTCACTCCTCAAAATTTGTTACTGCAACAGATAAGTATTTGAAAATTTGTGTAGTAATGCAATTTTGTAAAAATGCCCAGATTACTAGCTGTCTGTAAAGAGATTCTTCCTCACAGTTATTCTGGGAGAAAGAGATGTCTACAAAATGATCAACCAGTATTCCTGTATATAAGTAATGTATTGTATACTGTGTTATACTTATCTGAGTTTGGAGACGTTTTAACTCCGAGTCTGAAGTCGTTGTCAATCGTGTAGTGTCGTATTTCGAGGTTTTTTCTAAAAAAATTTGGCTTTGATGTTGAATTTGTTGTTTGTCAAAAAATTTGATAGCGACAGTTTGTCGTTTGGCGATTACTTGATGCTGAGGTTACCGTTTTTCTGATCTGTTAGCAATTGATTTCTCCAGTCCAAATGAAGGTCGATTGAAGGTACACCACTAACAGAGCCGAAAAATCGTAACATCAGCATCAAGTGCTCGCCAAACGACAAATTGTCACTGTCAAATTTTTTGACAAACAACAAATTCAACATCAAAGCCAATTTTTTTTAGAAAAAAACAGTATACAATACATTACTTATATACAGGAATACTGGTTGATCATTTTGTAGACATCTTTATCTCTCAGATTAACTGTGATGAAGAATCTCTGTACAAACAGCCAGTAATCCGGACAATTTTAATAAATTGCCTTACTACACTTTGTTCTGCTTATACAGTTTTCAAATACTTATCTTTAGCAGGAAAAAAATTTTAGGAGAGAAAAACCATGAACAGGCAAAATATTTCAAGACCCCTCAACAATCTTTTCGAAATTACACCTATTAAATGTTCAGTATCACCCTTGGGGAAACTTGTAGTGCCAGTAAATTATAAACTAGCGTTTGTAATTTTCTAGTTTCCCGCCAAAAAAAAGATCTTTAAATTTTTTCTTTCAGGTTTTCCTGTAAACTCAAAGTAAGTACTCTTCAAATTTAAAGCTTTTCATTTAGGTTTTTCTGGAAATTTGAGTAACATCTCTATTCCCCTTTTTCAAACTTCTGAGCTCAGTCAGAGGGGGCAATACTCAATTTTCACATATATTCCTTTATAAATTGTGACTTATACATTGAAAAAAGGTACATGATAAAAATTTATGTTTCGTTTAATTCAGTATATTCCTATAGACAATAGGTGAATTTTCTATTTTTTTCCAACATTTTTTACTGAGTAATATCTGATATCATGAGAGGAAACCACTTTTTCCGTAAATTTTGTATAACATTACTTCAAACTTTTCAACTCAGTCATTTCTGAAGTAAGGGGGGAAACTTTAATTTTCTTTATTATATTTGAAGCACTGCATTGCTTCAAATTAGAATAAAGAATATTTAAAAACCTTTCGTTTGATATTTATAAGTGTGCTTGATTTATTTTATTTTCAATTTTAATGAGCCGACATGTCCAATTTTTTCAAATATATATAGTCAGAAGTTCCGGACATATTTTACACAATTTTTGAAATTAATAAACAAACTTTATTTAATATTAATTTTCTAACTTGGCTCACTGCAAAATCAGTGTTCATTGAGGTTCTGCGGTCATGATAAGATCACCTAACCTATATAACCGCCATATTCTATTTTTTTTTTTGTTCAAGCAAATCGGAAAAAATAGGCTCTGACAGACACATAGGTACAAAAGTAACCATATATAATCCATTTAAATTTTGTCTGAATCTGCAAAATGAGCAATAAGGGAGAAATCTCCATAAAACCCCCCAAAAAAGTGTTTTTTAAATTTAACTCAAAAACCACAATAAATTTAAAAAAATATCCTCGTCATCGTATTCCTCGTAAAATTCCTCTCATTATTTAATTTTTAATTTAGTTTGGCATATTCGGAATAGACGCGTTGTGCGCGCATACACTCCAATAAAACAAAAAGCATTGTCGATTTGTGTTCACGTAGCTGGCTTACAATATTCAATCGGAATTAGTTCTAATTTGGAATAAATTAAAAATTTAATAGATCGCTTGTATTGCAATAACGAATTTGGGGTATTCCTGGATTGTGAATCATTGTTTAGTAGTTTTACAGAAAATGTGTTTTTGTTTCCATGAGCGAATCACTTGTCGCGCAGAATTTAGATCACCCGTTTTAAACCCAATTTTCCCCTCTAATTTTCTAATTTACAATTACAAATATTGGTGGTAATGTTCCAGGAGCTAGGACTATATAAATTGTTTTGAAAAACTGCACACTCCTCTTTTCATTACAGCAATTATTACTTTTGTTATTTTTTGCGAAACTTGAACACGTTGACCACAATTTTCAGTAAGTGAAGTTGAATTCGATAAAATAGACATGTGCAGATTAGTGAAATTAAATCCAAATGTCAGAATAAATTCAATAACAATTTTAAGTATTTATATTTCGAAATATTTGTATATAATTCATAACATACAGCGTTCCTGAAACGAGGAGGAACATTAGGAGATTTAGGGAAATTAATCTTGTTAGAGATGGAACGATGCGTACTAGGCGCGTCATAAAGTTATAAAATAGAAATGAAGACATCAGGAAGCAAACAAGAATCGCTGATATAATTCAAGACTGGGTAAGATGAAATAGCAATGGGCTGGGCATGTGACAAGCGGATACATAGAATAACAGTGACAAACTGAACTAATTGTAGAATGTCCATAAAATCGTTGGGTCAACAACAGTAGCATAGTGGTAGGTAGCTGGTGGTTAAATACTCATACAACAAAAAACAGGGATAGGAGAGACCTATATCCAGGAGTAGATGACTGCAGGTTCAAACAAGAAGATTCTAGCTGCGGCATTTATCGTAAAACTCTAGATATGAAGGATATTTGTGAATTTTTGTTTCATTTATTTACGTTGCACTTTTTTCTTAAATTTTTTCGTCCTCGTTTTCATCATTAAAATATTGATTACCTTACCTGTACCCCAACTAACGGATAGGGTCGCCAAGAAAAGTATGTCTATTAAAAAAAAATACCGGTAGCCCTCCGGGAGTGCCGGCAGAAGTGAAAACTTCAATATTAACGTTGTGTTTAATTATAAGTACAAAAGTACTATCATTTATGAGGTAGAATACAATATTTATTAAAAACCTACACCGATTATTTATTATTATCTTATTTCATTTATTTTTAGTCGAAATTATTTTTTTGGTAAACCTACACCGCAAATGGGCTTATTGTGGTGTCATGAAAATGTAGGTTAATGCTATAAAGTATAAACATATTACAAATATTACATCTATTATGTGTAAATACAGACTTGATCGAAACCTTATCTTATTATTAAAATTGTATTTATTACTATTATTATTATTATTCGTTTTTTTACGTTTTATAGTGCTCAGCTTATAGCTGGTTTTCTTGACGGCAGTTACGGGCTAAAGCCAAGTAAGAGTTTTTCATCTAGTATATTTTTCATCTAGTATATTTATAAAGTACTCACTCATTTTCTTTCACTACTTCATCATCACTTTTTTCATTAATAGATGCACTTTGTTCAATTTCCATAATTTAAACAATTCACATATACGAATACAAAACAGTGTGGTTACTACACAACAGTCAAGCCGACAGCTGTCACCATCCTTAGATACGCGTGGCACGCTGTACATAAACACACACGGACATTCGCGCAAGCGCCCTGTGCCGCTTAAACGGAGCAACACACTCAGGCACTGTAGAAAGAGTGGGAGATACTAGTTCCTCTCCCTTCCCCTCGATCTTACGCTTTTTCGATCAGCATCACGTGAAATTTTTACCCATACAAAAAAAAGTGCTCAGCGCCGCTAAAGAAGTTTTCACTTCAAAAATCTATCTATTTTGTAGTTTCTTGTGAAAATTTAGCAATCTATATTTGAAGCTAGTATAAGGCTTTTAAGTCTTAGTTATTGCTGATTAAAACTTCACAATTTTATTTCATTTTGTTTGGAAGGTATGACTTTTTGTATTCTATGTTGTTTTGTATATTTTTGTTTCCTACAGCATAAATTATCTGAAACTTAAATTGTTAAATTGTATACGAATTCATTCTAAAAAATTATCAAGGCGTTTATTACAACAAAGTTAGAGAACGTTCTGTATATCCGTAAAGTAAGGTTATGGAGATTGCTCCCTTATTGCAAGTTTGCGGCAAAAATTAATTGCGGATTCGTAACCAGCACGGTCAAAAACATAAATACTCTGTTTTAGTTTACTGCCACCTCATTTTGCAGATTCAGGCAAAATTTCAATGAACTATATAATGATTAACGTCAAGGAGTTCAACTGACCCTAGTTCATACAAATTAATTTACAAATTGTTCAAGAAGACATAATTAAATTTGAAGACGCGAGATGTAAGACCGACATCTAGGATTTTCGAGAAAATTAGCACACAGAGGTTCCGAATCTTTAGCCGTTCCGTGTAATTGCTGTTCTCCCTTAACTCCTAGATGTCGGTCTTACATCTCGCGTCTTTAAATTTAACGAAATGTATCAAATACATAAAGAGGTGTTCGAGAGGACATTCAATTGTGGGAAGCGCAACTGATGAAGGTTCCCTGACCAGAAACAATATATGTTATATATAATATATAATGTATACTGTCTTGCGTACAAAGGAATGACACCTCGAAGAGGGTAAGACATAATTAAGTTTGACTTACACAGAGGATCGTCTCTCTCATTATAATAGATTCCTCTATCAGTGAAATGACTGAAGTCCTTTGTCAGAATGTTTTTCACCATATCCAAATCAAGTGGAACAAAAAACGGGGTGGTGCTTAAGAATAATCCAAAATAATTCCATCCTAGAAAAGAAAAAAATGTGCTGTTTATTACTAAAACCAGATCGAAAAAAATATAACGTCGATATTTTAAGACTTAGATTAATCCGCGTCCTATTAAGTATTCTTATACAATATGATACTTATTACTTGCCTTTATCTCTTGCTTTTACTACATTATTTAATACATCATCCCCAAGCGAAAGTCCATTCACTAAAGACTGTCTGTTTCCAAGTGGAAATTTTGGTTCGAAATACGGTATATTTTTCCGTTTCCAAGTTTGGAAAATCCACAAAATGTAGGCATATACAACAGCAAATAGCGCTACTACAATACCTATGACGTCCAGTAATATATTCCCAGTGATCATCGCTATAATCTGTAAGTTAAAGAATTCAAATTTAGTTGAAATTGTATAATTCATAGTGTCACTAGCTTAAATGAATAATTATAGTTTAAAAAATACGCTTTAGTAGCAAACCGAACTAAAAATAATACAAAATCTCATAATTAAAAGTTTACTTCATTTTAGCTAACCTCTCCATTTCATTGCAGTTCTACTACTGCTAACTAGATGGCGGTAGTTAATAGACGAATTTGTATTTAGTCAGTAACAGTGACACAAAGACAACAAGCGGGAAAATTCAACTCAAAGAATTAAGAAACCAGACGGAAACTACAAAGTTGGTATCATTAACCGACTTCCAAAAAGGAGGAGCTTATCAGTTCGCCTGCAACTTTTTTTACGTATGACGAACGATTATTCATAAACGGCTTGAACAATTTTGATGATGAAAATTAGAAAAAAAAAGTAAATAATTGAATTGAATTTCAATGAATCTTACTGTTTTCTCTAAAAGTGCTCACGCAATTTGTATATTATAAATTGTATTCTACAAAGATATGTTCCAGCTTGATTCCGTATAGTTTTCTGTAACGTAAAACTTACCATTTACATAAAGATCATGGTAAATGTCAAATTTTCATCATAAATATCTAGTTTAAACGTCAGGATATGCCAAGAAAATATATCGCATAGGGTGTTTGTAATGGTTTTCATTTTAATTCGTTTGCAGTAAGTTTTTTTAGAGACGAAGTTAAGTCAGGGGACTTGTAGTCCCGTGAAATGGCAGAAATCATTTTGTTAGTTTATCGAAACGAAAATTTTAATGTTAGGTGGTACATAAGCAGTTATATTCATAGGATGGTTGAAATATAAGTTGGAATTGAAATAGTTATACAGGGTGGTTCTAAACATATTCTATTGGTTGGCACATAAGTAGTTACGTATACAAGGTGGTTGAAATAAAAGTTGAGTAAAACTGTGCTTATACAGAGTGGATATTTGCGTTATAAGACGGAGAATAATTACAGTTACACAAAAATTGTCAGAAGCAGTTGAATATACAGGATGGTTGAAATATAAGATGGAGTATAATTACAGTTATACAGGGCGGTTTAAAAAAGTATATAGTTTGGAACATAAGTAGTTGCTTAGACAAGCTGTTTGAAGTAAGGGTGGGGTAAAAATATTGTTATTCAGGGTGTATCAAAAATGTGTTACATAAGCATAGGCAGTTAGGATATTTGAAATATAGGACGTAGGACGGGGTATAATTATGGACATGGATTCAAAAAATTTTAGAAGCAGTTGCATATACCGGGTGGTTGAAATAAATGGTAGAGTAAAATTATGGTAATAAAATGTGATTCAAATAGGTGAATTTTGTTATACAGGGTAGATCATGAGCAGTTGGATCAATGGAATACTAGACATATGGGGCGAAGTAAAATCATTGGTATACAGGAATAATTTAAACAATAGAAGAATAGAAATAGTGAATAGTGTGGAGAGGATGTATACTTAAGGGTAGTTTTAAAGATATCAGGACCGTTGTAATATTGTGCTGAGTTGAATTATAGTTGTACAGGCTGATTCAGAAAATGATAGACAAATAAGTTGTATAGGGTTGACCAATACACAGAAGCATATACAGTGTCGATGCTATACAGAGTGAATTAGTTAAATACGTAGAAAGTGGTCCAAATACTAAAACAAATAGAAAAGTTAAAATATATTTGGAAAATATAGAAATAGAATAAAAATTAGAGAGGGAGAAAGGGTGAGGAAGAATAAGAGAGGAAAAAAAGAGAAAGAAATAAGAATACGCTATAATTTTCAGTTGAATTTTACCTTAAATCAGATAAAAAAGAAGATATGTCTGAAAATAGTGATTGATTACACACGGTTTCTAAACGGTTTTTATTTTAACTCAGCTAAAGTCGATCCTTTTTTGAATATAAATTATTTTTGGACAATTATTTTCTATGGAACTGATGCATTTCGCCTTTAAGCTAGTAGTTATTGATTTGTGTTGCCTAATGTCAATACTATACAAGCAAAGTTACTCTATTAAAGCTGAACAAATATGAACAAATAATTAGCAGTAATTTATAATATATTCTGATAGGTGGAACCCAATGCTAATTCAGTAAATATAAGAAACTAATAGTAAATACTTTCTTTCTCTCTATTATCCATTTAATCATCTTCAGTAGCTCCAAAGGTAGTTTTGGTTGCACAGGACTACAAAAATAAGAGAAGAAACACGAACTCTACAGATGACAAACCTTCCTGGGTTCATTATAAACGTAATGTACTGTTTCTATTAAACATTCTTCTAAATATTCTCTCTCATCATCAATACACTTACGGAGACATATCTGCCAGGCCTGGAAGGCACCCTAAAAGTCAGGGACGGGAATATCTCTTAGGAACGTTGTAACATACTTTTGTATGTTTTCCACGGACTCCCAATGCTTTCTCTTCAGCTCATTATTTAGTCGGAGAAACAAAGTCGCACCGATTCAAGTCGAGGGTGTAAGAGGGCTGGGGGATTACTGAGGTTTTGCTCCTGGTCAGGAAATTGGTAACGATGATGGGCGTCTGGTTGAGGGCATTGTCATGGTGAAGCCTAATGTCAGCCGGCACGTGCGCGAGTTGGCGTTTCAATCTCTTCAGCGCCTACAGGTATCAGGCTGAGTTGATATTTATTCCCTGCAGTAGAAATTAAATTGAACGATTTCTCGGACATCAAATAAGGCAAAGAGCGTCGTTTTGATTGAGAGACTTGGTATTCACGCTTTTTTGGAGCGGGAGATGATTTTCTTTTGTCACTCACTGCTCTGCATTTCATTTCTGTGTCGTAATCGAACATCCTGGTTGCGACAGAGTTAAGAAAGTCCGGCTAATATTGAATCAAATCAACAATTCTTTACAGCGCTGGATGCTCAATAGTTCAGACCGTTCACGTTTACATCGGTTCTATGCATTGAGTGCGACCTGAAAATGGTGTCGCCCTCAAAGGCTTCTTGATGCATGTAGAAGGTTTCTAGTGCATTTTTTCGCAGCAGCACACACGCTTTGATTGCATATCGCTATTCAACGGCACGATTCACACAGACTGCTTGGAGCAAACTGGCAACAAGCTCCATTGGAAAGACAGAACCCTCCCCCCAACCCCAATTCCCGACCCCCCCGCGATGAATAGTCCCGTTACATTACAATCATGTGCATTATTAACCGACTTCCAAAACGGAGAGGTTATCAATCGCGTAATTTTTTTTGTATGTATGTTACCTGATTTCTTCTCCTGTGGTGAACCATTTTGTATGAATATGGTCTTATTTAATAGAGTAGATATCCGGATTGGTGAAACTTCAAATTTTGGAAAAGAATTCTATTGGTAAAGTAAAGTGTGAATGAACACATGCGTGCATGGAAATCGACTAATATCCCTAAAATATTGGTCGATTTTTCGAAAACTCCTTATGGATGTGTAATAATGTGTATAGTTTTTAACTTTAATCTATTAAGGAAGATCCCAAGGTGATCTCATATACTGTTCTGCGACATGAAACTTGCAGTTTTGCAGAAAATCGCCGAAAATTCCAAAATTCTTATCAAAAATTTCATCGAAATGACATAGCGCATGTTTCCTCATAAATATTTTATTCTCAACGTAATAGTGGGGGAATTTTAGGCACTGGAAGTTTTGATGGTGAATTTGAAAATTTTCTATGAACATCTCCAGCGTATAGGTAGTAAAACATAGTATTTTCGGCTCCTTAAATCAATGAGTACCAAGCACGTTTTGTTTGTATACCAGGCAAATACCTATTTAAATGAAATTTTTTCCATTTTGCGAAGACGGTGCTTTTGGTTGTCACATTCTCCCGGCTAATAGAAAATTCAGTGACAACACATGTGAAATTCTAAACTGCTCTTTGGTGCGTTTATACACAGGATGTTTAGTTATAGCAACCAAAATCACAAAGTAAAGTGATAGAAGGAGTTGCATTTATATGATGATTGAAATATAGGTAAGGCCGTTTAGCCGTATATACAGGATGGTTGGAATATAGGGTGGAGTGGATGTTTGGTGGTATAAAAATGTTGGAAAATATGTGAAATTAAAATTATATAGGGTGATTAAAAAACTGTTATATGATATGGACGTAAACAAATCATATACAGGATGGTTGAAATATATGTTAAAGTTGAATTATATTTATACAGTGTTATTAAAAAAATATTTATTTTATAGCCCATAAGAAGTAGTTGCATAAAGTGTGGAGAGGAATTAATGTTACATAGGACGATAATATAAAGTGTTAAAAATAAAATAATTTATGGGGTAGCCCACAAGGGGTTATATACTATGGTTGAAATATAGGACGGATTTGACTCCGTAAATATGGGATGGATTCTACTCCGTCCTATAGTTTACAGAAGGCAGCAAACAAATTTATGCTTGTCCGTTGGCAGTCGTATGTACAGGATGGTTGGTACATAGGGTAGAGTGGAATTATCTATAGTTATACAGAGGTGCCAAAAAAGTTGAAAAAAGGTTACATGGCGTGGTCCATAAGGCATAAATATATTTTGGACTTATTAAATCAACGCGTACTAGTACATCTTGTTCGTAAACATTTACCTGTCAATTTAAATGAACCTGGTCCTGTCTATTAAGGTTATACATACAAAATAAAAAATATAGAATGAAAACTACCTGAGTTCAAAAAAACTAAAAAGTTAAAAATAAAACATTTAAAACAAATATAACCGACTTCAACTTATAACTAAAAACATAAAAATAATTATAACAAAATACAACTCTAGCAAATAAATTACACATTCAATGTTGTTAGGTGCCTATCCAGGAAGCAACAAATGTAAACATTCTAATGTGCTCATTCTGTACAAATTAATTACCTACCAATCTAGTATATTTTTGAAGTCGGTGTCAAGCAACAATCAAGTTTGATGAAGTAGTAGATAAGTACGCAATGAAGGATTTTAGATTTGCTTGACACCGACTTCAAAAATATACTAGATTGGTGGATAATTAATTTGTACAGAATGAGCACCTTTTAGTGTTTACATTTTTTACTTCCTGGGTAGGTACCTAACAACATTGAATGTGTTATTTATTTCCTAGAGTTGTATTTTGTTATAATTATTTTTAGCTTTTTAGTTATAGGTTGAAGTCGGTTATATATTTTTTAAATGTTTTATTTTCTTAATCAACTTTGTACTTGCACACTTGCACAAATTTCACTACATTCGATTCAGTCATAGTTCAAATATTGAAGGTTAAGTTGTTTGGTTAAACGATGGATAAAAACGAGTTGCGTGTGTGAATTAAACACTGTAATTTAATTGGGAAAATACCATTCAAGGTCAAAAACGGGTTGAAAAGTGGCAACTGTAAAAGTGTAAATAGAAATCACTTATTTATTGGTTCTATGACGAATTTAAAGGCGGTCTAACAACCACAAAAGATACGGAGCGCTCAGGTTGTCCAATTGAGGTGGGTAGTCTTGAAAAAATCTGACTATGGATATTTGCGATCGTGAAGTGAAGATGCAAGAGATCGTTGACTTCCCAAAAACAGACTGTTCAAAATTGTAAATGAAACTGTTCTAATGGAGATACAACTAATTGATGAGTCTGAGCGCTGATTGAGTTGTTTACGAATGATAAAAAGTATTTTTTGTCTCGATAGACAACAATGTTGTACTAAGACAATGCTCTGCTCCACAAGTGCATAAAAATAATGACGAACTTGAATGATTTACCATCCCTAAATTCAAAAAATTTGGCATCTTCTGACTTCTACCTGCTCGCAGACCCCGAAAGATGCTTCAAAGAATGAGAACGCGTCGACGACAACCAAGAGACAAATCACTTAAACAATTGAAGGGTGTACTGGAAACAACACCCCAAAATCTTCAACAAAGAAGAAAATGGGTTCCAGGAAATCACAGTGAATTTCAGTTTACACTGGAGATTAAGTTCGGACTACATGTATGAAAAATAAATCACTTAGATGAAATAGGCCTGGTGGGCCCACAATGTAAATAAACTCATTTTAATTTCACATTTTTTCCAACATTTTTATGCCACCAAACGTCCAGTCCACCCTATATTTCAACCATCCTGTATATACAGCTGCCTACGGACCACTATCATTCTAGTCCGTCCCATATTTCAATCTTCATATAAATGCAACTCCTTCTACCACTTTAGTTTGTGATTTTGTTTGCTGTAACTAAACACCCTGTTTATAAACGCACCAAATAGCAGTTTAAAATTTGACATGTGTTGTACTGAATTTTCTATTAGGCCGGGAGAATGTGGCAACCAAAAGCACTGTCTTCGCAAAATGGAAAAATTTGCATTTAAATAGGTATTTGCCTGTTATACAAACAAAACGTGCTTGGTACTCATTGATTTAAGGAGCCGAAAATACTATGCTTTACTACATATATGCTTGAGATGTACATAGAAAATTTTCAAATTCGCAATTAAAACTTCCAAAGCCTAAAATTACCGCACTATTACGTTGGAATTAAAATATTTGTGAGGAAATGTCCGTTATGTCATTTCGATGACATTTTTGATAAGAATTTTGGAATTTTCGGCGATTTTCTGCAAAACTACAAGTTGCACGTCGCAGAAAAGTATATGAAATCACCTAAGGATCTTCCTTAATAGATTAAACATTAAAAAACTATACACATCCATAAGGAGTTATCGAAAAATCGACTAAAATATTAGGGATATTGGTCGATTTCCATGCCCGCATGTGTTCATTCATAAATTTCATCACTTTACCAATAGAATTCTTTTCCAAAATTTGAAGTTTCACCAATCCGGATATATACTCAATTAAACAAGACCATATTCATTCAAAACAGTGGACCACAGGAGAAGAAATCAGGTAACATACATACAAAAAAAAAGTGAAAAAAATACGCGACGAATTGATAACCTCCTTCTTTTTGGTCGGTTAAAAATGTAGTAAATAAGTAAAATAAAATACTAAGAAAATTGCCTATTTTCATTAAAATCATGAGGTTAATCATTCCTCATGGCCATAAAATTACACACAATTCATTTCTGTCACCAACTTCATAACTATTAGAAAAAACGTAAACAAAACTATTAAAATCATGTGTACACTATATGAACATATACAAGATAAAAGAATGAGTGACATTATTAAGATTTTAATTAAGTAATAACTTACCTATGTTATTTGAGGCTTTGGTATAATATTCACAGACTAGCGAAAATGATTTTGGGTTTCTTCCCAGATAAACACAGATAAAGATAAGATTTATATCGCAACTACAAAACCGGTTATATTATGTACTAATATTACCATTTACAATGGAAGAGCTTTGATATTATACACGAGCGCGATGCACAAAAAAATCGTAAGTATATTTAATTACAAATTGACCACTGCTATCAATGCCGACATGTATTAATAGACTGCTCACATGCAACACATAATGTTATGTATATATGGGATGTTATGTTGAGTCATTCTTCAATTTGCATTATAATTCGTGCCGAATTAATCTGAAAACAAATCAATTAAATTGCGTTTCATCTATACTAAGGGAACCCATACACGTAATAAAATATTGCACATAAGGAATAGTTTGATTAATAAATATTAATGATAGGGAGAATTTGAGGGAGGGGGAGTGCCAAATGTTCGTAATATTTACAAATAAATAAACCCCTTATCGCGACGCAAGCTAAAAAAGCGCCCCCTGAAAAATCTTTTTCAAATAAATCCGTTAAATATTCATATCTGAATAATTGCATTAGGATTCTCGACTATCTCAAAAGCGCCCATTAAGATACTGCAGGTAATACAATATCTAATACTATAATACGAGTAAGGTTTGTTTGTATATATATATATATATATATATATATATATATATATGTTTTAGGTGGTTTCCAGGAATTCATCCACGTAGTTGATAACTGATCCCTGCCGGGATCGATGGTAAAATGACGACGTTTCGGCAGAGTCACATCTGCCCTCTTCAGGTCGGTTCGCATAATTCTCGTAGCCTTCTGCTTTCGCTTCTAGTTACTCGAATACTGAGATGTACATAGAAAATTCGAGTTGAAGAGTTGAAACTCACATGCATCTCACAAATATATTTCCTACGAGTATCCCACTGACTAAGCCAATTTGAAAACACATAAAATTGGTTTTAAATGCTTCGACAAACTTTTCGGTAATGCAACACTGGCCCATATATATAGGGTAAACAGATAACCTTCGGTTTTAGAAGTAGATTTTTTTGTTTAATTTGCTTTTACGCGCGACTTTTTCCACGCATAGTGGGTAGACACAGATTTCAATTACTCTTAAACTAAGGTACCACTCTATCCACCTATTTCCATTTAAGATTTTGGGGTTGGAGCTGACCACGAAGGGGGTGGGGCGAAGTGACAAGGCTGACAATATGTGCAAAATCTTCCCACTGAGATATAAAAATCAACAAATCTAAGCGAATATTTTAAATGAAGGATATGTGAAATATCGGCCGTTTTATTGCTACAATTAGGAAAATTTCTTTAAAAACCTCTAAACGCAATAATTAAACAAAAAATCGAGGAAATAGGTGTACTTTTTTGATAGTTGTTACCGGGGGTTAGAAAATATAAATATCAACAAATCCCTGGAATATATTCAAGGAACAGAAATAAAAGAAATCCAATATAAAAATTACGTGACATTGAAATTTGAAAATTTAGGAGAAATGTTGACTTATGATTTATTGTTTTTTTTTAGATTAAAAAGACAACATATTTTACATCAATCAAAAATATATCGTATCCTGTCAGGTCTGTAATAATAGAAAACAGTTGAACTATTGAAATTGATAAGACCCCTTATTTCAAAAGTCAATTGACCCAATATAGAACTGCTTCTTCCGAAATCTTCTAACAATTGATTAGACGGTGAATTCTGAATCCTGGAATTCGATGGACCTACCCAATCACAAACGAGGTGCAGAAAATGGTTTAAGATTTTTGGCTAGCGCACATTAAGGTGCAAATGACATTAAAAATTGCGAAAAAGTCACTATCATTCAAATTACTAACAAATTTTACTTTAACATTTATTGTAAAAATAACATATTCACACGTTTCAATAGCCAAGCTGTCATCATCAGGGATAAACCAAAACTGGTATTATTGAATTGCATTGTCTTAGCGATATGATTTCTTTCCAGGGGGTATGTAAAGGAGGAGTACCAAGGCTCACAAAAATAATTAGGTCTGCCTTGCAGAGAAAAACTACCTAATATTCCCCAAATTTATTAAGTATAAATAAATTTCCTTTTCTGACCACTGTGTTTCTCAGTGATTTGTTTTATCATCAATCTCTAAAGTTTTGTGCTCCATCTCTAAATCACCTTTTTACCAAAAACTAGATTTATAACACAAACAGTAGTACTGTAAAATACGGTATAAATTAACAAAAACAAACTTTACCATATTTCTGATGAAAGAATATAAATTTGTAAAACAATTTTCTTTAATTGGTGGAGAGAAACAAACAACCCTCTGTAAGCAGTAACATATTTTTATTGAAAAACTTCCAATGTACAAAAAGAAGCATCTGCTCAAAACATTTCAGTTAATCTTTTTGTGTGAGTTATATTTTCTCGAAATCCAACCACACTCCACCTTTAGGAGAAGGTGTAAGTGATTCAGATTCCATCTCGAACGGCGTCTTGGTCTTTGGATTCAGCGTCACTCTAAAGCCTCTGAAAATGCTTATCAATGCTACTTTTAATTCCATTATAGCAAATCTCATTCCTAGAATAGGACAAATCAGTTAATGTAAAGTATGTCTCACAACACTATATGAAATTTCATATCATATCTCCTTATAACACAGAACAGAAGATTTATTTAATATTTCCAATTATACCCGATCAAGAATGAACAACTGGAAATGAAGAACAATAAAAACGGAATATGATTAATAACTGACAATGACTTTTAAAAAAATAACAGATGACAATACTGATATCAACATACCAAAAAACAATATCATACAAATATAAGTAGGGTTACAGAAAACATTGCCCATCACAGGAGGTGAAAACTTTCAATGATATGCTATGGAAGAGAGCTGTCTTCCCTAGCGGATCCAAGACAAGTATTATGGATCATCAAATAAATCAAATAACAGAATTTAGGAAAATAACGAGGAACGAAGAAAACAGTTTAATTAGCCTGATTCAGTAGAAAAGGAGCGGCAGTCATTTGAGAGCGAAAGATTCTTACGAAATATTGTTCCCCTCTCTCGTTATCTCATTGTCTCTATCTTTCTTTATTTGTGTCACTCTTAGTAATGGATATAAATGTTAGCTGAATTATAATAATTGTCACTATTGTCAGTAATTGAAACAATATATCAAAGAAAAGTTCGTTTTGTTTTTAGTTAAAATCATTACAAACACAACATTTATACAAAACAATAAATTATATACCTATATTTTCAACGGTAGCAACAATTTAAAAAATTTTAAGTTCTTATTTTATGTAATATTAAAACTCCTTTTATTTCAGCTGAAAATAGTACATAAAATTAATTTATAATGACATAATATTAAAAAAAATTATAATTGTTTTCGGTTTCGAACCCGAGAACTTTGGATTCGCAGCCGTGCGCTTTAGACTCTGGACCACTCCTCTTTCCTTTAATTATGTTCCTCAGAGGATATAAAAATTCCGGATACATGTAATACATCTCGGTCCTTCCATTGAGGTGTAAACGTACTTTGTTTATTACGATAACCAAACGATGTAATGAGTCTATATTCGTTGATAATATGAAAGTTTAATACCAAGATGCTTTTTGTGTGGTATTCTTTTTTATTTCTTACGTATGAAACTTATCACTAAGAGAGAATTGGAGTGTTTATTAGAACGGAAAGCAAATTTTGTTCAGGTATTCTATATCACTTGAATGCTATATTGGGTTATTTCCTATATTATGGATCTACTATAAAATACACAGTGAACTGAATTGTATGGGTATTTTAAGATTAAGGTAGGACACTAGCTGTTTACCTATGCAAATTCTCGGACCTTCTCCAAAAGGTATGTAAGCATATTGATTCCTTGTTTGTTTGTTCTGTTGGTTGAACCTTTCTGGATCGAAAACTGTAGGATTTTCGTAAATTTTTTCATCGTAATGTATGTTTTGTATTGGTATAAGAACTCTCATTCCTTTCTCTATCATTATATTTGTATCAGGAATTTTATAGTCTTTAACACATACTCTTGTTATGAATACAGCCGGTGGATATTTCCTCATGGTTTCTGAAATAACAAATACTAATCAAACAAATAATTTCAATTGGAAGGAATTCGCTAAAAGATGTAAGGGGAGCAAAAAAGATTTGATTATATAATTTATTTCAAACCAGTGACAGATCTAAGAGGCTCAAGATCCACTTCCCAAATGTAGTAAAAATTTCTTAAAGTGAACTTGATAATTTTTTTTTCTAATTAAACTTTTTAGCAGGCTTTACACTACCTATAGTAGTAATTATCTTCATAAAATTCGGTGTGCCTTTTAGTGTCTATTTTATGAAAGTCAACCCTTAGCGGGACACTCCAGGAATCACCTCTGTTTAGCCAAATGTAAAATATAGGAAAAACTCAAAAATGCCTTCAGTCAAATATCCAAAATGAAAAAAAAAGAAAATAATTTGAAATAAACAAATAAAAATTAATGCTTTACTTCTGATTTATAATAAAAGCAGGGTTATATACAGGGCTTTCATTTCAAAATTAGTCACCCAAAATAACTTTTAAAATATCTTTAAAAGAAAAAGACGAAAAAACCCGTCAATTTATATTTAAGGGGACACATTTTTCACGTATCGGTCACCCTGCAGTTTTAACCCTTAAGCGGGAGTAAATATCACTTCTACAAGTTTAAATACAAAGAGGTGATACCTCATTTTAAAGGTCTTTTTTGTTAATCATTTGACACATCATTTTTTAAATCAAATTATTTTTTACAGAGTAATGACCTAGAAATCGTAATTAAAATTTTAAAAATAATTGCTAATTACACCAGAATTGATTTAGGTGGTTCCTAGTATCTCTGATTACGAGTCCGAGGTCAGATTTACAAAATTCAAAATTTGGGTTCCAAGATGGCGAATAAAAATTTAAAAAATCAACCGTTTTGCACCAAACATCTTATAAGGGGGTTTTTGGGTTCGCCGATCACGAATCTAACAGGAAAAATTCAAGATGGGGGATCCAATATGAACGATGAAAATAACTCACGAGACGAAAATTTCTTCAGCCATCTTGAAAATTGTAAATTCCGGACTCATGATCAGGGGCCACAAAATCCCCAATTTTGACGTATATCGGTTGATTTTAAAAATTTACATGAGCCATCTTGGGTCCGCCATTTTGAATTTTGCAAATCTTACCTCGGATCAGGGACCCAGAAAACTACCCTAAACCACACATTTTGGCGTAATAGACAATTATTTTCAAAAATTAAATTTCGTACGGTTTTTAGGTCATGACTCTGTAAAAAATATTCTGATTTTAAAACATGATGTGACCAAAGAGAACTTCAAAAAGAGGTATCACATAATATTCACCCCCGCTAAGGGGTTGAAACTATAGGGTGACCGATACCTGTAAAATGTGTCCCCCTGTAGTTATAAATTAACATGTTTTCTTGTCTTTTTCTTTTGGAGATATTTTAAAAGTTATTTTGGGTGGCTAAATTTGAAACAAGTATAAAATTAATACCACCACTGTGAATTATTAAATTAGTTTTAAGATTTTTACATTACGGCCAGTCTACGTGTTAGCTGTACAAGATACAGGGTGCCACGTAGAATATTTCCCCAAATACTCATTATTTTGAAAATCGCAAATGTCAAAAGATTTACGAAGGGGGCCATATTAGGCCATACTAATCGTTATTTAAATTACACCTTCATCACCCCAGCTCTAACTACTCTTTTTTTAATTGAACCCTACCCCACTTATGGTAGGTTTCCACCTCGTTTTAAAGCCTCTTTAAAAAGGAATTCAACAGTGTGTCGTTATTGATGTTCCATTAACATTTAAACAATTTGCGAATTATTTTTTTCTTATCTCTAATATTATACACGAAAAACAATTAAATATAATTCGCTTATAATTTTAAAGACTTTCTGCTATTACAAGATAAATGAAACTGACAATCGATTTTAAATCATTTTATTATAACATATGTTTGAAGTGGTCTCTATCCACTGCAGGGTAGCGATATAATTAGCCTCAAATTCATTGCGAACATTTGAAAAAACATATGAACTAAGTTGGTCACATTCTTTTTGGATACGATGTATCAGATCATCTAGTGACTCCGGTGGAGTAGTATATACGCGGGTGTTTAAATGCCCCCAAAGAAAAAATTCTGGGGGCTCATATCTGACGACCTTGCTAGCCCTTCGAGGACACTTCGCCTTCCACTATATCACGAAATCGATTATCCAGAAACTCTCTAACTGGTAAGACATAATGTGATGGGGCACCGTCCTGCTGAAAAACTAGTTCGTCTTCTACTAGATGGTAACTGCCTCCAAAATTTTAGTTATTCTTAGATCTACAGCTTTTGCAGGTAAATCTAAGTACTTATCTCCATTTAAAGTGCCATCTATGAGAAAGGGTCTAGCGTTATGATCACTTAGGATTTCTGTCCACACGTTTAGTTTTTGAGGACGCTGAGTATGGGTCTCTCTTAATAACTGTGGATTAATGATACTCCAGTATTGGCAGTTATAACGATTTCCTTCCCCATTTGAATCAAAGGAGACTTCCTCAGAGAAGCAAGTAATAAATAAATAATTAGGATTGTTGTTTATGTGACCGGATAATGTCTGATGTTAACGCAGTTTATCTTAAAGACTTTTTCGGTTCTCTTGCAACTTATCCTAACACTGCTGCTTCAACGGCCTGGATTATTCTAGGCTCGCGTTTCTTGTTAACCACGGAACGTTTCGTTGAATTTGCTTCACAGTTCAGTAACGCATTTATGCCTTACGAGTCTTTCTGGATACCTCTCATTAAAATTACGAGCAGTTTCTCTAGCCCAATTATTACTCTGAACATAAAGAGTCGAGTAAGAAAAATAAGAAGTAAGACTTAACTATATTGAAGCAATTATGGAAAGAAACTAAGACTTTTACTAGCATTTTTTTTAACGAAAGAAGTTATTACATTTTTTGTTATATGAGAAGTGATAGACAGTGAGGCACCTCAAAAATTACACGTCGAAATAGTACTGTTTGTCAAACAGGGTATGCAATGAAGGCCATTTCGAACATACGTTCTAATAAAATAATTTAAAATCCATTGTCATTTTCCTTGTAATAAAAACAAAAAGTCTTTAAAATTTCAAGCGAATTATCTATTTAATTATTATTCTTCTATAAAATCAGAGACCATAAAAATATCCAGGAATTACGTTTCAGTTCGCAAATTTCTTAAATGTTGATGGAATTGCTAAAAACAACAAAGCATATTTTGAGAAATATTACATGTGGCTCGTTTTTGTTGGGACACCCTGTATATTATGTAACATACATATATTCTGTGATTCTCTGATCAATACAGTTTCTGGGTTTCTGAATCAAAGAGGATATAGCGCAACATTAACATCTATAGAGTTCAATTTTACTACCTTCTGGAGTATAAAACACAAGTCGTTAAAGTGTGCTCGTAATCAGCAAGATATCGTGTCCAAAATTATCCAAAGGAAATTCAGAAGAATTGATAACTTTGCATTTATTTACTAGTGAAAAACTAAATACCTTCTAATACTTGCTGCATGTATTCCAATTCCTTCAACGAATCGTAAGAAATTTTATTGTCATATTTGTTCAACATTCTGAAAATTTCTTCTCTAACTTTTTCTTGCATTTCGGGATGTATTGATAACTCATATAAAGCGAATGTCATAGTGGTGGAACTCGTCTCAAAACCAGCCGAAAAAAATATCATACATTGAGCAATTATCTCTTTTAGAGTCAGCTTCCTACCATCTCCTAAGGAAACAGAATCAACTGTATTTTTCTAATAGTTAACCAACCCGGTTTGTAAAAACTTCATGAAAATCAACATCATAAAACATCGGGTGCAGCTTACATATAACCTCGAGAAAAACTCGAGAGTGGTGAGTTGTCCTTTTTCATACTCGTCAAAAAAACTGGTCAATTTGGCAATAGCTTATAAAATTAGTTACCTTTAAATGGAAGATACCGAGTAACCCGAACACATATGAGGAAATATTTCACTTTGTCAGTAAGATGTGATATACGGTTTGTTCCTACCTGCAGTATCCATACCGCCAATCAACTGTCACGAAATCGCCTGCATCGAATTTGTGCGCAACTGCGAGTTTAGCATCTTTCAACGTACTACAATTGTATAGTCACAAAAAATATTAGTTGAAACGGTTTTCTGACAAGTTTGTGGTCTTAACTCTACGACTTGTATATCATAACCTCAATTCATAGACAGTTTCTACTGCACATCTATACTATTATAAAATTGTAAGTTTGTTTGTTTGTTCGGGCATCACGTAAGAACTACTTAACTGATTTTGCTGAATCTTTTTTTGTTGCGAAGCCTATAGTTTAACTTAAAATCTGGTAGACATTTTATCTATCTAAATTGACAAAAACGGTAATTCAATTACGCAATTGGTTCCACCGCACGCACAAAATATTAGATACTGGCTTCAGCTTAGCTTTTATTCAAAATTCGGAATGTGCAAATGTAACATGTTTGAATTTAACGAAAATCAACATATATCAAGCGTAATTTTACATGGTGTTCTGTATATAGGAAACTTACAGCGGAGTAGAATTACATGAATTTAAACGATCTAAAACAAGTTATATTTGGTGTCCTATAAGCAGCTGGATATATACGATGTGGTGGAAATAAGTAATAAAAGTTATATTGAGTAGGCCCTAAACAGTTCCATATACCAAGTCGTTGAAAAAGGGTAGAATATTTATACAGTGAATAAAAAAACTTAAAAAAATGTCTTAGGTAAGCAGTTAGGATCTTTGAATTATGTTCATAAGATTCTATAGTTATGAAATGGGTTAAAGAAATGTTAGAAGCAGTTGTTTATACAGGGTTTTTGAAATATAAGATGGAGTGGAATTATAGTTTATGTTGTGGGTAAAAACTTGTTTTATATCCACAAGTAGTTACATATATAGGATGGTTGAAATATTTAGCGGCGTAAAATTACAGCTATACAGGTAGGTTTAAAAATATTTTAAAGTAATGGTATGATCTACAAGCTCTTAAATTTACCGGTTGGTTGAAATATAGGGGGGGGGTAGAATTCTAAGGATACAGGGTCGTACAAAAATGTTATATTTGGTGGCAAATAAGTAGTTGCATATAAAAGGTTGTTGAAATATAGGGTGGCATACAGTTAGAATAATACAGGGTGGGTAAAAAATGCTAGAAAAATTATGTTATACAGCACTTGCCTATATAGAGTACCTGAAGTATGGTGCGCAGTAAAGTTATAGTTATACAGTGTCATTCAAACAAGGTTAGAAAAAGTTGCAAATGAAGGGTGGTTTAAATAAAATGTGGAGAGAAATTATACTTTAATATATCTTGAAAAAATATAAGGGAAAAATGTGAAATAGCGTAGTTCATAATAAGTTGCAAAGATAGGATAGTTGAAACATAGAGTGAAGAAGTGTTATGATAATTATTTAAAAAATTGGTCGACCAATAAGCAGTAGCGTATACAGGGTAGTTGCAATACATACAAGGTGATTCAAAAACAAGTTGAACAAAATTGTTAATTTCGGTGCCTCATAAGGAGTTGCGGTTTTGGTGAAATATATTTGGCATTGATGGATTTATAGTTATAATCTGGTAATACTAAAAAATGAGAGTAACTTTTATCCGAAAAACTTTTGATTTGTCGACTGTTTGGATAGTGACAGACTGCTAAAAAAAATAAAACAATAATCGCATTGTCCATTGAATTTCATGGGTTGTACTAGCAAGTAAAAAGGAATATTTGTACGATAAATGTTTAGTTTTTTGGAGACTGTCTGCAGCCAAAGATATGTCTATTTTATGAATGGTTGATGACAAAGAACAATCTGATGCTTGCATATTAAAACACAGGCTAAAAAATAAGAGTTACGTTGTAACAGCAAAGAAACTTTTATCCGACAAACTTTCTTCTGTTCCAGTTTGTAAATTGCTAAGTCAAAGGCAAAAAAAATTAGCATTGTCCGTCAACTTACATAGATATTATTAGTAAGCACGGGAGACATTTGTCCGACAAATGTTTTATATTTTTCTTGTTTAACCGCTTTCAAAAACATTTTAATTTTATTTCATAAATGTGGATTTAATTTTAACATCCCCATCAAATTTTTGTTGTCTAATTTTTTTATTAATTTTATATTATTTTAACAGTGTAATTGTCAATTCAAATAATAATAACTTCAGTAAATGCAAATAATAATTAATAGAAAAATGTTTTCTACCTATCATAGTAATTTAGTTGACTTTCGGCTGGCCATGTACCTGAGGTCAATGTCAGTTCAGTACCTGAAGTTTTTTTTGTAGGATGAGTTCTTTAACTGTTTATTAATATACAGGGTATTTTGTAGAAGGTTCGCCAAACATAGAGGCCGAATAGGTGGGTTCATGTGCTATATTATGCAGTCTATATAACATCTGAATAGCTTACAGTTATTGATTTTTTTCACCTTATTTCTTTTTCGTTTTCTGGCTGCTACAGTCGTAGTCTTTCGTCGCATCTCATGTCGCACTGTTTCAAAGGCCTTTATTTTTTCTCTTAACTTCTACTTAGTTTCTATTTCTATCTCGTAAGCGAATTGCTTGGGCCGTCCCCATACAACAAAATCAAAGTAAGTTAGGTCTAGGCACCTTGGAGACCAGACTATAGGGCCAGCTCTCCCAATACAAGAGTTTGGGAATGAGTTGTCCAGGATCTCTCTAAATGTTAGCCTATTATATGCTAGGCAGCTATCGTTTTCCAATATTGTTGGTTTGTCATATCATTTTTTCAATTATTTGAGTCAACTATCAATTGCAGAAGTGCAAACAAAGATCATAGATTAGATTTAAGTTTATTTGGTGAAGTTACAGTGAAAAATAAATAACTTTCAAAACTTACAAAATTGGGAATTAAGAGAAACAAATTATTAAAAAAAAAACAGAACCATTAGCTATCCAGATGTTATATGGACTACATAATAGCCCACATATTCGTCCTTGGCGAACCTTCTACAAAACATCCTGTATATATTTTTTTAACTAATTGAAATGTTTATCTTTCAATATTTTCTCATTATATTACCGGACAAGCCAAGCTACCCAAAATTTTTGTCGGGCAGTCTACACTACAGTTAAAAAATTGGTTTCTTTTACATATATCATTTTTGTCCGACAGCTGCTAGTCACCACCAAATGTGGGACTCCTAATACTATTAATTTTATTGGCTTTTGTTTTAACAGTCCACAACAAAAAAATTATGCTGACCTTACATAATTTTTCCAAATTGACGTGATTTTCTGCCTGCCAAAGGAAATATTATTAGAGTTAAAGATTTCCGCTAGCAGGAATTTTAGGAGACTCATCCTGTTTAAGCTGACTAAAAAGTTTCAAATTACCCTTTTTCATTTAATTTTCATTATGCCGGATTGTGAACTAAAACTTACCCTCCTCCACTTGATCTAAATTACCGTTCTTAGATTCGATGAGAATCTGTAGAAAATCGTTTCTAGTGACACCGTGTTGTTCTCTGTAGTTCACAGCTGTTGTGACAACGTCAGTAAAAAAATCAGTTGCACTTTTAGGAAGTGCCCTCATACGCAAAGCTAGAGCAAGTTTCGGAAACGAAAGTTGGAAGAAGAGCAATAACTGCCTGAGAAAATTTCTGACGAAAATCGTCCTGCCATGAACAATGAATGGTGAATTCTTGTCCTCGAAAGTGTTGCAATCAAGACCAAATGCACACGAGCCAATAACGTCTGCTGAAAAAGAAGCTGAAAAAAAGTTAATTCAGTAAGCTTTGATGTAATGATTGTTATGGTGGTAGTGATTTATTCAACAAGCAACAATCAAGTGTGGTGAAGCAGTAGATATTTAAGCAATGCAAGATTTTAGATTTGTTTGCCACCGACTTTGAAAACTACTGGATAGGCAGGTAATTAGTTTGTAAAGAATGAGCACCTTTTATTGTTGATATTTTTTACTTTATGCCTAGATACCTGTCAACAGTGAATGTGCTATGCTATCCACGTCCTGCCTTCTGGAGGTTATATGAGGTACTACAATTCATGGAAAAATCCTAGAGTTCCCTAGGGGATTTTCCTGTGAAAATTAGATTTTCCAAACAAAAAAAAGTAGGTGCTTAGACGACTTTCTGAGTACTGCCATGTTAATAAAACGATAGGTTACCATAGAAATGTCCCTAGCAGGCGTAATGCCAATTTTTTTATGATTTTAAGATACAAATTTTTAATTATTATAGTTGGCAAGAATAAAAATTTTCCCTATATGTTCATATATCGATTTCAACCCTTTAATACCCTCCTGCCAAAAAAAATTTCGTTATAAAATCGATGGTAACCTATCGTTTTATTAACATTACAGAAGTGAGAAAGTCGTCGCAGCACCTACTTTTTTTTGTTTGGAGAATCTAATTTTCACAGGAAAATACCCTAGGAAACCCAAGGATTTTTTCACGAATTGTAAGTACCTCATATAACCTTTCAGAAAATCGTGGTTGAACTTAAGATCTCTCGGTCTATGAGTGTATTTGTCAGGTCAAGGAATATGTAGCAGAACCTCTTTGTCATATCACAAAGTCAATATTCTCACAAGGCATTTTCCCAACAAAATTTAAAAAGTAGACTGGAACATAAATATGTAAATCTGAGAACAATGAGATGATAAATAATTATCAGCCAATATACATTATTAGTAATTAAGCAAAAATTGTTGAGAAAAATGTTAAAATCAAATTCTCTTACTCTCTAGAACACAATAATCTACTATCTAATTTTCAATATGATCTTCTCAAAGGCCGTATTTATAAATGCCTTGATAAATCAACATTTATTGAGAAGATAAACAACTTTGATGTAAGGAGTGTAACAAACAAGTTGTTTCATTCTTATTTATACTGTAGAGAACAAAAAGTTCAAACAAATGATGTGACAAGTGATTCTGAAATATGTAATTATAGGGTGCCTCAGGGCACTGTCCTTGGACCCATGCTGTTTATTGTATATATTAATGACTTTTTCTTTATTAACGACTGTTAAAGCATATCCTAAACAACTTTTAATCTAAAAAAAACTAAATGCGCTGCATATGCGCCTACTATTAGTGGATTGTCTAACTGTAATCATATAACTTTCCACCACTACACTAACTGTACCAATTGCACTTGCAATATTAAGCTAGATATTGTTTCTAGTACTAAATAGTTAGATATGGAAATAGATTCAAATTTAAAATGGATTACACAGAAAATATTAACAAGAGCTAAACTAAGAAAATTGTTCTATTTATTATACCAAATTAGACAATACTTGAATATAATAGAACAGGGTTATACCTACACTACAACTCTAACCACCCATCAACAACGAAAACTGTCATCATCAAAACTTTAGTCCATAGAGCCAAAATATTTGCAGCACATCAGAGGCCCTCAAAGAAGAAGTAATGAAACTTAGAGAATACCTTTTTACGAATGGATATCCGGAATCCATCATTAACAAGGCATTTGAACAACTGGGAAAACCACTTAGGCTGCAAGAGGAAACCACGATAGCAACCGTAAAGGCTTGTTAGAAGTATTGAACAAGGATACGGAATCAAAATGGTTTTCAAAAGCAACAACACCTTGAGGAGCATGATCACAAAAACAAAGCCGGATAATCCTGCAGTGCCAAAAGACTGTATATAAAGTATACCCTGTACCCCTACATTGGGGAGACTAAGCGACCACTGGACACCAGGGTTAAGGAGCACCGCATAGCTTGTCAAAGGGGAGAGTTAACAAAGTCTAGATTAGTTAATCATGCATGAACCGAAGACCATAACCTCAACTAGGACCAGGCAAGGGTAATTCACAAGGAAGAGTACTGGTATAAAAGAAAATTCATCGAGACGGCATACACAATCTCTAATGACAAATAATCAATGGGCACAGCGTCCAAATTAAAAAGTTTGGAGACCTCTTCTTGAGCCACTGCGGCTACGTATCACCGGCAACCAATCACGACACTAATTGGACGAGACAAGGGATTAAGAGTCCCAATCAGCATGACCTGTTAAGGCAATAAATACGGGATCATCTGAATTTCCAGTCATTACCTGATGACGATACAAACAAAGCTCTTGATACCTTGAGACGTTCAATGCAATAATGTCAAATAAGGTCACTGTCAGTGTGAATTTTTAAGAAATTGTCTTAATTGCTTATATTAACTACTATTTAACATAGATTATTTATTGATTATATTTTTATTTTTTGCGTATATTTTCAAACGAGGTATTAATGGAGAGGGTATCCCAGATGAATGGAAAGAGGCGTACATAGGAGCAATTTACAAGAGAGGAAATAAACGTCAATGTAACAATTATAGGGGACTTCCAGTGACCAGCACAATTAGTAGGGTAAATGTATTTAGCATAAAGTAAGTTATTGAAAAAAGATCAGCAAAAAACATATCAACACATTTAGTATTTGTCGATCTGCAGAAGACATTCGATTTCGTACGGAGTGGCAAGTCACAAAATACAATTAACCACAGGAAATAAAACTTCTGAAGAATTTGATGGTAATAAGGGGTTAAAACAGGGTAGCTGCTTATTTCCAAAACTTTTTAAACTTGACTGATGACAATACATTCCTTTACAGACTTTATTTCCATCTTTTTACCTCTACTTTGAAGTCAGGTAATATTTAAATAATGGTTTATTAGCTTCAAGAGTTATTTTCTAGCTTCATCTATTCCCTTTAAAATAAAAACTGCAAACTTAGAAGAAATGATTTACCTAAAATGTCTCTAACATTAAGTGGTTCGGAGCTAACATGCTCCTGTAGGTATTTCTCAAGAACTGTCCCACAATCAACAACTGTCTGGATCATTCTCCGCATTTTACCTGATGTGAAGGTTGGATTCAACTTCGTTCTTAAGTTTCTCCATTTAACACCCCCAATAGCAACCAGGTGTGCAGCTTCAAAAGAAAAAGTGGATTATGTAATGGTCAGACACTTCATGCTGTGAACAATTTCTATATAAACATGAAAGCAAAAAACTAAATTGTATTCATATCTTACTTACACGTCGGGTCATCTTTTTCGTTGTAATAAAATCCTCTATCGGTGAAATGGTTGAAGTCCCTTACCAAAATATTTTTCACGATTTCTAAGTCGAGTGGTACAAAAAATGGAGAGGCTGTTATAAACAGTCCAAAATAATTCCATCCTCAAATAAAAAAAAGTATTTTATTTTTCGCAATGTCATCTTAAAATATAAACAAACTCATCATATAAATAATACGAACTGACAGCTCATACAGTTCTTAGGAATACTACTCTTTCGATAGTAACCTACACTCTGGACAAAAAAATTACTGCGCCCCATTCCTCTATTGCTTATATTCCGCGCAGAAAATAGTTTTCTTTTCTGAAGCTTATTTATGACATCTTCTAGTTTATTTTTCATTTTTTAGGGAAATAACACGACATTGATGAAAAAACAAGGAATACAAAAAATCCAAACGTCTCAATCTCTGATTCTAGCTTTGCAGACAATGCATTTAATCAGATGCACAAGAAAGTGGCTTACAGACTCTGGAATGGCCATCAAGATTACCTGATTTATTCCGATCGAACTGGGTTACAGGTCAGAACTTTAATCTGGCATGCCATAAAGAATATTTTGTTGAGTATTCCTCACTATGGCATAGACCATCTAAATTTATCAATACCCCATACATTAAACTAATGTATAAATAAGCACATATCTTCATCCTCTTCTTCTTCATTTCAAGAATTTGCCTGTTACGGCACCCATCTTTTTCTTAGTCTACCAATGCTTCTTCTGGCTCGACATTTATATCTACATTCTTAAGAATTCTATCATCTTGCGTTCTGTCTACCATTTTCCTAACCTTAGTTTCCAGTCCAAACCTAGAAGTTCCTTTTCAGTATTCCCATCGTCAAATCGACTCAGGTATGATAATCCCTAAAGAAGAGTTCCTGGCCCTCATACAGGATGGGGTTTGAACAACTGGCCAGTAACCAACTATCCTAATCTTTCTATTAAATATACAGTGTGTCCGGTTATGGACTAGCGATAATCTAAATACATGTAAAGCAACTATTTTAATACACAAATACACTATATACTACTATACTATATTACTATACCCCACCCCGTCATATGGCAGCCATTTTGTTTTTTTGATGACCCATTCTCTACGTGTGAACAAAAACCTTTATATCTCTTAAAGTTTTGGACTTACTGAGATAAAAATAGGCTTATTCGACGGACAATAAAACTGTCTATCAACAACATTTCAAAACAAAGTGTTAAACGTTTTCTTAACTTTTGAAAAAAAGATGAAATGCAAAAAAAGGGTCAAAAAATTATGCAAATCAACAAATAATTGCAAATCAATGCAAAAGTAGTCCCAATTACCTCTCATTTTTTTTTCACTAAATCGAAAGTTTTTGAGTTAAGCTACAATACAACATTAATTTCATAACTGTATGTTTATTACTTTAGGAGTTATTGTTGTTTGAACATAGCGTATGCGCAAGCACAAAAGACCTTTATTAAGTGACATCTGACATTAGCTGCGTGCTGTCCGAGAAAAGGCTAGCGATGCTATTCGCGACTAGCAGGAGTAAGCGAAATGGAACATATTGACTCTACCTGCAAAGAACTTACAGGATAAAGACTAGTTACGTTAGTTGTACCTTGCCCTGCCTTGTGATCCCTACTTTTACTTACCGTCCGTACTGTTACGTTCTGTATTAGTCGTTATCTTGTGATATGAATATGACAAATCATCAATATTCAGCGCAACATATTGCTGACATACACTTCGTTTATGGTTTCAGCAAGTAATAAGACTTTAATGTGGTTTTAATGTTTACCTACCTGTTTAAAGTCCCGACAAAGGTCTTTTGTGCTTGCACATACGCTATGTTCAAACAACAATAACTTCTAAAGTAATACACATACAGTTGTGAATTTAATGTTGTATTGTAGCTTAACTCAAAAACTTTCGATTTAGTGAAAAAAATTAAAGGTTATCGGGACTACTTTTGCATTGATTTGCAATAGTTGGTTGATTTGAATAATTTTTTTACCATTTTTTTTGCATTTTATCTTTTTTTCAAAAGTTAAGAAAACGATAACACTTTGTTTTGAAATGTTGTTGATAGACAGTTTTATTGTCCGTCGAATAAGCCTATTTTTATCTCAGTAAGACCAAAACTTTAAGAGATATGAACGTTTTTGTTCACACGTAGAGAATAGGTCATCAAAGAAACAAAATTTTGTATTAAAATAGTTGCTTTACATGTATTTAGATTATCGCTAGTTCATAACCGGACACACTTTATATAGCACCCAAGCAAGCTTCGGAGACATAACCATAAATAATTTGAGAATAATGGACCCTCGTAGTCTTTCATTTTTTTTATCTCCAGTGTATTGTGACGGGTACTTATCCGATATCTGGTGCAAACGGCATTCTTCCGATACTTCTGAGAATCCAAAATGTTTTGTCTCTCAACCCGAGGCTGGCGGTTGCCGTTAATGGGAATTTATGCAATTCCCTTGAAGCTACAAGAACACATAAAGGAAGTTTCCCGGTGGCTCGTTGACCTTCTAGACAATTCCGACAATAATATATAAATACGGAGAGCGGACAGATTCATTCATTCAGTATTCGACTGCAGTTAGTATAATAAAAATAAATTGTAAATAGTTCTGTGAATATAAATTGTGTTAAAGCAGTTGAAATAAGTTAGAGTGAGTTGGACTGTGTTTTTAAATAAATCCAAGAACTGAACTGAACCCGAGTGTGAAAATAAAAACATTACAGTATTTTAGAGCAACTATTGATCTGCACATAACTTGAGATTTTTATTACCTACCCTTTTTCCTTGCTTTTTCTACTGTGTTAAATACTTCATCACCAAGCGTAATCTTCTTGAAATAATAATCACGATTACCAATGGGAAATCTTGGTTCAAAATACGGAATATTTTTTCTTTTAAATATCTGGAAAATCCACATTGTGTATGCATATATAACAGCAAATAGTGCCGTTAAAACGCCAAAGATACTCAGCAAAATCATTTCAGGTACTACTGACACACTCTGCAAAGAATAATGCTGAGATTAAAATTACCAAAATTAAATTTTTAATTATTATTAACATCTCAGTTTATCTGACATATTCCTTAAGGTTGTTATTGATTGTTAATTAAAATCAGAAACAATGTAGAGGGTTAGCATAATTATTTCTGTATATTGTTTAGGGAATTAAAATAAATGTTTCATGAGAATTCATTTACATGAAATATGACAAAATTTAGATATAGTAGCTCATAATTTACACTGTTTTTTTCTTCTAATACTATAAATACTTTAGCATTATTCTGTGATACCCAAGGGAATCCTTAGAAACTATCTAATTTAGCAACTTTTCAAACAATTCAAACAAATTCCAGAAAAAACTTCTTAAAATAATTTATTTTTAAAAAACATTTTCATCTTTTTTAGGGTTCCGTATATACAATATACGGATACCCTTATAATATCACTCCAGATTTCTGCCTCTGTCACATCACAGCAATTTTCTCCTAAACTACTGGTCGGAAGAGGTTGAAATTTGGTATCAAGGTATAGTTTGGTGACCCGATCAGGAGTACATATCGCAAAAAAATAAATTTTGATTTTAGGGGTATTTTCGGGGGGGGAAACTAAAAAAATCGACCGTCCCCCCCTGATCTCCGAAACTACTGAGTATAAATTTTGAAAAAAAATAGGAAATATAGAACGTGGCCCGAACTTTACAGGAAAAATAAGGGGAAACCCCTAATATTCATTTTGGGTAGCAAATTATAGAATTAAATGGAAAATACAAAATTAAACTTGTTTCTAACGGATCATTTAATATATCAAATCACAGGGCTCATTATAACTAATACAAATATATTTTTTTATTTTTTTAATAAATATTTAAAAAATATATATTAAAAAAAATTACCCATGCTCCCCTTTATTCCCCAAACTATAAGACCTAATTTTTTTATTTACAGGAAGAATACGAAGAAATCCCTAATATTAATATTGGGGGCCAAATTTTAGAATTAAACGGAAAATAAAAAATATTTTTTTAACGCATCATGCAATATATCAAATGAAGCGGCTCATTGTGAGGAATACAAATATATTTTTCATATTTTTAAAATTAATTGTTTACAAGATATTAACATAAAGATATAAAAAATTCTCATTTCTCGCCTTATTTCCGAAACCATACTACCTAAAATTTTGAAAATAATTAGGGGTACTGGGGCTCACTTGAAATTTATAAGAAAAATTATTAGAAAACCTCCATACTAATTTTAGGGACAAATTATACAATTAAATGGAAAATAAAAATTCAATTTAAAAAACGCATTATGTAATATATCAAATAAAAGGCTCATTATATGAATTACAAATATATCATATTTTTAAATCATTTGTTTAAAAGATATTAGCAAAAATATTAAACATCGACTAAATTCCCATTTTAGAAACTACACTATTTAAATTTTGAAAAACATATTTTATTTGTATTTTTAAATAATTTCAATAACAGATTTAATAATTTATAATTTAAAACTTGACCTATTTTGCCCTTTATCTTCCAATCTATAGAGCCTCAAAATTCAGACAGTAGGTTATAAAAGGCTTCCCTGAAAGTAGTAAAATAAGACTCTAATATTAATTTTTTGGGGAAAAATTAGAAAACTAAATACATATGTATTCTTATGAAAATCAAGCGCATTTTGAAGATGGTACGGAACCCTTAGTATGCGAGTCCAACTCGCACTTGACCAAATTATTTTTTATCTGATTTAATTAAGGTACAATTCAATTGAAAATTTTAGCGTGTTCTTCTCTCTCTTTCTCTCTTTTTCCACCTCTCTCTTTCTCCCTCTCTAATTTTTATTCTTTGTCCATATTTTCCAAATATATTCTAACTTTTTTATTTGTTTTATTGTTTGGACCACTTTCTATAAATGTAACTAATTCACTCTATATTACATCCACATTCTATATGCTTCTGTATACTGGTCACTCCTATATATTTTATGGGTCTATAATTCAATTCAACACAATATTTCAACAGTCCTGATATTTTTAAAATCACCCTGTATAAGTACCTTTTTGAACCACATTTTAATACTATAAAGTTACTCTACCATTTATTTTAATCACCCTGTATATGCAACTGCTTCTAAAAGCTATAATTATACCCCGTCCTACGTCATATAATTCAAATATCCTAATTGTCTTCTAAACGTTGTTTGTGGCATGTTCTTGATTATTTTTATGTTTCTTTGGGGAATAACACCACAATAGAAATAAAACTACGTATATTGCAGAAATACCAAACGTTTCAAAGTCTATTCTGACTTCGTTGTCAATGGTTTTATATTTATTGATGTAGATTGCAAAAATTTTCATTTTTCATTTCTGCAATATACGTAGTTTTATTTCTATTGTGGTGTTATTCCCCAAAGAAACATAAAAATAATTCAAATATCCTGTTATGCTTATATAACAAATTTTTGTTACACCCTCATTAACAATAATTTTTCCCCACCCTTACTTCAGACACCTTGTATAAGCAACTACTTATGTTCCAAACTATATAACTTTTCTAAACCGCCCTGTATAACTGTAATTATACTCCACCTTATATTTCAACCATCCTGTATACTCAACTGCTTCTGACAGTTTTTAAAGCCTTTTGTATAACTGTAATTATTCTTCGTTCTATAACGCAAATACCACTCTGTATAACTATAGTTTTGCTCCACTATTATTATTATTATCAACCACCTTGTATACGCAACTAAATATGTGCTACCCAATACAATATTTTTAGAACCACCCTTTATAACTAATTCAATACATCTATACTATTATAAAATTGTAAGTTTGTCTGTTTGTTTGTTTGTTTGTTTATTCGGGCATCACGTAAGAACTACTTAACTGCTTTTGCTGAATCTTTTTTTGTTGCGAAGCCTATAGTTTGACTTAAAATCTGGTAGACATTTTATCTCTCTAAATTGACAGAAACGGTAGATATAGCGAAAGAACTTCTACTATGTTGGGTAATTCAATTACTCATTTGGTTCCACCGCAGGCACAAAATATTAGATACTGGCATCAGCTTAGCTTTTATTAAAAATTCGGAATGTGCAAATGTAACATGTTTCGATTTAACAAAAATAAACATATATCAAGCGTAATTTTACAGGGTGTTCTGTATATAGGAGACTTAGAGCGGAGTAGAATTACATGGATTTAAAAAATCTAAACAACTTATATTTCAACCATCCGATGTATACAACTGCTTATGTACCACCTAATATTACATGCAGGCACGCACACACCTTCAACCGTATTCCACACAGAAGAGATAGCCGGAAGTAGCAAATTTTCGTTTTAATAAGCTAATGGAATTTTTAATAAGGTAATAGAATATTTTCTGCAATTTCACGCTTTCTAAAATAAGCATCAAAATGAAAATCAGTGCAAACACCCTGTACGACATACTTTCATGGCAAATCTTGACATTTAAACTAGATATTTAGTATGAAAATTTGACATTTACCATGATGTTTACAGTTTTTGTGCATATATTTTCCGATTTTCAGAAAAATGGTATGTTTTACCTTATAGAAAAATGTACGGAATCAAGCTGGAACATATCTTTGTATAATACAATTAATAATTTTCAAATTGGGTGAGCAGTTTAAGTGAAAACAGTGAAGATTCATTGAAAATCGCTGAAATCTAGTTCGTTATTTGCTAGAAAACCGTAAATCTCATGTTATAGACAATTATGTAGCACCTTTATATAATATTCCTTAATATAATGTAGTTTAAATCATCAAAATTACCCAAGCCGTTTTTGAATAATCGCTCGTCATACAGAAAAAAAAATTGTAGACGAATTGATAACCTCCTCCTTTGTGGAAGTCGATTAACAATTTCAAAATAGCGAAGTGAACAGAAAATTTTCTAGCACCAGACTATTATCATCATTATCAGAATATTCCGTTGCATTCCCATGTTCAGAAAATAAACTGAACTGTGATGAACTAAACGTGAGAGAATCACAAATAATTAGTGGGTCATTGAAATAGTGGGAAGGGAAAGTTTCTTTAGCACTAAATCCCACTTCTCAAAGTATCTTTCTATCTGTGCGTATATATCCTTCCTGTATTCTTTCCTGTTTTCTTATAGAACTCTTAAGATCTTCAAGAAAATAAAGAAATTTATCACGAATTAGCACCGTATTTCAGAATTTTTTTCCTGCAACAACTAAATTCTTTTACTAAAGTCGGTGAAAAGTTAAAGTGAACATAATTAGGAAGAGCATTATTGAATTGTACTTTGCAGTTTTGTTGTTCAATTTGGCACCGATTTCAAAAATGTATTTAATTGTAGGAAAAAAATTGCTTTTTTGTTACTACACCTTTTTCGAGATTTCGTTCTTTAAAAATGTATTCATTTGTATCAATTTACAATTAATGCACAATAGTGACAAATGAAAAGTACTTGATGTAGCCGCCAGAAGATTAATAAAAATAATTTCATTCGTCCGTGAAAAATCCCATTACTTTCAATATTGTTATTCATAAGATTTAAAACCTTTTATTCATTGTATTTACTATTTCTGAAGCAGCCAGACTTCGGGAAACATATGTCAAATAAAAATAAATAAGTAGTGAAAATTTAACCAAGTGTTTGGTGTTTTTAAGTGATCTTAAGAATAAATTTTCATCAAGTGAAGACTGAAACAATCATCAATTTAAAACCTTTTACTTCTACTTCTGCTTCTTCAGGTGCAATACCTCTTAATGAAACACCATATGTAAATAAAATCTAAAAAATTGATGAGATCCAAATACGAATAAATCGGAGTCTGCTCTAACACTGGGCGTTCTCATCTAAGAATTTAGTTAAAAACTAAACATAACATATAATTTTGTTAACACCATTATGTAATTTACATAAATTTTATAAGACCCGATTTTTTGTCGATCTGTGTCGAATGCCAATAAACAATTTCGCATCATGAGTCATCAAACAATCAAACCAAAGGTGCAGTTTGGTGAGGTGAACTTACCGATATTTTAGATCGAACACATATGAACTTGACACACAACCTAAAAGTATTGTGATTAATTTTGCCATAATCAAAGTAATTCTTCTAGCTAACAAAGAAATCAAACCAAAGCACTTTAAAATAAAATCATTTATCACACACGTTATAGCCCAGGAGCATATTAGCAATGTTATAGTATACTAGCGGGTTACTCACAGACCATAAACTTGAACTGTGAACTCGTCTTATATTGGTTGCACTTGGTTAATGAAGGGTTAATTACGATACATCATTCATACTTCCTCCTACAAGGTTAGCCTTTTCAGTCCTGTAGCTTTCAAGACTCATTGAGCACTTGGTCTGAACAACTTTATTGACTATACACAAGAGTTTTATTTTGTTTATTAATTTGCGCATAGGTAGATCTATTTACAGGAACGGAACAGCCTTGGACTCCCGGCTTAACAATAACTAACGCCATTCACTCTTATATACCCTGTAGATGTACACCCCGTATATGTATACCCTATATACTAACAGCATGTATATTTACCCTGTGTTCAAACATTCTTTATTGGTGGACCGTGTATACTTACATCTACTACTACTACTGTTTACAAACACCTAGCATACTCACACTCCGTTTACTAAGACCCTGTATACTGTGCTCCCGGCCAAACATTAGCGTCAAAGGATGGGCGTGCTAATTATTAACAGAATCAAAAGGCATTGTCAGAAGCTCTTATTCATAATTTTCCTACTTACCTATACCACTTAGTTCGCCCAGTATATGTACGCCTTGTTTATCTACACGCTCTTTACTACCACCCTCTCTCTCTATTTACACCTTGTAAACTTACATTTTGTATATATACACCCTCTATGCTACTCTATCTAACAACCGTCCAGTATAGTCACCCTCTACTATCAGTTTACAGTGGGCCAATTTGAAACACTCCTCAAACATTAATGAACACACTATATATAAATTTTTCCTGGGTAATAAACTTCTCTAAGCTTGTAAGAAAATCGTATTTCTTATGAATTTTACTTTTAAATGTCTCCTTCAGAGGTTCTCTAATAAAATTTTTCAGGAGATACCGAACTATAAAATATTTATGTACAAAAGTTCATCATTTAATCTGATAAAAGTTCTAATAAGTCAGATAATTTTAAGACAGATCAGGACCGCCTCATACTTAAATTATTGACAAATATGCAAACGTAATATTATTATTTAATTATAGACGATACTGCAGATATTTCTACTGAAACTGAAATAGAAATTGTTATGAAAAAATAGCTTAGAGAAGGGAGTCATTGGCTTGCTACCAATAAAGCATAGAAAAATGAACTGTAAATCATTGTTCTATGCAATAAAGTGAACCTAAATGTCTATAAAACAGTATTTATTACGATGTCTAAGTGCTTCTTGGGAAATAACACCACAGTTTAAAGAAAATTGTGTATATTCCAAACGTTTCGGAGTCTAGATCAGACCCCGTTGTCAATGGTTAAGAAACTACGGATAAAAAAGGCACAATTCTAAGGTGTAAATTAAAATATTTGACAATGTGTATTATTTGATTTCTGACGTAACTAAGAGAATTTTATTTATAATATATAGGGTAGCACAGAAATTTCTAAAAATCATATAATCATAAAGTTCCTTTCAAATTGGAAGAATTTGAAAGGGAGATCTTCAGAATTTTACGTGGCGCTCCTAGGTGCGACTTTGTTATAAGATGGTGCATTCGCCAAAAATGCGACCAAAGAACTTTGTTGATTCAGTGATCCCATTAAAATCACAAGGGAAAATCTAGGAAAAACCTTATGACTATCCGGATATTGGGTTGTTCATAAGAATTGACCATTAGCAATTTCTTCCTTAATCATCGGCAACCAGGAACGACTGAATTCTACGGAGGTAGTACCGATAATTCTTCCAATTTGAAAGGAACTTTATGATTATATGATCTTTAGAAATTTCTGTGCTACCCTGTATATTACAAATAAAATTCTCTTAGTTACGTCAGAAATTAAATAATACACATTGTCAAATATTTTAATTTACATGTTAGAATTGTGCCTTTTTTATCCGTAGTTTCTTAACCATTGACAACGGGGTCTGATCTAGACCCCGAAACGTTTGGAATATACAGCAATTTTCTTTAAACTGTGGTGTTATTTGACAAGAAGCACTAAGACATTGAAAAATATGGCACAAGAAAACAAGTATTTATTACGTTTGGGAACTATTGTAACAGTATTCCCAAAAGAAATAGACATTCATATTGATAATCAACGTATAAAACGAGTAGAATAATGTGTCTAGATGTTATAGTAGACTACATACTTAGGTGGGGAAATCAATTATCTTCTACAAACTAATAGAATATATGAATGCTGAAATAATTCGCTTAACACTTTCTATTTCAATGCATTCCCAATTATTGCACGGGGTAGAGCCTTGAATAACCTATAACACATTCAACGATTGCAGAAAGGAGACTGAAATTTGTCAATAACAACCAGTATACAGCCAATGACAACATCCTAAATTATTAACAAACTTATGTTGCTGAATTGGTTCAATCAAATATCAAAAATGAAATAATAAGTAATTATTAATAATAAATAAGTAAATAAATACTATTGCCGAACTTTCTGAACTATAATAAAACTAGTTAATCAATTATTTGCTTTGTAAGTAGTAATAAGTAGTAGATTGTTGTGGGAATTACGATATATCTTATCTATATCTTATCTTATCTAAATCTCGTGTCACGGTGTAGATCGAACTCCTCCGAAATGGCTCCACCGATCTTTTTATGGGAATTTTTATATATTTTTTTATAGGTATGAGAATAGGTCCCAAAGTATATTTCATACCGCTAGGTGATTAGGGCGTCCATATCCAGAAAATAATTGGTAAATATAATATAAAAAAGTAATTTTGACAACTAAGGTCACAATAAATTATAGTTACAAATTCAGTACAGTGACAATCATTAAATAATAACATATTAATAGTCTAAGATAATTAGGTTTCAATAAATGTTATTAATGAAATAACACATATGTGTTAAAGTGAATCAATAGTTAAATTAAATAGATAGGTACCTTAAGCCCCTAGCTTATGTTCGGAGAAAAGAAAAAAAGAGTCATCAAAAGATAAGGAAGCAAAATTTTAAATATTATTCAATAATTTTGAAGACGCGAGATGTAAGACCGACATCTAGGATTTTCGAGAGAATCAGCACACAGAAGTTCCGAATCTGGAGCCGTTCCGTGTAATTGCTGTTCTCCCTTAACTCCTAGTACAGAATGTCACTATAAAATTTTCAGGTTACTTCACCTGTCAGAGATATTGAATACAGCAATTACAGGGAACGGCTCCAGATTCGGAACCTCTGTGTGCTGATTCTCTCGAAAATCCTAGATGTCGGTCTTACATCTCGCGTCTTCAAATTTAACGAAATGTTTCAAATACATAAAGAAGTGTTCGAGAGGATATTCAATTGTGGGAAGCGCAACTGATGAAGGTTCCCTGACCAGAAACAATGTATATAATATATAATATATATTGTCTGAGTACAAAGGAATGACACCTCGAAGAGAGTATTATTCAATAAATTCTTAAATATAAACTTAAAAGTAAAATGTACACAATATCTTATTCATAAAGGCAGCACATCACTTGGTGTAGTTTATTCGTATATTTGCTATATTTGTCCAAAAACGGCGATGTTAGGAGAGGCTATTCGCTATTTTTGCTTTAATTGAACAAATAAGTCGAATACCGCTAAGAACAAATACGCCTTAGCGGTTTTCGGTTCTCACTACACATCAAAGGAGTCAAATAAGCCAGATATTTGCTTTAGCTGCCCACACTTGGTTCACATAGTTGCACGCCGCTCTTCGATCGTGATCCACTAGTGCTGTTTTTCATGACAAGTGGTGTTTGTGGCAAAATAGACTGATAGAACCAAAATGTTATGAAGTTTTTGGAGTTGTTCCTACCAAATGCATGCTGACATTTGGGACCCCCAACAAAACAGACATAAAAATAAAAACAAAATAAACGATGCATGGTTAGATATTAAAAAATAATATGGAACAACCGTGCACATTGCAGAAAAAGAGGGAATCTTCGCCATGGTTTTTTAATAACTTTGTAGTTATGTAGATATGTGATGTAATGATAACAAGAAGCATGGTAAAAATAAGCTGCTGTTGCTGTCAACGCATCCACGACTGTAGTGTTCACCGGTTTTCAAACATATTTGGCATTTTTGAGTGTTTTGCGATATGTGTGGATGGCACGTTTGGAATATTTCCGAGAACATCAAATATTTGGACGAATATAGCAATACAAAACAAAAATACGCTAAAGCCAAGTGAAGTGCCGCCTTAAGAATCCGGTGTTTGTGGCCGAACACCTCCGAAACGGCTCGGCCGATTTTTATAAAATTTTCTATGTAAATTTGACAGGAGTTCGTAAAGTATATTTCATACCGCTGGGTCATTACAGTGTATAAATTTATGTATATACTTCTCTCCCCAAACAAATAATAATGAGTACTATGATTTTGCAAAAATTTAATTAACTCATGAAAAAAACTGAAGTAATACATGAAACGTCATATATAAATATTTATTAATTGCATGAGAGATGATAACTTTATTCTGTACTTTAAATGAATAAAGACATTATTTGTGGGGGTGGGGTGGGGTCTGCAGAATGTCCTTTATCTGACTTAACGCACCTGAAATCTCAAAACTGTATAAAATGTTGGAAGTGTTAAGCGATAGTTAAGATTTATAAAATAAAAATAAATTCAAAACAATGAATAAAATATTATAAACATTGAGAATATTAAATTCACCAAACATCTCAACAATATAAATGTATTGTGTCAAAAACCTAAAACGAGAAAAACTAAAAATTTATAATGTCCAAACTCCAAAAATGCCAAAACTAAGAGATATAAGTGAAAATGCCAACGTCAGCGTAAACGTAAAGGGCAGTTTAAAAAAAGTCAAAAATACCATGTATATCTAAAATGTGAAAAGGGACAAAAATATCAGAAATACCAGAGTATTGTATATTTTTTTGCCCAATAAATAAATAAATAAATTGAGTTACTATATACACTGTGGAGGCAGCCTTTTGAACTTCCCCGGACTGACTACTTAACGTTATTTAACTATCACTTCTTACACATTGTAAATCTTTACTTATCTAACTTAATTCACATTTTAAGCGACTTTTGGGGGGCTCGAGAACAAGGTAGCAATATAAACGAGGTACCACTAAACTAACACTAATCAGTATTTATTTAGCTTCTATGTATCTTATCTATCACTAATTTCTATATTGACTATACTTATATTACACACCAGTTATAGCTCGTTTAATTAAGAAAGACGATGACGTCATTTTGGTAATTAATTCCTGCCAACTTTGACACATAATATTCCTAAATGTTATATGGACTTTTTGGCATTATAACAGTGAAATTGAATTTCTGTGGTATTGGACAAGAAATTATGGAAAATATGTGATTTTGGGATTGAGGAAGCAACTGTTTCATATTACAGTTGACATCTTGAGAAATAAGACAAATATACAAAACAACAAAAAAAGTTTACTAATTTAAGAACCGAGTTCATTCATGAACAAAATACAATAAATCAAACAATTTACATGAAGGAGAATCTAATTTTGATTATTTAGAATGAACTGTTGATGTTCAGATATTTATCTTAATAAGAGTAAACCATTATCTTCTCTAAATAAACAGATCTTTCAAAACAGAAAAATCATAAAGAGTATTCTGAAATAGTGAAAGCTGAAATGAAGAAACTTGAGAATATATTGTTTTATTTACACATTTATTTTGTACATAGTAATTTATATGTTATTGTTGGGGCACACTTGCACCATTATTGAAATAATTCATGAATTTTTCACAAATTTCTCTGCCTATTAAATTTTTGCTTTCTTCTTTCACTTGGAAGTTAACCCAAATGAGTGGCGTAAAAAAACATGCGAGTATGTAGAATGAACTCTTAACTAATAACATCTATTGGCACAAACGATTAATCACATTCACAAGGGCTGGGGAGTACAATATTACAAGTGCACTAACAATACATTTTCCATCTAATGCTCCAATTATGAGAATGTTCTATAATTTTTGGAAATCTTTAGCAATAGTCAGCCAAAAGTTGGTACTATGGATTGCACTTTCAAGAAGTCTTCATTTGCTTGATGAATATTTTGAACAAATAAATTGTTGATTCAGCTACAATAAATTAATATATTGTGCTTTTGTATGCTTCTCCAGTTGCTAAGTCACGCTATTTACAATTTTTCTGCAGCAGATACAGATAACCTCAAATGTATTTTGTTAGGAAATTGTTGACCTCAAATATTCCAATAAAATGGCTCACCCATTATAAAGAAATTTCTGATTTGTTTACATTCAATGTTAAAATCTTTTTTACCATCAGTTACTACTTTTATTAATTACAAGTTTGACCTCATCTCAATAAACAAATATCGTAACAAAATATACAGCTAAATGCCAAAATGAGGTTATAAATTCTCTCTGTATGATCTGTGGTTATAAAGAAAGATTCACAAATCATACAAGGAGAAATCATATTGTGTGATTTCACGATAAAAAATATTAAATGTTTTGAGAATTTCACTAGAGAAGCGAAGTAAATTTTGTTGATTGTTATTAATTGAATTTTAAACAATAATGAAATTAATTATTAAAGTAAATTGTAGGCGAACACTCTGTATTGCATTTCTTTTAATTTCGGGAAAAGGGGTCATATTGGCAACGCTGTCAAATTTGGGCCTCTGACGTCTTCGTCTTTCTTAATTAAACGGGCTATATCTATATGTACCCCCTGGCTGCCCCGCCATCTTAACCAGAAGTCCATTAAATAGGTCAAAACGAATTTTAAGTGGGTGGTTGACAAAAAAAACAAAACCGGCTATTTTTAGAACTTTATCCATAAAAAATGTAAATGTAAATAAAACTTTACAATATCACAACTTATTAAATAGCACAAATACAATAATATCACTATAAATTATAACTCTTCCAAATCCAACCATACTCCTCCTTTAGTTGACAGTACAAAGGATCTTGAATCCATTTGTAAAGGAAGTTGGGTTTTAGGATTGAGTTTAACGCGGAAATTTTTGAGTATGGTGATCAAACCAACTTTCGTCTGCATTATTCCAAATCTCATTCCTACAAAAATATTTTACTTATAACACAATCAGTCAAAAATAAATAGGTTGAATTATTTATATTTTAATCTAATATAATAAATTAATGTAACATAATAATAATAAATTGAATATTTTCGTTTACTCCCAGATTTCTATGAAATAAGCATAAAATATTTTTTACGCGATCTCAGTGACTACCGCTATATATTATAATACAAAGTCCTACGCCGCGTCTGTCTGTCTGTTCGCGATAAACTCAAAAACTACTGAACGGATTTTCATGCGATTTTCACCAATAGAAAGAAAGATTCTTGAGGAAGATTTAGGAATACAATTTATCTAGGTTTTGTGTAAATTGCTTGAAACATAAGGATAATTTTTTGAGTGTTGGAAAAAGCCAAGCCGCTTGGGAGCTTTCATAAAAAATGCTGATAAATCCCTTTGAGATATAACAAAACAATACATGGTGGGTTAATCCTCTTTTATAGATCTACAAAAAAGTTCGGGAAGGCGTTTATCTATCTTTCAGGATAACTTACACAGTTCTATCACCTAAAAATATGGTGACGTAAATTGAAAGGTATTTAGATTTTATTAATGCTTATCAACTTAAATACGCTCGTTAACTTAAGCATTTCATTTAGATTATTGCAATCTTTTACACTATCTTTACATAATATAAAACAAATTTTCCCGCCGTTTGTCCCTCTGTACGATTAGATCTATTAAACTACGTAACATATAGTCAAAGAGATAGAGCCGGTTTTTGCTCGTCATCGAGAAAATGGACAGAATGTATAGTATTAAGTTCAATTCCTGAACTACATCACGTTTCTAGGCAGGCGCCAGTGGAAGTGATAACCGAGGATACATTCTATCCATTTTCTCGATGACGAGCAAAATCCCGCTCTATCTCTCCTACTAATATTTAATATGGCTTTCGTCAATAGATAGAGTAGTTCAAGAGGAAGGTTTTTAAGTATAGTTTAAGATTGCTTTGTGTTCATTTCTTTAAATATTGTGATCATTGTTCAATCAACGTGACACTGCTATGCTCACTCGGCGACTGTTTCATGAGAGAGCACGTTAGCTCAATTAGTTAGAGCTTATTGCTAATAATACAAAAGTCTCGGGTTCGCTCGCTTTGATCATTGATTTTTTTTGTAGGTATTTGAGTAAATTTTTGAAAGGTTGTACGTAAAGAAGTTTTACCTATGCATACTCTAGGTCCTTCTCCAAATGGTATATGTGCGAATGGATTCCTCCTACTTTTATTTTCAGCACTGAACCTATCAGGATCAAATTCGTAAGGATTTTCATATATATCTTCAAAATAGTGAATGTTCTGTATTGGTATGATAACGTTAGTATCTTTTTCTAACGTCACATCACTACCAGGAAACGTGTAGTCTGTAACACATTGTCTAGTGACAAATGGTAAAGGAGGATATTTTCTAAGAGTCTCTACAAAAAAATGTAAAAGTTCATTTACAAAAATTAAATATAGAAGTAAAATTACATAAAGCATGTAGGCTTGCACAACCCGGCATTAATTGATGAAATATGGTTTTCCCAGACTTACTTCCAAATATTTTGTCTCCAACTGCGGTAGATATCTTCAGAGGTTCGGCTGTAGGGTAGAATTCTGTAAATTACAGTTGTTTTAAAAATTTAAAGAGGTATCACCTACGGCCGAAGTTCTTCAGATGTCTTCCACTGAAACGATCGGAAGAAAATCCACTGGAACATGGGAAATATCAACTGGGAAAACTATAGTTCATCCAAATGTTAATAAATTGATAAGCAAAATAGGACTTACCGTCAATCACTTGCTGCATATACTCAAGTTCTTTCAAAGCATCATAACAGATCTTATTGTCATATTTCTTTAAAACTCTAACTACTTCTTCCCTTACTTTTTCTTGAATTTTAGGATGCCTAGACAATTCGAACAAGGCAAATGTCATTGTGGTCGAACTAGTCTCAAAACCAGCCGCAAAGAATACGAAAGATTGTGCAATTATTTCATTCATCGTTAATGAATCACTGTCGTCCCCTAAAAATACAACAAAGAACAAATAATAAACAATAACTTCATAAAATTATTTTAAAAAGCTCAGGTAGGTTTAGTTTGCCTATTGCCAGAAAAGCTCCCTAAAAGAGGCTCACACTTATACACGAGAGAATAAGCAATATTGGCTTCCAAGGGGAATACTTCTTTCTCTGTATAGAAAGTCGCCTCAAACTCATATTATTCTGTTGAAAAGACAGGGCAAAAGACTGTTTAGTTTCTGTCTTTGGTTGAATTATGTTACTGCCTCTTTACTTTAAATGATTGTCCATTAACATTTGTTCCGATATAGGCATGAGGAGAAACTTCAGTCCCCAGTGGCAATGAATTTAATGTAGTTATAACAAGTCATAACACAAATCAAAAATAAATACTAGAATGTTTTTTTGTAAAATTTGGGAGCGGCAACAATTCCGTGAACTATTTTCTGATTGAATCTGATCAAATGTCCTTTGCATATTTTTGGCTCTTTTTTTATATTTTTCGGCACTACCACCAGTCCAAAAGCCTACAATTCTTCACAAAGCAAGACCAACCCGAAAAATGGAGCTACTCTTCTGATTTGTACTCTTCGGACGTCATGTACAAAACTCTCTGTGCGAAGCCAGCCTTTACACTTGAAAAAGTTGATCTAGGATATGAACTCAATCAGTTCTGAAAATTTTTATTCTTTTAAGACAACAATTTGCCATAATAAGTGATCTAACCGTGCAGTTCATTTTTTCAGGTGTCCGAGTCAGCACGTGTTGTCAATGATAAAGTTCCAAAAGAGTCAAGTTCGTGCGGTCTTGGTGGTGAATTCTTGTGGTTTACAATCGAAGGGACGGCCTTTATATTGATGTAGAAACAATTAATGCAAATACAAAGGACTACAAATAAATTAAGATCATCACAAGTTGTCGACAAAAAATAACTTTTCGAATAAAAGAGCAGTGGTTCAGTAAAACACAAATTCTACTAGCAGTGGCTTTTCTTTCTGTTAAGGCATAAAAACAAAGCGTACGCACACTCTATATTTTCACTACATTAAACAAACATGTTTACCTTTAGTACGGTTCTCCTTATTGTTCTTACTATCAATCAAAATCTGCAAGAAGTCCTTCCTCGAAACCTTATTTTTCTCTCTATAATTCACGGCCTCAACAACAATGTCTGAATAGAATTTAGAAACGTCTGAATCTATCGTTTTATAATGTAAAGCTTTGGCTAATTTTGGAAACGTATTTGCAATGAACGGAAGAAATTGTTCAATAGCTGTTCTATTAAATATTTTCTTTGCATATGTAACAAATGGGGAATTGGCATCTTTGAAACTGTTACACTCGAGACCAAAAGCACAAGAGCCAATAATGTCCGTTGTATAATAACCTGCAACAAAAATAATGTAAGAATGAGTTTAAATTGAGTGTTTATAGCAACAAAAGTTTGTTAGCTTTGTGACCAACTATTATTAAATTTATTTATTTAACAGTTTACACTGAACATGATGCTCCAATTAATTATATAGGTATATACTGGGTGTTTCTAAAATAGGGTTCCAAACTTCTGATATGTATAGAACTCACTAAAATTAGCCAAAAAGTTCCTATTAACATGTGCCCTAAAACGCACCCTTAGGAAGTCATATGCCCTTCAAAGGGCTCCAACCAAACTGTTTTTTTATATTGACAAAGTGGTCAAAAATAAATAAAAATAAATGTATAAGTCTTACATAACATTTTACTTTAAATTACATGTGCTACTCTTTGAGATATATCTTTGATCACAATTACCCGCGTGGTCGAGTCGAGTATATGAACACTCTCAGTTCTTAAAAAAGATCCGACTTCAGCTCTCGCGCATCACCATATCCAAACAGGGCACACTATCAACTTCGAGGACAGTAGGACTATCATATCTCTCAATTCTCTTAGGGCATCCATTATTCGCGAAGCCATTGAAATAGAGAAAAGACCTCTCTGTCTAAATAGACGCGATGACAGCACTCGCCTTCCCACAGCTTGGACCTCCGTAATTGCCAGATTAAACAGACCAGACACGCCCACCATCACCCAACCAATCACAACACAGCCTCTTCATTCTCATATTCTCGAATACATATTTCTTCACATTGTTTGTTCGTATGTGAAACTTTACACTACTAGATAAAAAATAACTCTTGCAATCATGTAAGACTTAATCCTTTCCTTTCCAAAAAATATCTATTTTTCCGTATAAGCTATATATAATATATAGAGTTATTGATAGTTACGTCACTTACCTAAAGCTTTTTTTATGTCGATAGGCTTCTGAGTATTGCATCCTTTCAAATGTGTTTCTAGTAGAGATCCACAGTCTACGACAGTCTGAAACATGCCTTTCATTTTTCCAGATGTGAATGTCGGTGTTAATTTTGTCCTAAGATTCTTCCACTTTACACCACCCAATGAAAATAAATGTGCAGCTGTTGGTAAAGAAAACTATGTTACTACTTTTCCTTTACTAAATATATTTTCAGAAAATACCAAAATAAAGCTCAACACTATCAACTTGATCTTTAACAGTTATATATCATTCCTTAAATATACCCACTGACAAAGTATTCGCAACACTCAGATGTTTAACTTTATAGTAAATTATTAAAATTTCATTCACTAAGTTTTACCAAATTTTGATCATTTCTCCGTACTATAGCATCTATGGTTTACTAAAACAATATTAAATTTAAATATTTCCGTCTCGACGTTGTGATTTCTGTGTCAGTGAGTATGTCTTTACGACGTTAAGAAATTAAAATTCCAATATTGTGTAAAATATAATCGGTGCAATAAATTTGAACGAAAACTTACATAATGGGTCATCTTTTTCATTAAAATATATTCCTCTATCAGTGAATTTGCCAAAATCTTTGACGAGAATCTGTTTCACCATGTCTAGATCCAACGTAACGAAAAATGAAGACGTCGTGAGATACAAACCATAATATTTCCAGCCTATAAAAAAAATAATTAGTAAACTAGTAAGAAACCAAATTTGTTTTAATCAACTTGTTTGATTTAAACAAAGTACTAATTTTAACAGTTACATTTCGCATAAATCTCAATATCAAATCAAGGATGGAAATGTCATGCATCTATTTTGTTAATGAGTCACCTGAAGGTGATAGTAGATTCAAAGCTATCGAAACGCCGAATATGAAATAAGTTGAAGACAGTGGATGAATGAAGGAAACTCAGATCATCACATTGCTTTATCTACAACCTTTCACTTTAACACGAAGTCTGCTCAAAGACCTTTGTTATTTTTTTTCTTTCTTTAGTACATAATCAGCGCCCTCTTTGAAGTATCTATTAAGCTTCCATGTCAACATCAACATGCGCAAATGTGACGTTGTTTCATATTTATTGCATCATACCAAAATATATTGTTCCATTCTTTTCCTTTTTCTGGATTGATATATCTACAAATCCCCAAAATCTTCACCCCCACTCCTTTGATGTTACCACAAATCTTTAATCAAACCAATTTGATGGAGCTGAAAACTGCATAATTTATTATTTTTAGCAATTCGCTGATCCCAATCGTGAGCAATAAATTAACAATAAAATAAGTCGTCTAGATCAAGCTAATATCCTTTTTTCTTCGGGAGTTACGAGGTAGCCATGATGTTTAAGCTGTCACGAGTCTCCGAAAAGTCTACAGCAATAAGTTTTGTTATGGTGCAATAAATTAGCAATAAATGTACAAAAAAAGTTTTAAGCTTCATTTTACTTCGGTATGGTCTTTAAAGAAATTAATCGACGCCATTGACTTTATACGACACTATAATACTTGATAATAAGAGAAAATCTGTTATAGTACTAGTATTGACATGGAACATACTAGTGTTTACTAGAAAATTCCTGAATAAGAAACCATATATATGGAACAGTTTTATATAGAAAAGTTCATTATTCAAAAGCACGAACACCAAAATGATTCTGAGATTTGTAGCTAACAGTGACATCTCTTTTTTGTATTAGTAACTTGTTTTCGAATTAAAATTCAATCTTAATTTTAGTTAAATTTTCGACAATTTTAACAAATTATTGTGAAAATTACAGACCTGGTTGTGGGCAGCGTGCGTTAGAAAGTAAATCAGAAATTTGACATGACAAACACGTAAAAGAAAGCATTACCAGTTGAGTCAATTAAAAAGCTAGAAATATTCGCCACAGTTCATAATTACAATTAAACAAATCATTCCTTAAATATACAATGATCATCTTGAACAGAATAAAACTTCCTAGTTCATATAAACCATTTACGTTCTCAGGTAATGAAATCTCGTCCAAATATGCCTCATTGAAAATACGATCACCACTATAAGCAATACATATTCATTCGAAACTGCAACCCAACATTCAATGTATTAACTCGATTATTTATTGATATAAATTTATGTTTTCAATCTCGCCTACAAATGAATATAACTAAATAATTTTAGGTTAAAGAAATAAACAACACTCTTAACTTATCAATGGAAGATAGTATAGTATTTAAAATTCTGGTAAATGCCTAGGTTATCACCAAGAATTAGAATATCAAGGTAAATTTCTATTCCTTTTATTAACCGACTTTCAAAACGAGGAGGTTATCAATTCGTGGCGTATTTTGTTTGTATGTATGTTACCTGATTTCTTCTCCTGTGGTGAACCAATTTGTATGAATATGGTCTTGTTTAATAGAGTATATATCCGGATTGGTGAAACTTCAAATTTGGGAAAAGAATTCTATTGGTAAAATGATGAAATTTGTGAATGAACACATGCGTGCATGGAAATCGACCAATATCCCTAACACATTGGTCGATTTTTCAAAATCTCATATACTTTTCTTCGACGTGCAACTTGCAGTTTTGCAGAAAATCGCCGAAAATTCCAAAATTCTTATCAAAAATTTCATCGAAATGACATAACGGACATTTCCTCATAAATATTTTAATTCCAACGTAATAGTGCGGGAATTTTAGGCACTGGTGGTGTTAATTGCGAATTTGAAAATTTTCTATGTTTATCTCAAGCATATAGTTAGTAAAGCATAGTATTTTCGGCTCCTTAAATCAATGAGTACCAAGCTGGTTTTGTTTGTATACCTGGCAAATACTGATTTAAATGAAAATTTTTCCATTTTGCGAAGACGGTGCTTTTGGTTGTCACAGTCAAATTCAGTGACAACACATGTCAAATTCTAAACTGCTATTTGGTGCGTTTATACACAGGATGTTTAGTTATAGCAAACAAAATCACAAAGTAAAGTGATAGAAGGAGTTGCATTTATATGATGATTGAAATATAGGTAAGGCCGTATATACAGTGGACGTTTGGAGGTATAAAAATGTTCGAAAATATGTGAAATTAAAATTATATAGGGTGATTAAAAATCTGTTCTATGATATGGACGCAAACAAAACATATATAGGATGGTTGAAATATTTGCTGAAGTTGAATTATATTTATACAGTGTTATTAAAAAGTTATTTATTTTATAGCCCATAACAAGTTGCTTAAAGTGTGGAGAGGAATTAATGTTACACAGGACGATAATTTAAAATGTTAAAAATTAAATAATTTATGGGGTAGCCCATAAGGAGTTATATACTATATCTATAGTTATACAGAGTTGTCAAAAAATGTTGAAAAAAGGTTACATGGCGTGGTCCGTAAGGCATAAATATATTTTGCGCTTATTAAGTCAACGCGTACTAGTACATTTTGTTCGTAAACATTTACCTTTCAATTTAAATGAAAATGTATCATTGTGTAATTTTTAGGCTTTCAATGTTACCTGGTTCTGTCTATTATGGTTATTTATACAAAATAAAGAATAAAGAATAAAACTATGTGAGTTCAAAAAAACTAAAAAGTTGAAAATAAAACATTTAAAAAAATATAACCGACTTCCACCTAAAAATAATTATAACAAAATACAACTCTAGCAAATAAATAACACATTCAATGTTGTTAGGTACCTACCCAGGAAGTAAAAAATATAAACATTAAAAGGTGCTCATTCTGTACAAATTAATTACCTACCAATCTAGTATATTTTTGAAGTCGGTGCCAAACAAATTTAAAATTCTTTCATTGCGTACTTATCTACTACTTCATCAAACACGATTGTTGCTTGGCACCGACTTCAAAAATATACTAGATTGGTAGGTAATTAATTTGTACAGAATGAGCGCCTTTTAATGTTTACATTTTTTACTTTCTGGGTAGGTACCTAAAAACATTGAATGTGTTATTTATTTGCTAGAGTTGTACTTTGTTATATTTATTTTTAGCTTTTTAGTTATAGGTGGAAGTCGGTTATATATATATATATATATATATATATATATATATATATATATATATTTAATGTTTTATGTATCAAACAATCTCCATATTACCAAATTATTGCATTGTCGTCCAAACTACATATACACTCCAAGTGCCATTTCAATGAGAAAATTATAAGTAGGTTTAAATTAACTTCCAGTATTTGATTACATTTGTGTCCCGTACTCCGACGGACAATACCGAAACCCTCTACTAGGCTCGTAGTCCCCGCCCACTCAGTTCCCTCTGACCGATCAAAACAAACTACGCACCACCGGTTGGCATAAACACCAGCGCTCTACTACTGGACAGTCCTATTCGCTTCAAGCCTACTACGAGGTATCAACTACGCCAGCGCCACTGAAGATATCTGCCGTAGTTGCTGTTGAAATTTCGGGAAGAAGTTCCACTAGATCACGGAAAAACAGTCAGAAATACTGCCGTGAATACATAATTCGTTACAACTCAAGCCAATAAAAGCGGTTTAAAAACTAATCTCTTTAACCTTATTTACATCGAGCAATCATACCTTTTTCTTTAGCGTTCTTGGTATTGACAAATAAAACGTCTCCAATTGATATTTTAGGATTTAACGAAGGCATGTTGCCTATTAGGAAAGACGGTTCAAAGTACGGAACATTTCTTCTTTTCCAATATCGAAAGATCCATTGCACATAAGCAAACAGAACAGCGAAGAGTGCTACAATAACGCTGATCAGGTCTACCAACACAATTCCAGTAAAAGCGAACATCATCTGGAAAGAAAAATATGTAATTAAAGTGTTTTAGATAAGTTTTTGTTTTTGCAAGTTGATCATAACACTGAAAGACGTAAATACAAATACAAGAAGATCAAATACCACATGAGTCTAAGTTTCTGTTAAAAGGTTTTAGGATGTCTGTTAGGAGATATAAATTATTTCAAAGTGTGGAACTGATAGAACTGAAGAAATGAGTTAGCTGTATAATAAAATTGTAATTGAATAAAACATACAATATTTGAAAACTGACCACTATTTTGGTTTTGTGGAAAATATCTGCCATACCTACATTATTTTTCACCGATAGAATGCAAACTGAAGTAATGCGTTTTTTAAAGATGGTCAACAGGCATTACGTAAATTGATATACAAGAAGATCAAATACCACATTCTTCTAAGTTTCTTTCAGAAAGATTTTGGAGGTCAGTTAGAAACAGCTTTATCAGAAAACTTATTTTTTTAAGTTTTGAACTGGTAGAACTGAAAAAATAAATTAGCTTTATAATAAAATTGTAATTGAAAAACCATACTATGTTTGACTACTATTTTGGTATTCAGTAAAATAGGTGGTATAAATTATTTTATAACGATAAGATGGAAACTGAGGTAATAGGTTTTTAAAATATGGGCACAGGTATTACATAGCTGAGTTCTGAATTGTGAAAATTAATCATAACACTGTAAGATATAAAAACAAAATAAATTGAAATAAAAGAAGATCAAATACTACGTTCTTCTAAATTTCTTATAGACAGGAGTTCTATTAGAATCAGCTCTATCAGGAAACTTAAAATTCTTGAAAGTTTAGAACTGGTAGAACGGAAAAAATAAATTACCTATACAATGGATTTGTAATTGAAAAAAGCCATACAATCTTTGTAAACAGACCAGTATTTTGGTTTTGAGAAAACTATTTGGCATACACTTTTTTTCATCGGTAGGATGAAAACTGAGGTAATTGGTTTTTAAAATATGGGTAACAAATATTATATAACTGAGTTCTGAATTTGATTATAACACTGTACGATATAAACACAAAATTAATTGAAATGCAAGGAGATCATATACTACATTCTTTTAAATTTCTTTTAGAAAGCTTTTGGAGGTCTATAAGATACACCTCTATAAAGAAACTTACAATTTGTGAAAATTTAGAACTGGAAAAACCGAAAAAATTAATTTACTATACAATAAAATTGTAACTGCAAAAACCATACAATTTTTTTTGAGAAAAATATCGGGCATAAATTGTTTTTCATCGACGGGATGAATACGGAGGTAGTGGGTTTCTAAAACATAGGCCACAGGTATTACATAATAGTTCTGAATTTTGCAATTTGATCATAACACTTGTAAGATAAAAACATAAAATAAATTAAAATACAACAAGTTCAAAACCACATTTTTCTAAGATTCTTCTAGGCAGCTTTTGGATGTCTATTACTGATAGCTCTACCAGGATACTCAAAATTTTTGAAAGTTTAGACTGGTAGAAACGAAGAAAAAAGTTATTCATACAATAACTATACAATATTTTGAAAATTAGTGCCAATATTTTGGTTCTGACAAAAATATCTGGCATCAATTATTTTTCATTGTCAAGGTGGCAACTGAGGTAATAGGTTTTTTTAAAAAAACTGCATCACATAGCTGAATTATGATTTTTGCAATTTGTTCATAACATTGTAAGATATAAGTAAAAAATATATGGTACAAGGCATTCAAATACCACATTCCTTTATGTTCCATTTAGAAAGCTTTTGTAGATTTATTACAGACAATTTTAACTATACAATAAAATAGTATGTAATTTAAAAAATGTACAATTTTTGAAAATTGCCTTGTATTTCGAGTTAAAAAAAATATCTTTCACAAATTATTTTTCATCGTTAGGGTGAAAATTGAGGTAAAAAGTACAAAAAATATAAAATAATGATACAAATTATTAAGAAATAATTAAAAAATAGACATTTACTATGAATTTCACAAAGTAAAGAAAAACCACCATTTAATGTTTAAAAAAGCATAATGTAAAATAAATAAAGCTTACCAGAATTCAGATCTTCTAATGAACTAACTATAAGCTGACGGACAATAAAGACAATTCTTACACTAGTATGAAATACTTTAATTTTCGAAAGTGAATCCATTGTCTTTATAAATAAAATAGATTTTCTTCGATTCATCTTAACGAGCACAAATATGAGATGACAATTTTTGGATAATCGGAGCCTTCCTCTCATCATACTGATTACTTATCTAATGCAGACCATAGATGATATTTTATTTTTAAATGTAACGGTATAAATAATGTTTGCTCAAAGTTTATTTGGACTGCAAAACTTAAAACGTTTTGACAGATTTTAATGTAATGTCTTACTCAGGGGAATTTGTGTTAAAAATCAGTTATTTCGTTATATTTAGTAGATCATTAATGGAAGTTAAAGTTGGGAACCGTCAAAGCCGAAATACCCGACATTTAGCCAGAATTTTTAAAAATAATGAGGTGTGAATGTGTGGCTGTTCAGGCTAAGGATATTATAAAATAGAACATAACTATTGGTCGCCTAGTGGTCGAAATTCGACCCTATATCATGAAATTATAAATGTATATTGTTATAAGAAACAGAGTTGTGGAGAAATCGGAGAAGTAGATGTAATGACCAACATTGTTCACTCATATTAAAAAAATCTATTGAAATAAAAAGAAAATAAAAATGCAATCAAATATCGGTTTTCGAAATATTTTTGACAAATGATTTTTGGCTGGAACCGCTCTTGGCAAAATATTCGATATAATAATTGGAAGATTGTTCTTTGCAACCTAAAAGTTTTCGTCAATTCCAGTTTCAATCAAGTTCAAGAATATTACAGAAAAGAGAATACCAACAACCCTAGGAGAACTTAAATATCTAATATATTCTCTATTGTCAGCCGTCTGACAATTTTTTACACCTTCGGGAACGTTGTGATAATAATATATTAATCAAATAACTAAATTCCCATTAAAAACAGAATATTTAATATGAAACTTACTGCAACGCGTCCGAAAAATCAATATTGATCGACTATATTGAGTATTTTAACACTAAACAATAACAACGCTTGCATACCACTTCCAGAAGTACATGTTCTAAGTATATAAGACATCTAACGAACCGTCCATCCAAATATAATTACTCAATGTTTTGAGTTTTGACGGTCTGGAGGCGGCGGTACTGGCAGTTGGTTGGCGTTGACAGTATGGACGTAAATAATGAGTTTTTACTATATTTTATGTAATGAATTAACCAATATTATAAATTAATATTAGCATTCTGCACTGAAGGTCGTCAGTAGCTACTAAACAAAACAAAAATGAAGAAAATCGGTTGAGAGACAGAGGAGAAAATGGTACCTAATCGTTTTTGCCTATTTATATAAAGATATATAGTTGTGCTGCTTTGGCATTGTGTGGAAATTATAACTGAGTATTATGTAACAATATGATCAGTCGAAAGGTGATGAAGGGGGCGATGCTCTTGACCAAGAGTTCGATGAATTACATAAAGATGATTACCTTAGAAAGAAATACAAAATTATTTAGTATTTAATTTAAAAGTTATTCATCTCTGATAACGACTTTCTGTTAGTGGCAGATGGTAATCCAAGCAATTTTTCGTAACTGTTCAGCTGCATTTCGTTTTTATTACAAATTTCCCTTTCTCGTATACTAAAACAAAAAATAGAGTTATGACAACATTACTAAAATTTCACTTGCTAAAGCTTATTTTTGGCATTTTCTAGTTCCTTTTCATAGTTTTATTGGAAAACAACTTCCCATCTGAGCAAAAAAAGGATGTAGGATGTATACTCAAAAAATTCAATGGCAGTAAAATCTAAATAAAATAGTTTATTCAGACCTCTAATATAGCCTCAAAGTTAATGAGTAAAACGAGGGAATCGTAACTCCAAGGGCCTGAAAAAACTTATATAGGCTTAAACTTTATATCAACTACATATTTTAAATGTAATATCATATTTACAAAACCATAGAGAAGCCGCACTTCCTCTAGGATTGACCCAGGGAACTCTGATGAGGACATCCCTTGTGATACACTGTAATGATTAGTTTGTGGCGTATTCAGGGCTTTGATTTCAAAACTAGCCACCCAAAATAACTTAAGATATCTTTAAATGAAAAATATTTTTTTAAATTGGTTTATTTTTACAGAGTAATCTTCTAGAAAACGTAAAAAAATAAATGTTTGAAAATAATTGCATAATTCTCAGTAATAATTTCCGATATACCTCACAATTGGTACATATGAGTATTGGGGTCTCTGTTCATAAGTCCAGAATTTACAAATTTCAAGATGGTGGTTGAAATTTTCGTCTCCTGGGTTATTTTCATCGTCCATATTGGATTCGCCCTCTTGAATTTCGTGATCAGCGAGCCCAAAATATCCCTTCGTTTGGATCAAAATGCTGATTTTTTAAATGTTCATTCGCCACCCTAAGCCAATTTTGGTGTAATTGGCAACTATTTTCAAAAATTTATTTTTTTACGGTCATTAAAAAATAATCTGATTTTAAAAAATGGTGTGTAAAAAAATTGGCAAAAAAGGGACCTTTAAAAAGAGTTATCACATGATACCTCTTTATATTTAAACTAGAAGTGATATTCACACCAGCTTAAAGGTTGAAACTACAAGGTGGCCGATAAGTGTAAAATGTGTCCTCCCGTAAATATAAATTAACGGTTTTTTTTCTATTTATTTTAAACATATTTTAAAAGTTATTTTGGGTGGCTAGTTTTGAGATGAAAGCCCCGTATATACCAACAGCAGAAAACAGTACAGCTCAAATCGTAAATACCAAGAAGGAACCAACTAATTGGTTATCTCAAAAAAATGTACTCATTAAGCTTCTGAAAAACTCTAGAAAACGTATTATACGAAAAAAGAATAACAAATGATAAATAAATGAAAATTTACTAGCCAGGGTAGTTGAGGTTATACAATAAAAATGCCACCTAAACAAACGTGACGTGGTGAAATAACATCGCTATTAGTAATTAATAACAACAATATTATTTAAATTTATAATATCGCTATAGATTCTGTGGGTTTAATTTAAAAAATGTTCACTCAATTTCAAAACTCTTTATTTACCAAATGAATTCACTGTTTATAAACACAATGAGTAATACGCACACGGCGCAATATAAACTAAACCACTCAACTTCTACAACAGTCGCCTTTAAATAGTCAGTGTAGAAAATACCCGAATGCCATAGTTATTTCTGATTTATCAGACTGTTTTCAGGAACCTTCTCGAGTCCACTTTTTACATCCATTGAAATTTCGGGTTAACTATTGTGTTGCTCTTTTTTTATTTCAACCGGTTTTATGTTTACGTGTTGTTTTAATCGGAACTATTAATTTAGAATGTTTCTTTTTTTGCCGGCGTTAAATGAATTTTATAACAATACTAGCGGACCCGACGAACTTCGCACCGCCTAACAGTCAATAAATAAATTTGTAAGTTGGGTTGTTATTAATCAACGACCGTGTATATTTGATAGAAAATTATATGAAAGCCTCACTTTAATTCCGCATTAAATTTGCAATATGTTTAGTTTTTTATGTACGCTCTTCAAAACTCTTCAAGCACTAATTAACTCTTAATGCAATATTTCAATTAGTCCACGATTTTTTTAAATACAATTATAACACGAAATTACACAATAATTTCCTGAATCGCAGCATCAACTATCGAGACAAACTGGAAGCTGGAATTAAAGTAGAATAGTATTGGATATTCGAAACTGCGATTGTAGCTCAATCTACCGGATCCAATGTAAAACAATCCAAAATCAACAACAATTTATAAATAAAAAATTAATTAACTAAACAATTAAATTGGACCGAATTGTAAATCTAAACCATTCTCGAATCTACCTGAAGACTCATAATAAAATTAATTAAAATCTGACCTCAGTGACATTCACATGAACAGAAAAATGTTTTCCAAAAGTGTCATTCATTCTATAATTATGTTCCAAAAAACTGACGAATAACGAAGATAAATGTGTATGGTCCCCTTTACAAACAACACTATTTCAGATATTTATGTTGAAGGTAGTTTCCCACTGATAACAAATCCATTCTCATTATTTGTTTAATCGTATTATTTTATTCTTTGCAAATATTCGATCCGAGTCTATAAATATTTGTATCAAATTATACGACTATAAATACTTTGTTTTTATCCTTAATAATAATAGTAACTTTAAGTTTTATAATACGTCACAAAATTTTATTTAGTAATCAACAGCAATTAAAGAAATAGTACGGGTAATGTACTGCACAAAATTAAAGGGTATCTTAACTTTTTCTTTAACCACCCATAAATTCGTTGTATAAATACTATTCTGTGATTCTAGACCAGGTCAAATTGAGTTCAACAAAAATGTCGTAGATCGAGTTTTTTTTTCAATAATCAATCAATGTTTTTAAAAATTCCATGTACTGTCAGATATAATTTTCTTTCTCTGTTCTGCTATTGATGTTGATTCCCCACACTCCTAAATAGATAACAAGATATACAGGGTGTGCCAACTAAAAAGAAGCGATTAGGAATATTTCCCAAAATACTCATTATTTTGAAAAATAATACATCAACAGATTTGTAAAGGGTGAAATATTTGGCCGTACTAATTGTTAATTGAATTGCCCCCTCATCAAACCACCCTCGCTACTGAATTTTTTTTAAATGGAACCCTACCGTAGGTGACACCTGGTTTTAACTAGTATTTAAAAGGGAATTCAACGGTGTAACGTTTTTGATATTCCATCAACATTTAAGGAATTAAAACTTGATTCCTGGATATTTTTCTGACTCTGATATTATTGACGAATAATAATTAAAATAGATAATTCGGTTATTATTTTAAAGACTTTTGCTATTAAGACAAGGAAAATGAAACTGATAACCGATTTTTAATCATTTTATTATACCAGATTTTCGAAATGGTCTCCATTCATCGGAGGTAATGATATAATCGTACCTCAAATTCATTCTACAGGAAAAAAGATCTAGAGTAAGGCTGCCACATTCTTCTTGGATATGATGTCTCTGATAATCCAGTGACTCTAAAGGAGTAGCATACACACCGGTGTTTAAATGCCCTCAAAAAAAAAAATCTTCGTGGTATCCAAATTTCCTTAGTTCAGTAACTTCAGTTTTCAGGTGTTTCTTTCAATTTTTCTATCAGTGGCCATACCTGCATACCATCAAGCAAGACAATTATTAGTATACAACACTTTTCTAGGCATATTTTTTTGAAAAGGATAAGTTGCCTCCAATTGGTGAATGAAGCTCTAGGGTTGATCTGCTTTATTTCATCATTTAGGTAAGCATTCATGTACGTACTGGCCATTGCAGGAAAGTTTCTTCATGTCTTTTGTGTTATTGAAAAGTAGTTTCTTTTACACATTTTGAAACAACTAGACTGTTGCTTTTTTCCATAAATAAATCAGATGATTAAGAGATGCTAATATGACATGAAGGGAACATGCAAGGATTTAATTTGTCGATTGTTTCTAGCAGTACGGTGGCACTATGAGAAACATTTAGATAAGCTTTCAATTGTGACCCAGCATCCATTAATTTATTTATTTATTTATTTATTTTTGGTAAAAGTACGTCAACTAGATTCAAATTGAATGCTACAATTCCGGAACAAATTCACAACAGAACTTTTATTAAGAGCTGATCCAACCTAATACTTTTTACGCATATTCTAACAAAAACTAACCTCATATTATCGTATAGACTAAAGTGAGATGTTTCTGAAAATTCTTTAAAGCTAACTCTAATTCTAAACACTAATCATGCCAGTTTCCGATCTTGTAACTTAGAAGTTACACAATCCACTTCAACAAATCAAAATAGTACTAACAACCAGCCACAGCCTGTGGTTGAAACAAATATTTTAAAAATATTTTTCCGATCATAATCATGCTTTGAGATATTTCAAATATGTTTTTCTGTAAGTTAAGCAACCCGTAGTTTCTACATTGTAATTATATGAATTTTTCTTTCTAATTTAGATCATTTGAAATAAACACAATTTAATAGCAAGTCCTTACTAGAAACAATATATTTCCTTCTAAAGTCGTCCAAATTACAAAGACCGATTGTTAAATGTACATACCTATCAATTCGAGAAATATTTTCATCAAATCACCCGTACTATCAACGCTATGACAAGCACTTTGGTAGCTGTTGAGTGTTACTGTTTATAAATAACAATTTACATAATGCTAATTATGACATTTATACTGCCTCTCATGGAAACTGTTTTGTTGGCATCGAAGAACAATTTTATATGATTTTGGATGGAATTATAAAAACTAAGGAAACTAATTTCAATCCAAGTTGCTAGAATTCAGGTTTAAAGTAGTCTTAATAAAAAGTCTAAAATGTCGAATGTCGTTGAACAGTTTTTAAACATGCTAAGGTGTAATTGAAACTTAGATCCTATACTTCTGTAGGTAGCCACTATACATAAATAACGTGCAAAGACTAAAAAGAGACGGAAATAGAGAAAACAAGAGGTTAATTCACTCAATTGGGAGCTGCTTGCAAGGAAATACGCCCAGTTTGTAGTTCATTGGCTATTTCCAGCCACCAAGTGAAATAGCCGGTTACTCTCTCTATTGCCCTCTCTTCCTAGTTTTGTAACAATATTTTTACCTCCAAAAGTATACGCTCTAAAAAGTTGAAATCGTTATACTTGTCCCCAGGACCAATATATTTTTTTACAGTGTCATATTGTTCATACAAAAAAACTGAACCAAATAACCTCAAATAAAATAAATAAACGTCGAAAATCAACTACTCATATTCCTCTAACTTAAATTCATTTTCATCTACATTTATAAATATTCTAAGGTAATTTTCATGTCTATACATTCTAGGGTTGTCCTTCCAAACTTCCCAGTATTGCTCCCCTCATTTATTCTATGTGTTTGTTATCCAGAGGTGAGGCATTACCAAATATTGCGTGTATAATCAGTGTCGGAATAAGCATCTGCTGGACAGGGTAGCCATTGTGCCTAAATAAAATATATTGAAAACTGCTCAATAGGCTCAAAGTAACTAGACTAGCCAAAAACGCCAAAGTTGGTCGCTATTTATGAAACGGCCATCTTATATTTGAATAAGTGCTGTTACTGCAAATTTCGCCATATAAAGTAATGCAAATTCTGGTTTTACCTCCAATTCCTTTACGTTTATCTTAGATTTTTGGTTGGTTAAACTAGGTAACTTCTGCTTCTATCGATTGTTGAAATTAATTTACCAAATTCTTCCTTCTGTTCTACTGGAATGCTCTGGAGAAATTCTACAACAAAACTTTCTAGTGAAATCACAAATGGGTACCCTTTTATTGTTATCCCGTTGTTTAGCTACAGCACCTACTTCAAACTGTCATTTCTATACAGACTGAAATCAACCTTGACATTTTTCTCCCAAGATGCCTCTCTAGACTTATTTAAATTGAATTTTAAGTAGTCCTTGATTTTGACTTTGACGCAGTTGATTTTTCATTCAACATACGGTTTCACTAATTAAATGTCAGTTCATATTTCATCAGTGTTTGGATTTTGTGGTTAGTTATCTTATTAATAACTGCTTAGTTACATTCTTTTTTCAACTAAAGTATCACCTACAAATATTCTGACTGTTATTCTATGTTCTTCTATGGAGGTAATGAGGTAGGAAGAACTCAGAAATCTAAACAAGTTACCCTTACCTACTTTAACTAAAGGCTGAACCATTAATAAGCAGTGTTGTGAATTTTAAATAAAACGCGGAATATTGAGGAACTTGTTTTAATTTTATTTTCTTATGATAGTATACTTCACCACAGATAAGTGAAACAAAATATCGGCCAATTGCTCGCTACAGCTTGGGCGGCAAATGTCCAGTCGGTAGTCTACATTTTAAATGACGCTGACCCATAATTGAGGTTCAGTATCGGCAATGTGCCGAGTTATCTCATCTTTTATGTTGTAAGCTTATCCGCATGCACCTTTTCATTAAAATAACCCCAAAGAAAAAAGTCCAACGGCGTCGAATCATATGAACTTGGCGGCCTATTGATATCACCAGCCTTAGCTTTTTGGCAAGTGGTACCATGTTATTGGAACCACATATTGTTGAAATCCAGACCTTGATGATGGCTCCAGCCCATAAACCAAACAGTCACTCTTTGCGGATGCATCTGATTCTCCAAACGCAATTCTGCTTGATGACGAATTTATTGAGATGAAAACAAGCCTCATCGCTAAAAATTTTTTCTTCATAAAGTCAACACCCACTTCATAGTGTTCAACCAACCATTGGACATATTAAAGGTACTTCAAATGGTATTTAAGCTTTAGTTCTTAAGGGAATTGAACCTTATAAGCATCAAGACTTTTTTCAAAATATGGATCAGCGAGGTCTGTGGGATGTTCAGTTGTTAAGCACAGCCGTATGTCGAGGTTGACGACTCTTCTTTCACAACATTTGTATAAAAGGCTTCAACCAACTGCTATGTAGTGTATCTATCCATTGTTGTATTTCACAACGACTGAATGTTATAAATGTCTCACGAAATGACAAAACAAACTTGACGTTGAAATGTGGTTCACAATTAACATCAATCCTTAAGGCTAGTTCACCCGTCATTTAAGTCCAAATCATAAAAGTGAATAGCGAAATTTGTTTCAGGAAAACAATCAAGTACCCATTGTAATGTAGTAAAAATATATATTAACAGGAAAATAAGTAAATACAAAATTCATAAATAAGCTTACAAATATAAATAAAATAAAATTATCACAACAAATTATAATTCTTCTAAATTCAGCCATATCCCTCCTTTGGTACAGGGTACGAACGAACTGGGATCCATTTCTAATGGAACTTTCGTCTTAGGACTGAGTTTTATACGGTAATTCTTAAGGACAGTAGCTAATCCAACTTTCGTTTGCATTAGTCCAAATCTCATGCCTAAAATAGAAAACACTAACTGTAGCATTTAATCGAGTTGAGCACTGCAAACACTAAGATGCTGATATCTACAAACACCTCTTTTAAACAATAAGCAAGATTCACAGAACTTATGTTAGTCTGAAGCTGATAGACAATGTAACTCTTTCCTCGAAGTTTCCTTGGACTTCCAACTTCTTGAAATGGTTGATCTCAGAACCTTTAAACAGTTTCAGGTCATTCACCTGATGACTATAGCTATTAAAACCTTCTGAGATCAACCATTTTAAGGCAAAGGAATTTCAAGGAAATTTCGCAGAATACAAAGAACTTATCATTACAAAATCCCAGTTATATGTAGCAATAAAAGCTTTAATATTTACCTATACATATTCTTGGGCCCTCTCCAAATGGTATGTGCGCATATTGATTCCTTCCACGTTTATTCTCCGGACTAAATCTATCAGGATCAAATTTTGTTGGATTTTCGTATATATTTTCATCATAATGTATATTTTGAATTGGTATAATCACTCCAGTACCTTTTTCTAACGTAACATTGGTATCAGGAATCTTGTAGTCTTCAGAGCACTGTCTGTTAACAAATGGTAGAGCTGGATATTTCCTAAGAGTCTCTGGAAATAAATAAAAGTGTTTTATCAGCATAACATATCTTCAAAGTAAAATAAAAATGAAATGTTTTAGTTATCAAAGTAGATCAACTTACCATCACTTGTTGCATATAATCCAGTTCCTTCAAAGCGTCGTAACAAATTTTATTGTCATATTTCTTCAGCACTCTCAGCAACTCGTCTCTAACTTTCTCCTGAATTACTGGATGAATCGACAGTTCATACAGAGCAAACGTCATTGTTGTGGAGCTGGTTTCGAATCCAGCCAGGAAAAACACAAAGCATTGGGCGATCATCTCGTTCATACTCAGTGAGGTATCACCCTTTAACGATTCCTCATTATGTTTCTTATAGTCAATAAGAATTTGAAGAAAGTCCTTTCTCGTTATACCATTTTTCTCTCTGTAATTCACTGTCTCGGTAACTATGTCTGAGAAGAATTTGGTAACGTCTGTTGGGATGGTCTTGAGACGCAGAATATCAGCTAATTGTGGAAAAGTATTGGCCACGAATGGAAGGAACTGGTCGAGAATGCTCGTGCTGATTACCTTCCTCATGTATTTCAGGAATGGTGAATTGGGTTCTCCGAAACTGTTGCAGTCTAGACCGAAAGCACAAGATCCGATGATGTCCGTGGAAAAGCAAACTGAAAAGAAATAAAAACAAATATATCAAAATAAGCCAAAAATGATTTATTAACAATCTTGAAGGTAATTGAATAACTGCTCCTCCTAAAGAGTCACCATAGAAAGGTCTAAATCAGACCCCGTTTTCAATGGTCCGATTTAGACCTTGAAACGTTTGGACTTTTGAAATATACAGACTTTCAAGTTTATATGACGTTATTCCCAAAGAACTCAGAATAAATAAAATATGCAGTGTTATTCCAAAAAAAAAAACAGCAGAACATTGGCGTCAATGATTCTACGGTTGATTGATTTGAAAGATCCAGCAACTACCGAATTCACCAGATTCTTCGCCACAATAAGCTAAAGCAGTGCGAACGTTGATAAGAGTGTTATTAAGTGCTAAATTATTCTGATACCATTTAGAATTAATATTGGATATTTTGGAATAATAATAATTGCTAATTACCGAAAGCATGCTTGATGTCTATAGGCTCCTTGATGTCATTTTGTTTCAAATACGTCTCCAGAAGGGAACCACAATCTACAACAGTCTGGAACATGCCTCGCATCTTTCCAGCGGTGAAAGTTGGTGTAAGCTTAACTCTGAGGTTTTTCCATTTCGACCCTCCCAAAGCAAACAAATTGGCAGCTGTTAGAAAATAAAAACACCCTTAAAATTTTGATTACTACAAATAAAGTAACACTTACATAAAGGGTCGTGCTTTTCATTAAAATATATTCCTCTATCAGTGAAATGGTTGAAATCTTTGACAATAATGTTTTTGATCATTTCTAGATCTAGAGGTACGAAAAATGGAGAAGCGCTGAGATACACCCCGAAATACTTCCAACCTGTGAAAAATGTTAATTAAAAGACGCAATGTTGACAATGGCGTACTTGTACCTTCTTCCTTTGCCTTTTGCGCAGTGTCAAATACAATTTCCGTGACTGAGATGTCCTTTCTTGATGACGATCGATTTCCAAAAGGGAAAGTTGGTTCGAAGTAGGGGATATTTTTTCGTTTCCAGTATCGAAAAATCCACAGCACATAGGCGTAGGCAACAGCTAGAACTGTTGCTATAACAGTTATCATGTCAACCAAGACAATTCCTGTGAAGCCAAACATGATCTAAAATAAAAAACATTTTGATAATTTATTAGAGAATAAAAATTGAGTACTTAAATGTAGAGGAAAACACACTTTTTTCTTTCTGGCTAAGGTTTAATGAAATTGTAATAGTAAATATTAGAAAATTTGAATAAAATATCGAGAACAGAATAAATTTAAAATATAAAACATAATCCACTTTATACTAAATAATTAATTAAAAAATTGATTTTTTTAAGATGAAATTTCACTGAGCTAGAAAGTTTTTATTTACTAAAAATTTTTATTATTTTAAAATTTAATATCTTAAACTAGTTCAGATTTAATAATTTGTGTAACAGAAAAACAAAGCCTGTTGACAGTATTTCTAAGTGAATTATCCAAATTTGAAAATGATGTAAAAGTCAGTGTCAAATTTGTATTGAGAGTGTGGAGAATTTAGATATAGAGGGTGTTTGATGCAGTTTTTAAGGGTAGAATAAAATTAATTAAATGGTGACGTTTATTATTGTGTTTTAGTTCAAATAGATTGTCTAATCATTGTAAACAGAACCCAGTACTCATATTGTCCAAACTTTACATGTAGATACAAAATTACATTTGACCAATGACTACTAATATAAATAAACCTGTCTGTTTACATTAAAAATAGGTTGAAAGATGTTTGTCGGTAAATAGTAAACAATTGCTAACCTATGACCAATCTCTATCCATTGTAACCAAATAGACGTAAATCTATGCATTGTAAGCATTGACTGTACGGCGATACTTTACGCCGTTTATATCTAACAGGCTACATCGCAAGTCTGTTTATTTACATTTTGACTTGAGGTTAACTTCGTAATTCATATTGTGTAATGTGTTTTGGGTGTAGAAGCTTATTTGAAATCAGTGATTATTTTGTATAAGTGTAAAAAATAATAATAAAGTCTTATTTCAGTGTTTTACTTGCAGGAAAATGGCATATTCGTTTGCAGAATTATCTTCTCACCGATAAGTGTCAGAACATACACGTGTTAACTGAGTTGTACAAAAGGTCATTTAACCATTAAATAAAACTACATTTTACATGAATAAATAAATGTTTTGATAATTACTGTTACAAATTAGTAATTAAGCCACTAATTGTTTTTGTTATTGTGCACATCTTTTAATGGATTTTAATATATTTATATTTGTGGATTAGGTACTTATAGTTGTATTAATTTGAATCTGAATAACAGTCAACAACTGCCGGAATATCTGTAAACAAATATATCTGTGTCCCTTTCTATTTTTGTCTCATGTTTCAACCCATTCTTCGTTTGATGGTATATAAAAGTACTGGGTCCATTTATATTAGTAGCCATTGCATTTGACACAAAAATTTCTAACGTTATTGGTATTTCTAGAGTTTGAGAGGTTCTATAAAGGAATAAAAGACATGCCATCCAAATCAAAACTAAAAAAAATAATTTTCTCGTCCAGAACCACTTCCAAAAATACTAGAGAATTTAGAATGCCCAAAAACAACACCGTAGGATAAACAAAACTACAGCAATTTCAATGACATTTAAAATATTGGTAAAAAAAATTTAAAAATTATACAACAAATCATAAATTGTTTATTAACTTTACATTCCCAAATATGTAACTCATATAGCTATAAATCGAAAAAAATTTATATACTTACCAAACTGTAGAACAAAACTCTATTTTAACACACTTTATAAAATTTATAGTACAACTTAGTAAGAACTTACTGTTCTGATTTAAAATCGGGAATCCCATGTGTTTATAAAGAAATTTCAATTTCTTTCGATTCATCATGTTGTGCACTATCATGACTTACCGGTTTGTTGGTAAACAGCTTGACATTAAGTTGCAGGAAACCATGCCAATCAAATGAATAAGGTAGGCCATACACGTTCATCAGCATTCCGCATATAATTCTAGCAATATTTGTGTTTGCTAGGCTATGGCATTCTGCTCTAACCCTTAACCAGAATGTAACTGTGGAAAAACTATTATGATAACATTTTAATTAAATAATGGAATAGAAAATATACATATTGAAATGACATATAGCTAATAATCGTATGCAGTCTTATAACATATACATTCTACTAGCCATATTTTGACTTTTTTTTAATTATATTTTTGGAGTTTAGTCCTTAAAAATTGATTTGTGTTTAAAGAACTACAAATAATACGAGCATAAAAGTTGATAAGTAGATTATTTTCTTTAAACAAATAAATGGGTCTTTATAATTTGTCCAAAATAAGATAATCAAACTAAGGTTTTCAATAAAAATTTTAAAAATTCACGCCCTAGGAAGCATTCAGTGTTTCTATCTTTCTAGAGAATTTCAAAATGGAAATAATGTAAAAGTAGCACAAAATGTAAACTCCATTAGCTTTTGAGTTGAGGCGCACAAAACTTTGCTTGTTGACTTGATTGAAAGTTTGACAGCATTATCAGAGGATTTGATTGTTCGTTTGGAATTTGTTTGTCCTCACAGTGCTTTATGACAAATGCATAAATTAGGTAATCGAAAATCGATACAGCATTTTGTGGTTCAATCATATCCGCCCATAGTTATCTCTATATTATATCTAGGATGGTACAGAATCTACTATGTCTTCCATAAATTAATTTCTTAAATAATAACATTTTTTTAATAGTAGGTCTTTAACATATAATTTGAATTTATTATATGATAGGTTTTTTACATTTAGTGGTAACTTGTTGAAAAGTTTTTTTCCTATGTACTTGGGTGATCTTTCGTATTTCCTTGTATTGTGAATCTCTAGACAAAGATCGTTGGCACTTCGTGTAGAATAGGAATGAAAATTTGAATTAGCAGGGTGATTCTCAATATTTTGCTTAATAAATAACAATGTTTTCAAGATATAGATGCACGGTAGTGGCAATATTTTGTTTTTAATGAAACATGTTTTGCAGCTCTCTCTAAAATTCAATCCAAAAATAAGTCTAATGATCCTTTTTTGATTTGTGAAAACTCTGTGATGATCGATACAGTTGCCCCAGAAAATAATATTAAAGTTCAAATGACAGTATGCCAGTGAATAATATAGGGATATTAGAATTGATTTTGATAAGGTGCTTTTTATCCTTGCAATTGCAAAATAACAAGAACTTAATTTATTACATAATCGCTCAACATGAGTATACCATTTGAAATATTGATCAACAAGTAGGCATAGGAATTTGACAGATTCAAAAACTTCTACTCCCACAATAACAACTTTTGATTTTTGGTTGCAACTACGAAAATTTATATTTTTGATTTTTTCAACGTTCAAAATAAGGTGGTTTCTGGCGCACCTGTTATGAAACGCTTCAATGGTGGTATTGACTTTATTTCTTAGGTGATCTGAGTTCTTTGATGATACGATTACTGTTGTATCGTCGGCAAACATAACAACAGAAACGTGTTTAATATGAGCAGGTATAATAATATTTTATGTTTGGACTTTTCGTTTCATTATTCAAAACAGAATTTCTAGAAATTTTTGCAAAATCAAATTAAATATCTTTAACTTAGGCTTTAAGATTTATCACATTCATGGACTCCTTAAGACACTGCTGAATTGTATTCGGTTAGAAGTTAGAAATATGTTTATCCAAACAGTTTTATCGTTCATTGTCACATCAAATGCGGTTTATGCCATATGATTATTTAATTAGAATATAATTATGATTTTTATAAAGATTTGGAAACCACAACTATTTTACTAGCTGCATTGATTGTTTTTGCTTTTGTAATCAACATTAAAACTACTTCCTATTAGGTAGGGAGATGGTTGTTAAAATTTTGAAGTGGATCTATAGATCGTCATCTCGTAAAGCTATTTATGTCTTTCAGAAATATTATAGATGTGATTAGATTTTTCAGACCAAATTGAATAGCTAGAACTTTTACAATAAATATGAATCTCTCAAATTGGGTGTTCTACTGTGTGTAATGTTGTAACAGTGTGATTTTTAGTCTAGCATTCAGTTCCATATACTGACTATACGTTGGTTAGGACCATTGTACATAACGAAACTAATTTTACCATCCATTAAACGCAAACCAACATATTGTTTCAACTCGGGAACCTTCATTGGTTCATTGGATTGTAAAATCTTGAAAAGATCGTATCAAAATTACTATCATCAGTAACTTCTGACCTATTAATCACAGAAAACGGTGTTACACAAGCTACGACACCCGATTTATTCAAGATTTTAATCTTTTGAAGAAATTCCAACTGATGATGTTTCCAGGGTAGAAACAATATATTGAATTACGTTCAATGACTTGTAAAGTATCGAAAAGTCAGTACCACCAAGTACTATTAAAATCAATGTCAACTAATTTTCCATCAATTTCAGAATACAAGGACTGTGCAAGTGAAATAGCATGTTACCCTATCTCCCTTCGTCAACTGTCTCGTCTTTAGCGCTTTGCACACTACTTCCTCGAAACTAAAATTATATCATCAGTAGTGGCGTAAAAATAGTGATTTTCTATTAAATCTAAATAAAGAAATGAAAGTAGATTTGATTTTAATGAATTGAAGATCATGTATAATAACGTCAAATTGGAAATGTGTTTTATTGAAATGTAATATCAAAATTTATTAAAAGTAACTTTAGATTAAAACGCAGTTTGAAGGAGAATATTAAACATAACTGTGGTAATAGTATATGTAAAACAATGTCATAAAAATTTATTTAATATATCTCATGAATAGTTTTCAAAACTATCATGTTTTTAAAAGTGTTAGGCTCACGATAAGTATCGACCACAATTCTAGAGAGTTAGAACAAAAATAGTTAGCAATTATGTGAGATATACTTTCAATGGCGTACCTGTGCAAGAAAAACAATAATTCTGATGAAAAAAATACATTTATGCATTATTTTCAAAACTTTAACTTTTATTTATTTCATTCAGCTAATTTGTTGGAATAAAATTTCTTTTTACCGAGTATCAAATTAATCTGGAATAAATCTAACCACTTAGACATAGAAAATCATTGGACAGAAAAATTTAAAATGTCGTATATTCAAAAGAATCCAATAAACAAATTTAATAAACTGTGCAAAACTAACGAAAAGCGGAGCTATCAAAAATAGCTACTAAAACAATTGCGAAGCTACCTGGAACGCTACAGAGAACAGCTAGAATAAACATTGCCAAGCTACCGGGAACAACTGAGGCTACAGGAAATAGCTACAATCAATATTGGAATTATTCCGGGAATAGCTACAAAAAACGGGACATAAATCAAATCATCCTGCTATATGACAGGACAACGTCTACCGGAACAGCTAGTTTAGATTATAATATTCTACACCATACAAGGATATGCACTAAGCCACTAAGTTATCATAGTTAAAACTGTATTTTAAATAATCCAACCTAGAAATACAAGGGGAACGTTCACTACGTTATTTCAGTACATATATCAAAAAGTTTTCTGAAATTACAAGCAACCTTTCGCAATATAACAACTATGATATTTGATATGATGTTTCCAATATGTACTTTGATAAATTTACAAAGCCCCACAAATAAAAATCGGATGCAGTCGATTCTGGCAAACGAGAAGGCTATAGACCACGAGAGTACTAACGCCCGAAAATTATCAAATCGAAACGTAAATGTCACATAATAAACGCAACTTTTATTTGCTACTAAAATTTTGCGCATACCGAAGTATGGAGTGTTGAGTGAAAAGACTTAAGCATTTACTTTCTAGAAAGCCTGCGTACACAAATGTCGTGTAAGACAGGGCATAAGGCTATTTCAAGCTGCTTCTATGGAGTGTTGAGTAAAAGGAGGACACACTCTGTGTATCAAAAAGTATCCACAAAAGGGTATCAATTTGGGAGCGCCACTGGGACGACGGGGTAATTTGTTCGTTGAATAACATTTAAAAGACAATTAAACATTCTACCTATACATTTTACAAATTAAAACAGGATTATAATAGTATTTTTTATAATTAAAAGTAGTATTTCTAAAATAAATTTGCTTGTTTAAATGTAGTATATTGCTATTTTCAATTAATTATATTAAATTATCTGCGAAATAAACAACAAAAAATTTGTGGGTAAATAAGAAATTAATGCCTGAGAGATAGCCATATAGAAAGTATGGAAAAGTGTTAAAGTAAGTGAATCAAGTTAAACAACTGGTAAAATTTGAGCATTGAAATACTTTCTAGATAAAAAGACTTGCAAGCCTCAAGCTGAAGTACTAAACTGATTATGTCCATCGAGTGACCAGGTGGACCTAAGCCAAAAATAGTCTGGAAAACCAGTGTGGAAAAGTTAGAATCATTGAAAAAGAAACTATTCTAGCATAAAATGCAAGTGAAATTTGTTCCATAATGACAAGAGAGATAATTTAATTATAGCAGTTTATTCAGGAAAAGCAAGAGAACTAGAAACACTAACTTTTCATATGCTATTTCACTCGTTAATAAGTTGTTTAACTGGATAAGAAAATAACAATTATAAAATCACTCCGTTTTATAAAAAGTCAAAACTGGGGCACACGCTTCCAATAAAGCAGAGATGACAACCATTTGTTCACATAACAATTTTTACGGCTTTTTCAGCCGCTTCACTTCGTATATTTCAATCCGTTGACAATTAACTTCATAACATACCCTGTGGTCCACTTCCGCCATTCTGGTCATTTCTTGAACTCCTTATTTGAAACCGTCCGCTGGACATTTTTTCAGTTTTATTCCCATATAAGTTTGTCCGCCTTTCACTCTACACTCCATAGCTGCTTCCAATAAAGCATGTTGTTCATTGGCTGCGTCCACCCACTAAGTGAAATACCCTCTTACTGTCTCTATTGCCCTCTCTTTCTAGCGTTGCCACGATTTTATGCTTGACAGGCTATATCTAGATGGTAAATGATCTAAGTGAAAAGACACACTCTGTGTAAGAAAAAGTTTCAATTTGGGGGAGCCACTGGTACCCACCGGGTAATTTGTTCGTAGAAATCAGTTTTCTACGAACAAACCTACGTGAATAAAATTAGGTTAATGTTAAGAATTCACATCTAAAAAATGCAAATTTAACCATCACAGTTCAACAACCAGATTTATATTTAACATTAATAAAGTATTAAGTTAATGAAATACCTTGTACATAGATAAAAATGACTTACAAGCAAAATTTTATTTGCACATTTTTTTAGGATTCAAGATAAATTTCCTATATAAATTAAACTCTGGAGGACCCATTATTACATAATTACTAAGCTGATTATGGCATTGGCCACCAACTCGAGAACTTCGACAAACTTCTGAATATATTTTCCCAGAGGCATTCACCAAGCGTACCTTTGGAAATATTTAAAATAAAACTACAGCAGAAAGATGCCCAAAATAGTCATTTAATAGTAGCTAATGGAACTTTTTGTCCAACTAGACAAGAAAAAATATATGGGAAACCAGTCTATGCAAATGTTAGAATCCTTGAAAAAGAAACTATTCTAGACTAAAATACAAGTGAAATTTGTTCCATAATGATAACAGAAGAGATAATTTAATTAAAGCAGTTTGCTCAGTGATGAAAAGAATTGTTAATTACCTTTTATCCAGAAAGAGGTGAACAAGAAAGTAGAAACACCAACTTTGTAAAGAGACGGTTTTCAAAATAAATATGTAATACGAACACAAGAATGTAAAAATAAATAATTTTGTATTTACATCAATTCACCAACATCTATTTGTTAACAAGTATAAAAATATTATAAATATACAAAGTTTTCCATTTTTTAACTATTCCAAAAAGTTTTATAACAAAATAACAACTATAAAATCAATGCGTTTCATAAAATTTAAAACTGGGGCACACAGTTATTAATTTATAACACAATTAACACACTATAAACTCATATCACTTGCTTAGATTACAAAAAACGGAGACAACCATTTACAAAGAGAAGTTCACATCACAGATTTTCTACGTTATATTTACGAATAATCACATCATTCTCACTTTTTTAGCCACTTCACTTCTAAATGTAGGATTTGTGCATTTCAATCCGTTGATAATTTCTAACTTCCTAACATACCCTGTCGTCACACTTGCGTCATTCTAGCCAATACTTGAACTACTTATTTGAAAACGTCCGCTGGACACTTTTTCAGTTTTATTCCCATATAAGTTTGTCCGATTTTCCGTCAAAACTACATTCAACCTGTGTCTCCATACATAATAGCCAACGTTATTAGTACGGGTGCTTCTAAATATTAATATTTCTACAAACTTGCAGTGGCACTGATTTTTTTTCCGTCAAAACTACGAGATTTGGTTAGTTTCAGCTAAATAAAATATTTTTATTTTATATTAATAATATCCTTATATAATATCACATTAATAGTAGCCCAGCCCAAGATTAAACATTAGTATCATCTGTGTCCCAGTTTAAGCTGTGGCGTATGAGTTCTATACATGATGGCCATATATTTCGTGATATATTTAAGTGTGTTCATATTATTAAAGCGTAGTACAATTTTTAAACATGAATCACTTGAAACCTACGTTATTAGTACGGGTGCTTCGTTAAAATATTTCTCGTTACCGTTAATATAACTCGCTCGCAGAATCATCTACATATACAATTTTTAAATACTTATCTGTTGCAGGAAAAAAAGAATATTTGTTTTATTTGTGCACAATTGATTGCTGTTAAGGCGAATATTTCTTGTCACCTAAATTACCTCCACTGTGCAATACCAAAGCCATTCTCACATGTTGCAGACTTCGCCCCCACTCGACTCCCACCGACCAATCAGGGTTCGCCGGGCTTGCATAGTTGGGTTTAAATACAAATGCCCCACCGGTCGAGGGTCTGTTCCACAGTCAATTTCTTCCTGAGCATCCTACTTATTAGGTATTACTTACACCCGCGCCGCTGAAGATGTCTGCCGCAATTGCAGATGAAACGTTCGAAAGAAATTCCACTAGACCATGGCAAACGCCTCGGAAAACTACATATTATCCAGTGACACCCGCCGTAAAAGCCTACATAATTTGATATACCCCACTGAATCTAATTAAATTTAAAATCTGGTTGATTTCGATATTATGGTGAAATACTTTTTCTTAATATTGACTTCGTATTATAATTATAGAAAATTAAAAATAATTACGAAGTAGTTGCAATTTTCGTTCAGAATTTTAAATACGATTTTAATCAGGTATAAATCTTCAATAGCAAAAACTTATTTTGGTAATAGGTATCTGAGTGATATGTGTATTTGTGTAAATCTTCATATTGACTGAAGGAACTTATCAGTGTATACTGTATACATTCACCCCGTATGTACACACAGTGTTCGAAGTTCGAAGGGAAATAATGCAAATAATTGCAGAGATATGTAAAATACATGTGGGTAGGCTCTGGATCCTTGTAAAATTATAATTTAAGCGATTTTTTTAACGTAAGACTTCCAACATTAAAGTTAATAGTTTCGAAACATTTAATAAACTATTTTCTTAAGTGATTTAAATGTCTGAACTTGTATTTAATAATGATAATACGTACCATTTTAAATCAAATTTTTAATTATTATTTTCCTATAACTTTTTTTTAAATTTTGTTTGCAAGTTTTAGACCAATGTATGGTTTTATGCTCCATAGGAAATTCATTATAGATAAAATTATTCGAAAATAGAAATTCCAGACGAAGGCAATTAGAAAATTTTCATTTACACAAAAGTATGTTTAAAAGGGACTAACCACAGGGACTAACTACATGCCTCACAATGCGCTAGCGTTGTGGGACTGCTCTTCTCTTGGTATGCCGTCATGTGACGACTTTGAGTCATAAAATCATCATTATATTCCAAGTACGGTGTAACACTGTGATCCTAAGTTTAACGTGCAATCAGTATAAATGGATGTTTCGTAAACTAGAGATATTAAATTATGACCTATGCGATTTTTTCTATTGATTTGCTTTAGTATACCTATATAACAAAAAACTTAAGTAAATAAAAAATGACAGGTACGGGTGTTAATTGGTTGAATTGTTTTAAAGCTTTTAGAACAAATGTTCTTTTCATAAAATGAATAATGTTTTCTTTTTTAAATTTTTTTTATTAGTACTACATTTTACGTCATGTTAATATTAATTCTTTCTTATTTGTCTTTTCTCTCGTTTTATTTAAATTTTAATATATTAAGACGCAGACATTGAATGTAGGTGTATATAGTTGTTGCACATCAAAATATTGCTCGATAGATGTAAATTTTTCCGAAAGCAAACGTCACAAAGTGGTTGTTAAAATTTGCACCGTAACATTTTCTAATTAAGTTATTCGCAATAAACAGATTAAACAAAACCAGAAAAACCCTTCAACTGTCAACAGACAAAGCGACATAACAACACGAAAGCCGGCCAAACACACGGTGATTCATCACAAGGTGGCTGGTTTTATTCGAAATTTTTTAACATTGATCAAGCAATCTTTTGTAAATTATCGTTGGTTGTACGACATACAGGTGTATATAGTGTTGTCAGAATTCTTCATTCCAGTTTAATGTTTAAAATGTTAAAAGACACCAAGACAGTTTAATGTTTAATTGTAATGTTAAAAGACACCAAGACACGCAAGAAGTTAAGAGATTAGAATTCAATCTAATTTCTTAGAACAAAAAATGTATAAGTAGAAATATATTAATTAAAATTAAAAACAATGGTAAGAATTTGTTTATACGAGATGTAAGGAATGACATAGGGTAATAAGTTTAAAATTATCAATCACCGTTTCCACCCAAAAAGTTAAATACACTATAGGTTCCATCGAGAAAAAACAATGTTTTCATTTAATAAGATTACCAATCGAGTTTTTTCAAACGAATACGAAAGATATTCGCCATTTCCATGCGTTAAGAAGATAACACCTTAATAATTTGTCATGTATCAAGAAGTTAAGAGATTTGCAGAGAATTCAATCTAATTTCATTTTTGGTTGTCCATTTTTGTACCTATTTACAATGTCTTTTCTAATCTTTAAGTATGAATAAATAATTTGTAGATAAACATTGAAAACAAAAAATGTATAAGTAGAAAATATATTAATTAAAATTAAAATCTCTACAATGGTAAGAATTTGGTACTTACAACAATTTAATAAGCAAAACTCACAAACGGCATTTAGGATTTGAAGATTTCCCTCCCGTCCCATATTTTGAACCCATTTCATACGTTATCAGATGATATATTTTTAAGGAATGACACCTCGTAAAATTCATTATCAAAACAATGAGAGAACCTTAACATAACTTTTTAGCATATTTTCATTGAGAAACTGAGGCCTTAAAATAGAGAAGCAGTATGGACCCAATGGCTGACGAGAATAATCATACATTTAGTAGGCAATCTGCTCTTTCCAGTGTTAATTAAAATTATTTAAAAATTAATAATTTACTTGAATAAAGAACTAATATTATAATATATTTTTAATGTTCTATTTCATTATTAGTCACAGTTAGTTTTTTCATTGATTCAAACTTGTATAGTTGGTTGTATACACATAATCGATATTTTATGAATATCATCTCACATACGTCAAAATATTTTAACCTAACTTTTTATAATATTAGTTTTTTGGGTTCAACAATTTTCTCAAATATTAACAGATAATAATTATTAATTATTTTATTAGTAACAGTATACATTATATAAATATTAACTACATAAAGTTGTACCGTCAATACTAAGCTACAATGCCGGTGAGTGGTATATATGTGAGTAATCTATTGGGTGTGTTCAAAAATGTATCACTTTCAGGCTTACCATTCAAGCTTTTTGGACCCTTCTCAAGTGATAGGAAATATTGCAATTCTTCCGTTGAAAACCCAGTTTAGAGGTCCTGCTCCACCCCAAATGAATACTGCAGAACAGGACATAATAGATGAAGCTTTATATTATTTTCGAGCCAATGTTTTCTTCAGAACATATGAAATAAAAGTATTTGTTAAATCACTTAATGAAACTTATATGCATATTTTAATTTTTTAGTCAGAAGCTGATAGACTCCTGATTTATATTACTCTGTACATAACAGAGTGTCTTAAAAAACTGCAGAAATGTTCAAACAAGGTTCAAGGACAAAATGAAATGAAATCTCTAGCTGTGTCTAGGTTTGATATTCCTGGTGATGCTGGATTTCCTTTGAACTCTGTATACAGGTACAGGTTATAGAATTTATCAATTCATGCTGTTTTAATATACAATTAAAGTATTGCAGTGAATCGATCATATTTCATTGTTATTTCATATTTCAATATTTACAATATTGAACTCACCTTGCTCTATGATATACCAAAATGAAGCTAGTCTACATAGTTTAATTTATTTAATATTTCATCTGAAACTTTGTGAAACATGGTCAAGATAGATTTTGGTATATTTTGCCAAAAATACTCATATATCACAAAAACAACAAAATTCATTTGAACTCTACCACAAGTATAGAACCCTATCAGTTTCAGCAAAGCATTGGTGTATGCTCTGAAATTGACACCACAATTAGAATCACTACTTTTATTTGTTTTTGTAAGGGTAATGGTGGTTTCTATATATTTAATTCTCTATGTTTTTGTGGGTTATTACCACTTGACTTCAAGAAATATGTTACAAAAGAAAAATGGCAAGTTTAAGACTGGGGTTCATATTTGGCATGCAATATGAAGACAACCAATGGACACAAAATTAAAACAAATTATTTTACTAAGTCATCTTTTAATATAATCTACAATCTACAAAAGTCTCCCAAAGTGAACTGTTATCTTATTCATAAAGATCATTTTCTTCATAAAATGTGCTCTTCTCATGAATATTGTTTACAGGAATTGCCCTGGATTCAATCATCAGCTGAAATCTTATTTATTTTCAACATAAATAGTCATATATATGTTGCACTTCTTTTTTATTATTATTTTGTTTTATAGTTTTAATATTTATTTTTGTCACAGCTGTAGGCTTTGATTTTTTCTTTATTTGATTTTTCATTACTTGAGCACTGCTCTTCATAAATCTAACTAGACCTCTTCCTTTACAAGTGTTCTTGTACACACCTGCATTTTCCTTTAGTGAGTATCTAATAAGATAAATGTTCTATTTCAATATGATGATATATTTTGTTATGAATGCTGTTATTGTTGTAATACATCTTCAAACTACCTCTTTCAGGATACATTTTGTTTGTGAGAATTTCTATTTATAGCTTGCATAAATAAATGGAAAAAATAAATACTTAAGTAAGAAGGATAATTAGTTCTATTTTATAATAAGTTTGTTTTACAAGCTTTACACTAGTGATGGACAAGATTTTTTTTTGTATGTAAACAATGTAAGGTTTGGTAAGATTGACAAATCAAAAGAATTGATAATGGGAATAATAATATTTATTTAAAAAAAGAGTTTACCTATTTTTATTGCAATAAACTCATTTTAAATATTTTAGTTATCTTGTTTTTAAGACCTGCTTGGGATAGCTTTTCTTTTACAAAAGTTCTATTACTAGAGTAATATTCCTGAGATGTGTACAAAATTGTCAAACATGACAAGTCATATAAAATTATCACAATAGAACTTGCGCTATATTTTCATAGAATTTAACAATGTGTGTGTTTTACAGTAGGCCCGCAACACGAGACGACGCTGAACTCCTTCGTTCATACTTCACGCAGGTGAGACAAGAAGTTGGAATGAGGGTTTGTGATAAAGTGTTTGGTGAAGATGGTAAACCCAGTAAATGGTGGCTTTGCTTTGCTAAAAAGAAGTTTATGGATAAATCACTATCAGGACCTGGACAATAGATGTTTTATAAATATTAGGGACTGTAATTTTTTATATTTATCTTCCAGCTTAGCTGAAAATCCAACTTTCACAGATCAATATTAGCTGACAGACTAGACTAACTGAGACAATTATGTATTATGTTTTGTATGTTTTTGTATCTAAGATAAACATTTTCATCAATAAAAGAACAATTGAATAGCATTTTGTCCTGAGAGATCATTATTTTCCTTTAATATCAATTTTGAGCCTGAATTTAACATATAAAATTGTTATTTTACTTTAGCAATTAAATTCAATATTTATTTATTGATTTAAGATACTCTAGACTATTGAGCAACGGCAACTTACAGTATGTCACTGGGCTGTACCTCAAGGGTTTTCAAATTTTCTATAAAGTGGCTGGAGTCTGATATGTGAGTTGGTGGTTCCAACAATTGGTTTTAAAAGTTTGGTTAGATACTTGCCAATGTTGTAGGTTCGGGAACCGATCCTTTTAACGATGGACCGAAGAGATACATTATGTTAATGGATTTTGTGCAAACCATAAGGTCTTGAACAACCTCTTTTATCTTTATATTCTTTTCAGTCAGCCCAGTAACATACTAATCAGGCTCGACGTAGTTTCACCTTGCACCATAATTCCGGTAAATGAAGCCATTTACAAAATATCTTCCCAAGCGACATCTCTGAATTATTTAGATATGTTCTAAGTACCACATATTTCAAGGAACTAACAAATCGATGCTGTGGCAATGGGAAGTCCTCTTAGGCCGGGTACAGACCTACCGATTCTGTTCTTTTCTATAAGAACAGAAGAGAATCCGGGTTCATCGCCACATTCTTGCCGCTGTGTGTGCCGATATATGGAGCTAGTATGTAATTTATGCATCTTTCTTACCGGTCAGAACGTTCTGACCGGTTACTTTCGGACGAGTGATATATTTTTCATTGCGTTCTAGCCCTCCGTTTTCAATTATTTTCTGTTCTGTTCTATAAGAATGCTTCAGGATGGGCGATCCGGTACTAAATTTAGCTAAAGATAATTTTAAACCCAGATTTCTTGGACTACTACATTAAAAATAGTCGTTCTAAGATTTAAACCCATAGAAGTTAACTTCTTCTACCCTCTTGGAGTTAAGACCTTGTTTTAATATAAAATTTACGAACTTTGAGGCTCTCGGGGATTCGCATATTCCATGGAAAAGGAAAACAACTGACAACTGACCTTTCTGGGCGTATTAGTAATAAGAAACAACGATTGCACCTCTTTAAATATTCCAATCACCGCCTTGAAAACAAAAGAGGACTGTAATTAAGACATGGATTGAGCAGCCAGAATCTACAAAGATGAGTTACTCTATTTAAACCGTGCGTTCCAAGCTAATGGTTACTTGAGCCCTGAGATCAGGAGATCTTTTCCACTAAACCACAAAACTTGGGGCCAACGTCCATGCCCTACATAAAGAACACAACGTTTAATGCAACCTGAAAAATCGGCCGTCACTGAGCATGCATTGATCGCATTTCACCACGTTCTTACAGTACAAAAAAACCGATGTACTGTGCACCTCATCGCACTACTATTCTCGTGTCCAAACAATTTCAACAGAAAGGCTGAGGATCTTAAACTGTACAAAATTTGGTATCCTGCAGTACGAACCGTGATACCAAAGCAACCAACTAGACGCATAGTCCCCGCCCAGTCCATCTCCACCACCAATCAGACCTCGCTATATCCTTCACTTATAAATACCAGTGTCCCAACGCTCTACAATCCTATTTGGGTCGAGCTTTTAACAAGATATCAATTACGTCCCCGCCCTGAAAATGTCTGTCGCAGTTATAGATGAATAGCATTCATATATTCAATTTTACAGATATTTCTAAATCACCAACCACAACGGAAATGTTGGATCAATACATTAGCTCGTGTCGTTACCATAGTTATCAAACAAACCTTAAACATGTCTGTCCCTGGCAATTCTACCACTCTTGAAGAGCCTAATTACGATTCCCATCAAATTACACTTTTAACAAAATACAGAATCCCAATACAGCATTTCGAGTTTGACTACATAGAAAAATGCAACGATGGTAAAGAACTTGAAAAAATCTTACTTGTACTTCAATCAGGAGAAGAGGGACACTATCCAGATCTTGAAAATGCGGTGGAAGAACGTTTGATTAAAGTTAAACCCAAAAGTAAATTATTGAGAAAAGTTACACAAGTTTTGAGCAAAAATGATTTGGAACAAAATGAACTAGAAACCATTTTGGGGGATTTGAATATTTGGGTGAAAGAAGTGTCAAAGGATGATAGAGAATTAGAATCACGGAAAACGAGCAAGAGACAACAAGATGTACCAGTAAGAAAACCAACAACAAATTACATTTCAGACGAAAATCAAAAAGATCAAAAAGAAAAACGCATCTCGTCAACTGATTTCAAAGCTTGGGACAAATATGATCCAGACACCGAACTTCTAAAGATGGAACTAGAAGAGAAAAAAACACAAGAAACGCAAAAGAGTATTATCAGTAAATCGAAACAAAAATCAGTTTTTATCAATGACTTTGGGACTGAAGCTGAAAAGAATTTTTTCTCCAATCGGGAAAGAGAAAAAGGCAACGAATATTTCAAAAACGGTGAATACGAGGAGGCGTTACTTTGTTATGATAACAGCATTCGACTTAAAAAAAATGTCGATAATTTAAACAACAGAGCAATGACCCACATTAAACTCCAAAATTATTCAAAAGCAATAAAAGACTGCAAAGACGTTTTATATCTGGATCAAGATAATTTGAAAGCGCATTGGCGTATTGCTGAAGCTCTTGAAAAGGAAAACAAATTTGAAGATGCTTTGGAGCATATAGAGTTTGTAATCGCAGAAGATCCCAATAATGGGCATGCTCAACAATTAGCAGAAAATATTCAAAAAAATTGTGTTAGAGGCCGGAAAACTATTCAAATGCAAATAACAGAAGCTGAATAATTCACTCTAACTTTATGTAATTTATAATTTTTAATGTATCATTTGTTGTTAATAAGTATGTTATTTTAAACTTTTTGTCAATCTTGTTTTGGGTGTACAATAAAACACACAGACTACACATTTTTATCTTTAATTCCACCGAATTAAATATCAACTAGAATGTAATTTGTCTTGCGACCGCTGAACAGCAAAGCACCCAAAAATGAAACGATACAGTATTTTTTTCGTTGGGATACGATATAATGTGATCAAATGGCATTAGACTGATCCTTTCATCTATTTCGAACAGTGCTGTATTTCGAAAATAAATTGATGAGCATAATATGAGTACACCTATCAAGAATTTAACACCATACATCACACAAAAGTGAAGTGTTACGTTGTTCCTGTCACCACGTAATTCATTTAATTTTTCATCAATAACGTTTATTTTTCTCTGCAATTTGGAATGTTTTGCAAAATCTTCAGTTATACTAATATGGCTTTGTTCAGTTCTTAAACAGTTTTTTTCTTGAATCAAGTTTCTTTCTTCACTAGACGGTCTGTTTAACCATTTCAGAATCTGAAAGAGCTGCGTTATTTTTTGCAAGTAAGTTTACTTCATCTCTTACCTGTTTAGATACGAAAGAGGAATGAACACTTATGAAACTAAGTAAACTGGCTAGTAGAAAAGCAAACATTCTTGTTTACGGCAGATTACAACATAATAATATATATTTTTTTAATATTCATTACATTTTTGAATTACATTACTTTTAACTTTTAGGTTAGGTGTGTAACTGTGGTCTGTAAATTAGTTATATATATATTGTTCACATATTGTACTGTAATAATCCCTAAAATAATACAAGTGAATATTAAATTTGTATTTTTATTAAATAACTCGAATGTTTAGCAAAAACAAAATTTTCTTAGGGCCATCTATATTGTTATTATGGTCTAAGACAGCACTCCCAATTGAACTCTCTTTGTATGATCTGTGAAATGAACTCGCTTTAAATGTCACGTTGACATTTACAGGTGAAAGGAAAATGTTAGATTGAGGTTAATAAGGTAATTTGTTATTAACATTTGCAATTCAGTTCCTCATAGAAAAAAATTTCTACATAAATGTAGTCATATACTGCGAAAATGGATAAACAACCGATGTCATCTGCTTCAAATGAAATCGAAAACAATGTAAGAAAAGAAAATCTTCCTTTAGAAAAATCGAAAGCAGGATTAACTAGTATACGAGCGATAATATTTTTGTTACTGTGGTACTTTTTCAGCGGTTGTACTTTGTTTTTAAATAAATACATTCTAGCTTATCAAAATGGTAATCCAACGGTGTTAGGTAAAAATTTTGTTTAGTTATTTATTGATAATTTGTTGAAAAATCGTTGGTTTTTCAGGTGCTTGTCAAATGCTGATGACTGCCTCTTGTGGATTCATACAGTTATATTTTCCATGTGGAATGTATAAACCTACTCAAAGGTTAAGTAAACCACCTGGATTTTATAAGCATATGATTTTGGTTGGATGTTTTAGGTAAGTTTTATAATAAATTTACACAATTATTTAAATTTAAATAACTGTCAGTACTTACACTAAAACTATTTGAAGTTCAGCTTTGATAACTCAAAGTATCACAAACATACCAAATTTCCTCTCAATCCAAACTGCCCTTATTAAACTAAAACAAGAAGTGAAAATGGTAATTATGTTGCAGAAAGTGATGTAACAATTTTTTTTATTACATATTTCTAAAACTAATTATATTGAACAAAGAAATATATATTTATTTAACTAATTAACACAGTTTTTGGTAATAATTTAAATCACAAGGAAAACATATTATTTTCAATTTAAAACATTCTTGTAATTATCTTATCTTTACAAATGGCACTACCAGCAAAATATTTTTTATATGTGATAGTACAAGATTCAAAACCCATGCTGAGCAGTGGTAGCACTTGAACCAGTCCCCAGTACTCATTATGATATAAAATGCAGTATGTTTAATCAATATCTGTATAGGTGTTGGATGTATTTTATGTGGCAAACATTAGTTTTCATTTAATTGTTTTTTGATCACAAAGATTTTCACAATTTATATTTGTAAGTTTCTAAATATTGATTTTGAGCAAGAAGTTCAGGATTTACCCTCGTAGTATCACCTGTTTCCACAGTAACTTTCAGAGTATAATACTGTATGAACATCATCAGAAAATAAGGTATACTACAAAGGAAGCCAAATTAATCAACAAGAAATTAATTAGGGCCAAGAATGGTACCTTGTAGAACTCCTATGTTAATATAAACAACTTCACAGACTACCATTTTGATCCATAGTTTGAAGTTTATTGAATCACCTTCAAATCAAGAGTAATTCTATGTTTTCTAAATTTATAAAATATATTATATAGGTAGTTTCTTATGATTGACAGAGACAAATGCTAATGGAAATGATGTGGAACCTTTGGTGTGTCACAAATGAAAAACACAGTTTTGCACCCTAACACCAAACTCCTTGATGATGACAACTTAGAGTTGTTGAAATGGTGTTGAGTGTTTAAAATAAAGTTTTTCTATTAGGGCAGAAAACTGTGTTTATACATTAGAGACAAATGCCTTCCTAGTTCTAAAATACTTGGTAGTATACAGATTCACATTAGAAAGAATCATTAACTTTAATATAATTAAATTGTTTCCTCAAAATTTAATTTAATTCATTAAAATATTCAAATTAGTTTACATTAATATTTCAAAAAAATTGTCATGATTATTAGAAATGTTAATCTATCATAGTTATATCACCAGCATTAAATTAGGAATAACCTCTGCTTTTTAAGCTCTGTTGCAAAATTCAACCATGAGAAAAGGATTCACCAATAGCAATCACATTGATTATTTTTGATTTTGCAGTAAACTACAGAGTGACATGCAGATCTAAGAAATATAGATCTTATTTTAAGTCTGATTTTATTATTAACAAGTTTATTTTCAAAGTGTTTATTGAACAATTTCACTCTAATACCACCCTCCAACAATTTTATTTCATCATCAAAATTTAGAGTCAAATTATTTTTTATGTATTGTAGATCTAGTAATTTTGTTTTCCACTATCATCTTTATAATAATCACTCCTAAATCATTTACAATTGAAATATCAGAAACATTGTTTTGGTGTTGATAACATTATGTTGTTCTAGGTTTATGACAGTTGTTTTGGGACTAGTCTCTTTAAACTATGTTGCAGTCAGTTTTACTGAAACAATTAAGAGTTCTGCACCTCTATTTACAGTGTTAATATCTAGATGCCTATTGGGTAAGTGTAACAAATAATTGACAAGCATAACTGATACTGTCTGGTTGACTACAGAGAACTATATAACACAATCAATATCACTCTTTTTTTTTTTCTGGCATTATTAAAGAGGAAACTCTGTATATAATTATAAATAAAACATACTGACAACTTTAAGATGTATTGTAATTGGTTCCTTCCATAAGAGAATGCATTGTTACAAGTTACTCCAAGACTTTTAAAAAATGAAAAATTTTGGTCATTATTACACACTTTTTTGACTTTAGTTTTAAGATTATTGTCAAAATCTTGTTTTTATAAGTTGAAGAATTGTGCTCATGTCTTTAAACACCATAATGTATAACTAGGTAAATAATTACATTTACATAGTTGTGTTGAAATACACATATCACAAAGAAATAGGAAAATAGTAAAGTATAGCTATAACATAATAAAATCAAAATATGATAATGACATTGTAATTCAAATATAAATATCTTAGTAATTTGAGTTTTAATTTTTAACAGATTCTGTACCAAGTGGTTGATTTATTGTCAGTGGATAATTAAATTTTCTTTCATATAATTTTTTATAATATGTTTTCAATTTTATATAGGAACTTTAAACTAGTTTGATTTTGATATTGTCACTTATAATAAAACAATTTTCTACAAATTTTTCATATAAAACACAATAATATGCTACAAACACAGTAATTAAGTAGTGTTTAATTTTAACACAGTTGCTGTAGTTTTATTTTTCTATTTATTAATATTTATCAAAAATTGACTATGCTGAATAATATTAAATTACACTATTCACATTTCTTACTCATAGATATTTAACATTTACAACAAATATCCATTCAGAATTTATCTATTTGACACTTAAAATGTATCAGTCAGCTAAGAACTGAAACTTGTAGTATTTCATTCAAATGTATTACTGACACTATTCTAGGAGATAGAAATAATAAGTATGATGCAAAATAATTGTTTGTCTCAGTTTCATGACATTTATAGTACTTTGCAAATTGTATTTTTCAGGAGAGCAAACAGGTTTATATGTTAATTTGAGTTTAGTCCCAGTAATGACAGGTTTGGCTCTTTGTTCAATAAATGAAGTCAGTTTTGAAATGATAGGATTCTTAGCAGCTATGGCTACAAATGTAACAGAGTGTGTACAAAATGTTTATTCTAAAATGTTAATATCTGGTGACAAATTCAAGTATACGTAAGTATAATAATTCTATGTTGTATATCTATTTTTGCTATTGATTCTCATTTTTAGGCCTGCTGAACTGCAGTTTTATACTAGTGTTGCAAGTATTGTTGTACAAATACCTGCTACCTTATTGTTGGTAGATGTACCACAAGACAGGATAGGATATAAGTTAGTGTTGTTTTTTGTTTTGAATGGTGTATTCTTCCATTTCCAAAGTATTACTGCTTATGTACTAATGGACTATATTAGTCCAGTCACCCATAGGTAAGTCCAATTATTTATTTACATATAGTTTTGTGATATTTTTTGAAAATCATGCATTCTTCTGTGAATGCAGGATGTGACATAATGTTAAGTAGTTTTTCAATAAAAGTAAAAAATTGAGATTTCTGTACCCTGTAAATTGAAAACAAAGCCTATAGGACAAACATTTACATGAACTTTTCACATAAATGTATCCCCAAGAAACCCCCCCCCCCAAATACTGGTCTGGTTACACCTATGCCTACAGGTATTCATCATGAAACAGGGTCAACATAACTTATCAAATTGGATCATATACATTTTTAAATAAATTTATTCATCTAGGTAGTCTCTCCTTTCAGCAATAAAAACATCTTTTACACAGGTTAATTATTTTAATCATATCCTTCATCTGACCCTGGGAATTTTCTTTTTTTTTTGTTTTTAATAACTTTTTTGCTTTGGTTTGATTTATCACTATCAACCTCTTTCTCCAGTCTGGTTGTCTTCTAATCCATACAGTGTTTCAAACAACCAACTTTTTATTCTGGAATGTCTGGAATCATCAAAATCCAGATTTTTTGTGTCAGGGATTAATGGGTATAAATTAAATGGGGATAAAATAGAAATGAGTCCGACTTGACCATACAATATATGGCAGCACACTCCCTCTAAGGCACGCATAGCGTGCTTGATATTTATATTATTGTTGTTAGGAATTGCTATGTCAATTAAAGTTGTTTTCCGAGAGACTTTATCTACCAAAACTATATCTGGTCTATTATGAGCAACAGTCCGATCAGTCAGTATAGTTGTTATTTTCTAAAACAGATTCTGGTTTGTATTTATAGTATGGTAATCTCAATGACTGTGATAGTTCAAGTTTCAGTGCTAGTTCTTGGTGCAGTATTTTAGCCACAGCATCGTGTCGTTCTTTGTATTCAGTTGCAGCGAACGATTGACAACCTCCTGTGATATGCTGGATAGATTCAGATGTTTGGCAACCGTAATCTGTCGTTGTTAATAGAAGGGTCTTTAACGATGTACTTTAGATAGTTCTTATTTGGAATTACTTGATCTTGGATTGCCAATATAAAGCCTTCCGTTTCAGGAAACATATGACCAGAAATCAACCAGTAGTTCGACGCGGCACTGTCGAGATAATCTTGATTGACGTCATTTATATCTCTCCCATATATATATTCTCTTTCCATTTCAGCAGTTTCTGATCAGTTGTCTGGTGGTGTAATTGGACGTGTTCTTGTGTCAGTCGTAGTGGTGTTGAGCCATCAACCTGGCACATAACTCTGCGTAGATCAGAAAATTCTGCGAGTTTCTGGAAATGACTACCCAAAATTTGTTGATCTAATAGTTTGCTTAGATCTGCCAATCCTCTTCCTCCTTCATACTGTGGAAGTTGTACGTTCGACAGAGCTCTTTGGGTGGTGATTTTGAACTTTTGTTAGTAAAACTCAACTTTTTATTGTATTGTTCAATGTCAGTCTTGCACCAATTAACTATACCGAAGGAGTAACTGAGCACAAAATCATTTATATTATTAACCCTCCTTTTCTTATTATTTTAGTGTAGCGAATACAGCTAAAAGGGCGTTCCTTATATGGCTCTCTGTACTTATGTTCGGTAATCCAATTACAGCCCTGAGCGGTTTGGGTACCATTACTGTGATAGCAGGAGTATTTCTGTACATAAAAGCTCAAGAATACGATAGCGATAGGATCAATTCAACAAATCTGATGCACAGGAAGGTCAGGGCTATATAGCATATTTAATTTTTTAGTTAAATTTAATTTCTTACAAAGATATTTTTAGGGGCTGTGTAGAAGTACAGTCAATTTGTAATTAAAGTTTGTTTCTACTTTGGCACCAATTATTGTTAATTAAAGAAATGTATTTTGGATATACTAGTCATAATATATGTGTGTGAACGATGCAAATTCGGTCTCCATGATAGCAGTAATTTGAAAATAAAGGCATTTGTTTGTTTTTTAAACAGATAATTGAATTTTAGAAATATATATACATTAATTTCCTTTGAGGTAGTAACTGGTTGAATAAATGCCAGGAAATGTAATTGAGTATAATCTATTTACACCGATCTACCGTTTCTATTTGGTCATAAATGGTTTGAACCGAACACATCCTTACAGTTCTTGTCAATACCAATGACAATACGAAAACGTCATAAACGAGCCCTTTGTTACGTCATTGTATTAAATTTCTTCATCTTCTAGGTCGCATAGCCCTTACATACGGGCTATGAGAAATATTTCTATATAAATTTCGTTGTTTCCAATAATGCCATTTGTGTATATAAAAATATAAAAATCTGTGAATTCTTCACAACTATGTACGTGTGAGGCCACTTCAAGGGCGTCTGTCACTAAGTGATTGTTAAATACAGATTTCCCAAAATACCTTTTTTACTATTAGGAAAAAATTTTCTTCTCATAAAGAAACTTTATCTAATATTATTAAGTGTAAAAACACAGTTTTGCACCCTAACAACTAACTTTTATTTAAAACAGTCAACGCCGTTTCAACAACTCTAAATTGTCATTTTCATGGAGTAGTTTAGTTGGTTAAACAAGAACAAATCGGTAACATGTGTAAGAATATAATCAGAAAAACAATTAATAATACAATTAAACTTAAAAAATCGCTGTATGCACATTGTGTACTGACAAAAGCTACTTATATAATAGATCGGGTACTTAATTTTATTAATACAAAAGAAGCTAAGGACCCTCAGCCTAATACTTAGGCCATTATCAGAACTTATTAAATTCAACTAATAAATAAAACAAATCTCATACATGACCTATAATAATGAAAATTGTAACAATAAGTCAGAAGCTATAGACAATTTTATATTAAAAGTGTCAAAAATTCTAAAGATGGATACTAGATTTAAGGTTAGTAACCCCCCACACAGTATGAAATATTTCTAAATCATGTATGAAATATGTAATGGTAGATTTGAAATATGGCTAAATATTTCATTAAATATTCTTATATTATTTTATGAAACATGCCCGTAATATTTCACGATATATTTTAAAAGAATTTTTGTCGCCGATGCAGAGATATTTTAAATAATATTTTAGCCCAGTATTTTATTTTTTTTTATAATATTTCAATTTTGTTTTCAAAAATCCTAAAATAGATCTGTTATATTCGTTTTTTTAATATTTCATGAAATATTTCATGATATATTTCAAAAGTTTTTTTTTCGTGGACATACGAATATTTCAAATGTATTTGAGTGAAATATTATAAATTTTTGTTTAAGATTTCATGTATTTTCTATAAATGTTCCTGAAATTTTCTTATATTCGCGACTAAACATCTGTTGAAATATTTTATGAAATATGTCTATAATATTTCAGGAAATATTTTTATACTATTTTATGAAATACTCCAACAGACGTTTTGTTGGTGTATAAGCACCTTTCAGAAATATTTCTTCAAATATAAAAATAAAGTTTTTGAGTTATATTTTGAGAAGATTTTAGTTTCATTGTCTTCTATAGTAATTCTTTAGTTTTCAATTGTTTTCATTCAATCTATTGTGTTACGTGAAAGTTATCAAAGTATTTAATCATATGGTAATGACGTTTTCCAGGAATTGGAAGCAAAAAATAAAGCAATTTCTTATCTCACAGTTCATATGTTCATAGTTTTATGCAAATTATAACATTGGATTTCAGATAATGGGTGAATAATTTAGTTAATTGCATTCAACGTGATTAGATTAGATTAGATTCTAGGAAAAAAATGTGTCACTTAAAATTTTTTGCCTACATTTTTTTAGATTACTTCATCATGGAGACAAATAATCTGGTAAAGCATAGGTTTCCAACATTTTTGAGAACCATTCCTCCTTTTTACTCAGAAATAACCAACACCTCCTTTCCCAAATTTTACTATGTGTTAAAATATACTGTCTACACATACACATTTTACCTATCTATATAGCTATTAGAAATCGAAAAGTAAAGTAGTAATTAATTATTTGGCATGGAATTCGGTAAAAAAGTTTATTATAAATTTTAAATAAACCCCGAATTAATAATTAAAAAATAGACATGATTGTGCTTCATGATTATATTACATTAATGGCATATTTCAACATTTCGTCTATTCTTCTTTGATTCGTAGGAATTTTTCAGATATTCTCCAACTTTGTTTTATGAAGAACAGAAAATATGAGCTACTTTTGAAATATTTCAATAAAATATTCCCAAGTATTTCTATATACACAACAGAATTTTAACGCAACAATTCTTAAAATATGTTTAAGAATTTGCCATAATTTTTTAAAAATATTTCTACTTCTGAAAATAATTCAAAAACAATTTATTAAAAGAATTTAATACCTTTCGATAGACATTTTAAAATTCGCAAATATATTTTCGTTATATTTGAAGAAGTACTACAAAAATATTATTCATGGTTTTCTAATAGTTTTTGCATTTTAAAATATTAGATTTTCTTTTAATTTAATGTATGTTTCTTTCTAGTCCTTGCAATAGCTGAGACTGACATTGAATTTTTATCTTTTACAACCCTTCCTGGTTATTCTTAACTACAAATTACTCTCACACATACTCAAGTTCTTAACATCGCGCTGACTATATAAGATAAACTATAAAACTTCAATGTTTTGACTTTACCAATTTATATGTTCGATCAATTACCTCTTCCTCATATGGATTCTGGATTATTGGAAGTCCTCAAATGAGGAAATTTATTTCCAAATTTGCTTTCATACTCGCATCAATTTGCATGCCTTTGTTTGTTATTTGAAATATACAGACTTTCAAGTTTATGTGATGTTATTCCCAAAGAACTCAAAAAATGCTAGATAGCTAGGCGAAACCTTTTATTTATTTGACACTCTCAACCCCCTCTAGCCCCCTATTTGTCTCTATATCCGTTAACGATCATTCAGAAGCTTCAGATGTCAGTCCCGCGCTAGATGGAGACCTATGCTCTAAAAGATTACACACATCACAAGTGTTGGTAAAGAACAATTGATACTGCAGACATTTTAAACATTATTTGAACCCAAATTGAAGCAATACAAATTATTAAGCTTTTATAAATTCCGAATCAAATTGAACACAATTTTAAATATAAACGTAAGTAATTTTTCGAAAACATACTATGTAAGAATGAATATTATGTTTTTGTAATATTTATAAGTTGTGTTCATGTCACAGTAAAAATATACTCTTAATAGAAATAAAAGAACAGCAAATTGTCAAATTTCAGAATACATCTTAAAATGAAGCAATGAGATTTTTGGAATCTCCTGGTCAAGATCATTTATTTAGTATATTAGAAAATTTTTATAAAACACCCCCAATAATTCATTTTGCAACAAAAGTTAGGTTAGATCCGATGAAAAAAAATAAAATGTTTAAAAATCAATTTGTGGAATACATTTTTCTAATCAGCAGAAATTATAGCAGTTGTCGATTTTTAAAAGTTGTTATTTGCTTTTCTTAGATCGATATTTGATTTTTCCGTATCACACCTACAACTTTGACATGGACACGACAAATCTGTTTCATGACAATTAAATATATAAGTATTTAGTGTATATTATCCCGACGTGGTCCCTTCAATAAATTGTGATAAAAATCATCGTATGTACTAAATGACATAGTATTTATGTGTAAAATCAGAGAGTATCTTATCATTGATTGTCGTTATCAGTAAGGAACTTCACAAGTTTAGATTGCTATTTAACAAGTTACTGACATGGCGGTTATTTAAAGTGACCCGTTTTCTATGGAACTTCTATGAGTTTAAACTTCAAATCGGCTATTTTTAACAGTCCAAGAAATCATTTGTTGGAAAGCAATGAGAAGCTCCCTCTACTGGGATAAATTGAGTTCAAGATCGCCTGCCCCTGAAATATGAGATCTGTACCACCTCCCCTCAGAAACTGATGTCTATATCCAGCCCTGTGTTTCTGTTACTGAAATCCTCGTAAACGGCTGAATCGATTTTGAAAAAAAAGTGTATTTGAGTAGGAAAAAAAATCCGATTGCAGCGCCACCTTGCAGGTCTAATGGTGTATCAAAACCATCTAGGGTCCTACTCAAATACACATTTTAATAAGAACGGAATATCAATAAATATCAGGCGTGAACAAATGATATCGGACCCTATTTAACATGATCTCTATGAAAGCCACAAAATAGACTTCAACTTATGTAAACAAATTGCCAACATAGATGATCATAGAAATTATGTTATACGATAGCCAATTAACAGGTAAACACGTGAAGGGTACATTTGAGCAAACTGAGTTATTAAATTCACAATAACAGATATAAGTATATCATCTGTGCACAGGATAACAATTATCCAGAACAATCAACCAACATTAAAATTACTGTCAAGTCCAAAAATAACAAAACTCACAAATTTAATGATTACCCTGTAAACATTAAACACACCGCAGGACAATTATACAACTTACGACCCCAAGGATTAATCTAAAGCTTCAGTGGTATGAGAAAATGTCAAGTGTGAATTTGTCACTTCAAATGTTGGTTTAAATTAGTTGTTATCAAAGTTTTAGATATTTAAAGCTTTACTTTCAACACATAACTATTCCTTGGACTTATCTTCTTTTTACAATTCATAATTCCTTAGCGTTATCTTTGGCTTTAATGTTTGAATGTGAAGATAACACTTCAATAAGTCTTCCACAATTATAACATGAAATTGCCTGAAAATTCTGTTGACATTAGTGTTTCTACATGTTCTACGACAATATTCCTAATATATATCTCTAGGCCACGAGGTGTATAATTTAAACTTAGTATCAAGAGATGATGAGTAGGATGAAGGCTGAAATATTTCTCTAATTTTGTGTTGCAGATGGCAAGGAATTGTGCAAACTTGCCTAATGTTTACTTTGGCAATGATTTTGCCGTGTTCTTTCTTTAGTCGATACTACTCTATTTCATAAATATATAAATATTCGGTACTGATCCTACCTACTGTTTTTGTAAGAGTTTTCTTATTTCTAGCTTTCAGTATGAGTGATAGGACATTTTTTTGTCACGTTCTTAACACCGACTCTTTCACATCACACATACCGTACCTTCCTGACAGTCCTTGAGTGATGTTTCCATCTCTCGGAATATGTCAAACTTCGACACATTCAAAGCATTTTATATGTTGAGATTGATTTAATATTAATCAATTTTCGCAGTCACGTGTTTTAAAATTTCATTGGGACTAATTGTGGCATTCTAGGCTTGGGTCGTTCGTATGAGTCGTTCACCGACTCTCTAGCCACGTGAGCGGCACAGTTACAAATAGCTCGTTCACCATTAATAGACATTCGGCTACCGAGAGTCATAGGACTAAACGTTCAACGTTCAATGAACTGGACTCGTCCTTCATCCTGTGATGTTTCGGAGCATCAGCGGTCTGGTTCATGAGATGAAAGGTATTTTAAAATTTGGTGTTTTATTTTCAACGAACGATGAATGGGTGTTTTAAATTTTTATTATGACAGGCACTAAGGCATAAATTTCTATTTGGTTATAAGTAAGCATTTTATATGTTAGAGTTTTTTTCTTAGATTTTGATTTTAATTTAAATTATGACTCAAAATAATAAGTTTTAAACTCGACATCCGTCACGTCGTTTAATTAACGAATTGTACTCTTGGGAGCTAATTGTTGGCCTATTCTCAGTTGAAGTTTCTTTCTGATGATCAAAATCAATGGTTATAATATATAAGATGTAAAAAATGTAAATAATTAAAAGATTTTTATGATCTTTATGTGTTGTCCATTTGAATTGGTTGTGAGATGAGCGTACCTTTATATTGTGTTGTTATATTTATCAGATTGTATCAAAAGATACACAGAGAAAAACATTCCCGTTAGATTAGTGCAATTTACTAGGATATAGAATGCTGTCCATAGATAGAATTGTATTACAGATATGGACTGGTTACAGATATTACGAGGGATTTGGTTTCTGTCTGAGGCAATGCGACATTTCTTGTATTTTTTTTTTCTTTATGGAGGACAAATATTAGGTATCGTAGTTTATGGCTCTACCCTTCTTGATATTCTATTGGTTAATTACGATTTGAGGGATATATTAATAGATTCTAACTGAAATTCTGAGAAATGTATTCGATTGTTTTATAGAAATACCTAACAGGGTAGAAATATTATAGGTAATTATTGTGTTTATATCTATAAAGCTATCGAATTGCAAATTAGGATGATGTTTGTTACTATAAACAACAATTAACACTTTCCACCTTAAGTACACAATTACTACCAGTGAATTGATTGTTTTGAGGCATTTAAACTCACTAACTTGGTAAACGTGGACCTTTGCAGCTACCCAGTGAACACAATTATATCAAACTGATGTCAGAATAACGTCATGTCACGTCATGATTTACTTAAGATGTGAGTCATAATTTCCCACTTCATGACGTAAAATTCTTATGTAAGATAGATGACGTAAATGACCTCTGACATCATTATGACTTTACTGAAGTCAGAGTGACATAACTCTGATATCATTAGAAAGTAAAGATGCTTACAAAAATATGACGTCCATCTGACTTACTTGTCATTTAGCTGACGTCAATATGACATAAATTTTAAGTAATATTTTGGTGGAAAATTGGGTACAAATGCTTACATAAATGTGACGTCTTGCTGACATGATTATGAAATACCTGACGTTTTGATGACATAACTCTGACGTCATGGTGATTTATTAAATGCTTACAATAATGTGATATTTAACTGACATAACAAATAATTTACATTATTAGAAAAATTACTAGTTGTAGTTGTAAAATTATGAATTAAAAAGTAAACCATCTGTTTAATCCGAAATGAAAAAGTAATTTATCTGCGCTTTTTAATAATTTAAATTCAAATGATGATATATAAAAATTATCAATCTCTCTTTAACCATTTAACAAAAATGATAACAATTAAAAAATAACAATTACAGACTTCTAATGTAATTACATTGTATGAATAAAATTGAAAAATCTGAAATTGTCTTTTTCTTATTATAAATCAACAATGCTTAAATTTAAGAATAATATTGCGCTCACAAAATCAACTTATATTAATTAACAATAATTCTTTTCAACCACTAGCAAAAACCTAAAAATGGAAAATGACGGATTACAGATTTTAATGCAGTCACTTAAAGTACTTATTGTAATCAAAGTCTAATTGTTCATTTCCCCTTTTTTGAATTGAAGTCTAGCACAAAAATCTTAAATTTTTAAATGAGATCATGCACCTAAGATCTTAACTTATCTGAATAAAATTCAATAATTATAATTAGTCTTTTTTTTCAATCATAATGAAAAATATCCAAAAAGTGAAAACAATTACAGGTTTTAGTGCAGTCAATACACTTCAGTACTTTCATTTTCATATTCACGTAAGCATATGACAGTATTATGATGATTTATTTCTTACATAAATAGTATGTAAATTTATGACTTTGATGTGACATCACAGTATGTGAGGGATATTATATAATATTTACGTAATATTTAAGTCACAATTATGACGTCATATAAAGGTCAAAATTTAGATCATAATGATGTCATACCATATGACAGTACATCATAGTCGTTAATAAAGTCATTTTATGGCATATCTATGTAAAACTGTTATTATATTCTATGGACTCTATGTGATGTGATCTATCTATGACGTCATATGGAGTTCATGTCTTCACTGGGTAGTTAGGTCTAGCATACATCAGGCTAACAAATTTGGTTTACCATTCTTCAAAATGTTTTCATTTTTTATATAAACGTCTGTTTGATGCTGTAATTTTGCAATTGTCTTTATCCCATCTGACTACGATCTCAGACAGAAATGTGGTCTCTTGTGATTAGATGTTAAATTTTATTAATAGTAATTAAATGAATGTTTTTAAGAAGCTTCGTAACCTGTGGCGACTTTGATTATCGTTTTTTATATTTTTATATTATTTTAGGTTGTTACATATTTAATTATTATTTCTTCAGAACCGTATTTAATATTAATTGTGTATGAATATTTGTGGTAACTCAAGAGCGGATTAAATTTGATATTCAAATCTTCGCGTTGGGCGCCAATTTTTAGCAAATGAACCGGTGTCGTTCTAGAATGTCTAATTATGCTGTAAAGAAAGGAAGACATGTTTTCATTCGGTTTTGATAGAAATATTTCTGGAAAATTATACAGATTCCAATCTTAATTGGCACCATGCGAAAGGATAGGGACCAATGGGCCTTAAGTTTTTGTCTAATGACTTCATAAAACTGAGATTTTGATATTGTATAAATTTGATGCATAACAAGGTCTTATGACATGATTAATAAGGTACATGAAATGAAAAGTAAAGTACTAGAATGTTTTCTGCTCTTGCTTATACCGGAATTATGAGAGTTTTAAAGTTTTTGATTTATAGTTCGAATACGTTCTCGTTTTCTCAATGCTTTTAATAACGTAGTTTTTAATTGTGCAATTGGCTTAAACTGTTTAAAAGCGTGATTTTATTATGTTTATTTAAAATAGTCATCCTTTAAAAAATCACATTTTGAATTGACACATTTATTATATATTTGTATTGTTTTTGTTATTGTTTGTAATAAACATTCACAAATTTCTTGAGTTATTCCTTTCCTTTCATGAAGAGCATTAAGGTGTGAACGGAAAGCATTTTCAGACACTGCTGATAATGTGAGAGTTCATTAGAACATAACTTGCAAAAGATGTTTTAATATTACTATATATTCTGTGGGTTCAAAAATTTACAAATATTCACTTTTACTTTTAACGTCTTTATTTTTATCAAAATAAATTCACTGTTTACAAACACAATGAGTGAAGCAGTTCACTTCTTTCGCTGTCGATTCATCACACACCACCAATTTAAAACTACTCAACATGTACAACCGTCGCGTTAAATAGCCACTACAGAAAATAAAAGAATTCGATAATTATTGCTGCTTTCTCTGAGTGTATTTAAGAAGCTTATTGAGGTCATTTTTACCTGCATCGATATTTTAGTATAGCCGGTGTGTTGCTCTTCTTTTTTATTTAAGCCGGTTTTTATGTTTACTTGTTGTTTTTATCGGATTGATTTATTTAGAAGGTTTCGTAATTTTTTTGGCGGCATTAAATGAATTTTAACACTGTCCCCCATTTGTTCTGATTGACCCAATCGGAATAATTCTCATCATGGTAACCACCATCATCTTAGCTCTTGGATTCCGACGAATTGATCCTTTTGGAGATTTGACTTTGCTTCTCTGGGGGTTGTACAGCCAGACCTTTGTCCCTTGGGATCCGACTGAATTTGCTTTGAGACCATATCGTGTCTTCATCCGATCGCTGGTGGCTAATATCTGTGTTCGGGCTAGTTCGTGTATTGCCAGCATGTTCTGTTGGAGATGGTCGGCATAATCGTTGACTTCTTGGGGCGGTTCTTTTGGTGAGCCAAAAGCCAAATCACAAGGTAATCTCAGCTCCTGTGCTGTTATGTACGGCTGAGCGATAGGTCAAGAGGAATAAGAGGATATGCTCATCCCAATCACCCTGGTTATTGCTGACGACCTTGGATCGATGTTGTGCCAAAGTCCTGTTGAATCTTTCCACCAATCCCTCTGACTGTGGATGCAAAGGTGTGGTTCTCACTTTCTTGATTCCCAACATCGTACAGACTTTCTGGAAAACATTATGCCTTTGGTCTGAATACAATGGGTGACCAAACCTGCTGAACAACTGTTCTACCAGCACTGTTGCCCCAGTGGTTGCCTCCTGATTGGTTACAGCATATGCCTTAGGCCATTTGCTGAAGTAATCCATTGCGACCAGAATGTATTTGTTGCCCCTCTCAGACTCTCAACTATGACGCCCACATTGTATTGGTGCATTCTGCCCTTGGTCCAGGTTTTCGGATCTTTACTGTCTGCACAGGTGTCACATTTCCGGCACAAAGCTCTGACGTCTTCGAAGTAATTTACTCAATAGTACCGTTGGCGAATTTTATCCAAGGTTTTATTCATGCCCAAGATGATGTCCGGTAATCCCACTTCTCCAGAACCAAATTACTGTAGATTCTGTGGGTTCAAAATTTACAAATATTCACTTTCAACGTCTTTATTTTTATCAAAATAAATTCAGTGGTTACAAACACAGTGAGTAATACTACAGCTGTTCTCTTCTTTCTCTGTCGATTCGTCACACACTGCAAATTTAAAATTATTCAACTTGTACAACTGTTTTGCATAGGCAGTGCAGAAAATACAAGAATTTGATGATTAGGTATTTGCTGATTTGTCAGCGCAAATTCAAGAACCTTATCGAAGTCGTTTTTACCTCCATCGAAATTTCAGGATAGCCGCTGTGTTGCTCTTTTTTTTTTTCAGTCGGTTTTTTTTGCGGCATTAAATGAATTTTATAACAGTATTGTTCTAGTGCATAAAAATGAAAGCAAATAAACACTTCTTTGAATAATAAAACCCTGACGACGCAAAAAAGTGTTTCCCCGTGGTGTTAATAGTGGAATGAAACTTCATATTTATTATTTATATTTTATTTGATAGTATGTACAAAACAAAAATCACTATTTCAATAAATTATCATATTATTGGCACTTGGTGGGCCTGCATGGATTTTGATTCGTAAACTAAGTTTAGATTACTTCAGATGTTTCCGAGCTTCTTGGATATTGGGTTAACTAATATTCTATTCATGTTGAGGAACGAAAGTACGGTTAGTTGCTAGCAAGAAACTTCTTGTTTTCTCAAGTAATCTAAAAAAACTAACAAAATTTCGCCTATATAAAAAAGTATCACCTAACCAAGCAAATCATATAAAGAGAAAACCTACATTTATTTACAACCTTAAATATTACATGAGTAAATTGTTTATTAATCTAGATAAAATCAAGAGTACCTGGTAAAAAAATATTGTTTAACATAAGAAGCTGTTATATGTAGGTATAAGACACAAATATGCCTCAAACTCACAGCACTCTGTATATTGGCCCCTTTGAATTCTAATTTTTCAATTTCAAAAAAATTGAGAAAAAAAACTTAAATCTATGTATTTCGTTATGATTTTATGTAGATTTGAGCAAGAAACATTACAATTGTTCCGAAAAATAACAGAAGTAAATATATGGTTAGGACAAAGTACGGTAAACATCCAGATTTATAATTTCACGCGTTTCTTTTGCCTGCAATTTGTCACTGTGAATTTAAAATTGTTTTGAGGGGATAGAAGAAAAGCCTGAGAACGTAGACATTTAACGCTGACGATTGTGAGCCAATACGTTCGACTAACATGGAAGAAATAATTGCATACATTTGCAGTGAACTTCCCGATTAGACTTAAGATGACAGCATACACTCAATAGTGGAGCCCTATGTCTGGGCATATCTCGGCATACACTAAAGTCACATTTCAACAACATTACAGTGCATTTTGGTAAAGTATTACCCATTTCCTGAAGCCTCTAAGATCACCTCATCTTACTTCTATCGAATATTTGAACTTACATCATCATCTGAATGACAGCGTTATAAAGTAGAGGATACTGAATTACGTGTCATTTTATTGACCTGTGATTTGATTTGACACTTTGTTTAAAAGACTATAAATACTGGATGTTTACTTTTTTACTATGACTTCAGTCAATGCACATTTTTAAACAGATTTTTATATGTTGTTTCTTATTAATTTTCAGTCATTAAGTTGCTGAGACAGTAAGTATAATAACTTTAAGGGTTTGAATTTTGAGATGAAATGATAAAACTATGAGCTGCCGGATAAAACAATGTTGTCACTGACACTGAAATCGAATTTTAAGATTAAATATAAACAGTTTCACTTGAATTTTGACCGTCAATATAATTTTATTTGAATAACGCTTGACTTGATGTTAAAATTAAGCGATTTTGAGACCTAACCTATATTCAATGACAGTCCAGAACTCATTACGATTGTAATATCTCAAAATTAAAATTCAAATTAACACAAACACTATCGAAAATATGATATGCTGACTAAAATTCGGTTGGTGATAAGAAGTTGATTTGGAACCTAATAATATCCAAACTAGAACTACTTTAACATCGCAGCCATGTTTTTTAATGGAAACCTACCATTGAAAATCACTTAAGTCTTTTATTGTTTTGAAGCCAAAGTGCCAGGAGTTCTGGCCAATTTCCTCCTTCCAGCTAACAGTTTGTTCAATCCTCTTGGTTCTTCTGTTGTGGTAGTAGTGCTACTCGCAGCAACAGGCTCCGTTTCAGGTTCTTCAGCTGCTTCGGTAGCTGCTGGTTCTGGAGGAGCTTCGCTAGATGGAGCTTCTGTAGTTTTGGTACCAGGACGCTTTCGTGCGATCAAAGGGTTTACTCTTCGCACTTGAACAGTCGCGCTAGCTGCAGCTTTTGGTCTTGAGGCAATGTTGGCTCGATTCTTGTTGCGCAGACGTGCTAGTGGACTGTTATCTACTGGTGCGGGAGTTTCTTCCTAAAATATTTACAGTAAACATAGAAAAATACAATAAAATATTCCAAATAGATTTACTTTTTCACTAGCTTCTGCTTCAGCACCTTGTGGTTCTTCATCACCAGTTACGTGATCTTCTACTGGAGCTTCTGTACTGGTTGTTGTAGTTGTGCTAGCACCTCTTCCTCTACCTGCCAGATTTATTCTTGGTCCTGGACGGAGCGGTCTCACAGCTGGACCCGCGTTAATTCGTCTGGGTCTATAATACACAAGAATTCAATATCAATAGCAAAAGTCTAAAAAATGACGGTCACTTACTTTGCCGTTGTACTGCTTGGTTCTTCAGAGGCTGTGCTTTCTGGAGACTCTTCTTTTGCTGCGTCAGCTTCTGTTGAAGGAGCAGCGGTAGTGCGACCCCTTGCTCTTCCAATTAACGGTCTCGTTCTCGAAGGTAGAGCTCTACTTGTTGGCGCTGCGGTGGTGCTAGCTTCAGCCTTGCTTTCTTCTGGAGCAGCAGTTGTGCGTCCTCTAGCTCCTGCTCTACCACCAAATCGAGGACGAGCGAATCCAGGCTAGAATAAATCAATGCAAAGTCTTATTGAATGTCCGCTATGGAGTTTGGTTGCTTACTTTAGATTGCGTTGCTGGTTTAGATTCTTCTTTATGAGCTTCTTCTTCAACTGCTGGTGCTGCTGTAGTTTTAGCTCCTCCTCTTCTGCCGAAACTTGGTCTGCTGAATTTTCCTTTTTTCGTTGGTTCTGTAGGAGCTTCAGTTGTGGTTGTGGTAGTTGTTCTTCGTCCACCTCCCAAACCGCTTCTTCTTCCACCAAATTTGCCACGACCAAATGGTGCTGGAGCTTCGGTTGTCGTTGTAGTAGTGGTTGTTGGTGCTGGAGTTGTTGTCGTGGTAGTGGTAGTGGTAGTTGTAGTAGTTGTCGTTTCCGGTTCTGTAAGGATTTAAGAATGAATTGCTTTTGTTAATACAAAAATTAGTAACTTACCTGTTGATGATTCTAATGTAGTTGTTTCAGTTTCGTCATCTGATTTTCCTTCTGCGTCTGATCCTTCTTCTCCGAATAATTTTTGTGTGCCTTGCGAGATGGCGTACAGATCCAGGGCTACTTTATCCATCGGCGACATATCTGTGGATTCTTCAGTTGAGGTAGGCGTACTGCTTTCTTTCGTTTCTTCTTGAAGGTTTGTTGCAGATTCTTTAGCATCATCGGCGTTTTGCTGCGAACAAAGCGGGAAAGGTTGCACATGGAATTAATGAGTCGGTTATCGAGTATAGAATTGTAAGCTTCAACATTTTAAGAATTGATATATTTTTTATATGCTTTCACATGAAATTATTGAAGCAACCATTTTCTATATGTCTTATACTTATTTGTACTTTTAGAAGAAGAAATAAAATAAGTACGAGATCTTTACTATTTCAGAATTTTTGTGTGCTCATTCTGATATAGCAAATGCCAAAAATACGATTATTTTTCTATCAAATCTACATAGATAGTTATAATCTACTATAGATTACAAACTAAATGTTTTTATGTGGATCCTCGAAATGTTTCATTGTTGTTGTATAGCACTGGAAAGTCTTCAGTTTATTTACTGCCAATCACCACATGCACAAAATCCTGCACAAAACATACGAAAATGCGACTATGCCTTATTTCTATCTAAATATTACTTTCAAGCAAAGAGTGCCTACAGCGTTAGTACAAAACCTTGAAAACGGTTGAACAATTTTGTTACCATTTTGAAATTTGGTATAGATACGAGTGTATATTTATAAGATGTTGTTGTTATTTCCAATTTTTAAGCGAAATATCGAATATTTTTAGGTTTACGTTTTAAGTGGTCAAATAACAAAATTCTTTCCTCCTAATACACTACTTCACAACTTGAAATGTTCTTACAGTTTCTGTGTTCTGAATAATCGATTACTTATGCCCTTTAAGCTAGTCTGATTCCTCTAATCAATGCTGGTAATAGCGACTCTGATTGGTTTATTAATTAACCCTGATATCTATTCTATAACTTTCAAGGTCTGTTTCACTGTTTCCTTTTAGCCTTGTAGCATCAATGGCTAAGGTCTGCCCCATCTTTCATTTAAATGTCGTATTTGGCCTTCCTTTACACCTTCTTACGATCTGTGGTCATCATTGTCTGATTTTTGTATTCCATCCAAACCCTACCAGACCCAGACACCTCAAGGATTGACAGATTGAGAGCCCTTCTTGATTCGGTGGGTGGTGCTGCATGGTTCTTATTGGTGGAGCCATTTGTTTGGTTAATTCCGCTAACGAACGAGACTCTGGCCTGCTAACTAGACTTTTTTCGACATCTCAAAGCCCCCACCGGTAGTTAGTTTCGACCTCTGCGGTTTTTACTGTCGGCGTGCATCAAATTTTTCTTAATGGCACAGGCGACTTGAAGCCGCATGAAATTGAGCAAAAACTGCACTGAAGGAATCACCGTATCCTGCTTCACTTAACGGCCTGGGTAACCCGCCGATCACTGTGCTAGGGATTGGGGCTTGCAATTGTTCCTTCTGAGCGAGAAATTACCAGTAAATGCGAGTCACAAGCCCGCGTTACTTCCCGGCCGGCCACGGCCCGTCGCTACTATCTTTTGTTCTTGCTACATGTCCGATGAAGTACAATTTAACTGCCCACTCTTTGCATTATGTCAATGACATTTATTTCTGGTCTGATATTTTCATTTGTTTTGGTCTTTCACAAAGAGTCGTTCTTAACTTGTCACGAATTTCTTTTGTAAAAGCTTGTTTGTAAGTAACCAGGTTACTCAGTTCTTCAGAAGAAGCCAGTCAGTCAGTTTCTTTATTTGAACCAAACTTCTTTCGCTGGAGCATCCTTTTGATGTCTATCAAATGACAGTAGCCGCTGGGAGCAAAATCTGGAAAGTACGGTGGATGAGGAAGCGTAATTCATTTAAATTAACCCTCGTTTTTATCTGCTTGTGACATGGAGTATGGTCTAGGTGGAACGGCATTTATTTGAGTTTGTTCTTAATATCCAATCATGTTATGTAATATTCGCTATTGAATATCATACGCTTCCCAAAATACGGATGCCATACATTGGCAGCTGAGTTGAGTTTTTTTTTGGTTTTGTACAAATTTTACTGGCTACTCTCTACTCAGATGATGATCTTGTTGATTCAGGTGTGTAATAGGGGATCCATGTTCCATTTATTGGCACTTACCGACTCAAGAAATGTTTATCTTGTGTGAACGGCTACAAAAATTTCATTTAAAATTGTAAACACACACAAGGCTTCTGATATATTTAATGTGTCACCTATTTCTCGCAGCTTTACAATTTTTCAAAACTACTTTGTGACCTTTTTCTATTTTCCAACAACTGCCAATTTTGGGCGAGCAGACCGTTCAGTGTCATTGATAGTTCAATGATAGTTGATATTGTTGATGCAAACTCCACAAGGCTCATTTCAAGCAATTGTTTGGACTCAACAGAATCAGTCCTTTGAAAATTACAACAACTTTGGCAACTAAATGTTAGAATCTCAGGAAATTTTGACATCTCATTTCATGGTTGGTATTCTTCAGAAATCATATGACTTTGCCAACAGTGTTGCAATATATTTGTGTCAGACCGGAACCTTATTGAGCAACAGTTCAAAACTTTATAAAGCTGTACCAAAAAATCTTATTGGGCACTCATATAAAAAAATCTCCTACGGTCACATTCTCCGATAAATATTGAGATTGATTTTATAAAAATTAAAAACTATGGGGAATTAGAAAACTGACCCCATTTGGAAAATTTAGCAAAATTGGGTCAATATAACAAAATTCAAACAAAATTGTATAGTTTTAAAATCACCCCCATCTGCTCAGAATGTTTAATTGCGTTTTTCAAAAATCAAGATGCTAATTGTGAGCTGGACCAGCCTGCATATCATTACCAAATTCAAAGAAACTTTCCAAAAAGTTGTTCAACCACTCAACGATTTACACCAACCCTATACACAAAAGTTAGAAGAGAGAAAACCGAAAAATTTTTTAACAATAATTTCAAATTTTTTATCAATCATCTACTTTTCAGGGTGTTTCAGTTCATGGGAAATTGAATTTCTGGCCATTTTTGAATTACAATTTATTTGTGCAACAATTGCTAGAAGATAAATTAGCATCGATTATAGTGACAGAGGAACTTTACTTTTTGCTAGCCATTAGACTGTTTTAACTGAAAAACAGTCCAGATAAAAACGCGCCACAAGAAATACTCTCCAAGCCAAGGAAGTGCGGCATGTTGATTGCTTTTTGATATTCTTTGTATGTAAAAGTTTTGATCTCACTAGAAAAAGAATCCATTGTTGTTGACAACTAATTAAATAATTGAAAAATAATCGAATCGAATCAGTCGACGACAACGATAGTGATGAAAGAAATGTCAAAGGTAGTGATGAAAGAATCGAAACTGAAAGTGTGAGTACTGGAAAGTGATTACGTGTGGTGTTTTCTTGAAGTGCAGTTTTAAGAGGTCGAGACAGTAAGCAGCGAATGAGTGCGAGTACAACAATATTCATAATTATTACTGGATCGATTTCGATGCGCTCGTTGGGTGTGGCTCCCAAAAAACGTACCGGTCCTTCAGGAAGTTCTTGTGGGAATGACGGTTTGCCGGAGTGAGTGTTGAAGCTGTCGTTGTCGACGAGGTCCAACGAGGGACGGTGGACGCGCGTTCTGCCTTTGGAACCCTGAAAAAATCAGGAAATATCAGGAAAAACTGAAAGAAACAGTCAAAATAGGGAACGGGAGATTATGGTTGAAAAAAATATCATGAAAAAATATATGACACCAGGACGAGTGGCAGGAAATCCTACGCCATTTTCATTATAAATTCAACTTATACCGTAGTTAAGTAGTATAATAAACTTTATATTATAGACGGTGACAGATTTTGGTCCACCATTTTCACGCTTCTGCCTTGAAGGGGGTCGAAAAATGTGTTATTGTTGAATACAATGAATTTGTGATAGAGCCGCGTGACTAACATAGCAAAAGCTCGTTCTCCATTTTCCTAAAAAAAGTTTTGGACCGATTTTGTCGCTTCTGTCATCAAGCATCAAAATAAGTTAGGGATAAATTTTGTATGTGGCCAAAAGGTTGATAAGGATATGATCTTAGGTAAAAAACTTAACATTATGGCCAGGATTTCTTCGGTTTGCCAAGCGGAAAAATGAAAATTGAAATTGGAGTGATCCATAGAAAAATTGGCATAAGGTGTGCAAATGGCCAAGTAAGATTAATTTCTCGTTCCTTAATATTACTGTTCGCAAACCTTTTGCCATTCTTTTGTGGACTACTCTCGATATAATTTTTATTCTTTCGTTTGGCAGAAGTGAGAAAATGGTTGACATATTCTTACGTTTCCTTACAGGATCACGTCCTCATCAAACTTTTGGCCAGATGCGAAACTTATGCCTATCATGTTTTGATGATTGTTTGCATCAAAAAATTCATTGTGTCAACAAGGCAGAAGTGAGAAAATCGGCCCGAAACATCCTTTTTTTTCGGAAAATGGAAAAAGAATTTTCCTATGATAGCCGGGCGGTTCCCGTTTTCAAGCCCTTTCGAGGCAGATGCAAGAAACTGATGTACCGAAATTTATTATGGTATTCCCCCTTTGTTAACACTCGCAAAAAACAGTTTCAATCATGTATGACAATTAGTTTTTAAATACTGCCAATGTTGTGTTCATTTTACTTGACCAAAAGTCTTCTTGTGTCAATATTTCTGTAGATGAAATGCACAAAGATATTCTAAAAATTGAGGCGCTGATGCTTCAAACATATTATAAAAACTCACACTTCTTCCGGTACATGACCTAGTAGCAGTAGCTAAGCAGCAGTTTGATGGAAATTATCTACCAACTTTTAAGTCAGCACTGCAGCACGAGAATACAACAACGATTTTTCCAGACAATCATACAAACACATTCCGATTTCCCACATGGCTATCATCTACCAGTTCTTGTAGAATTGGGAACTAATGAAAAAAGATGTTTTTTGCAGATCTGGAAAAATACTTGGGCTGGAGACCCATCTTCTAAAATCTTCGACGAGTTCGGCCACAGTGCAATGGTCGGAGCCAAAACAGCATAGACTATTATCTAGACTTTCTTGAGCCCAAGGAGTGACCGATGAACAGCTACATGTCTTGATGCGACTGGCCTGAAGACATTGTCGGAAACTATAGAAACAACAACTTACAAACATTTACTAGACAAGTCGACAATATCGAAAATCTTTGCTCACTGTCCTTTACATGCTAGCTATGTACAAACTGAATAGCCTTAGAAAGTTTGAAACAATACAGATGAACCAAAACAGCTGCATTAGTTGCTCTATTTGCAGCCTAAGAGATCTGAACTCCCCCGCGCAATTCCATGTAAATTAAAGAAGCAACAAGATGCAGGAAAACAGAACAGTATAATCAATCTGAGGATCTGAAAACAATGGGAAGATACCCTTGCCTAATTAATAATATAGCAACATAAGTATTAAGGTAAACGGTAAATATAAAAATTAACATAATACCGGCTACAGATTCACGCGAGGAGTCTTGCCGAGAAGTCTTGCCGAGATATTGCGCGAGAACCGAGAAAATATCTACACTCATGCGACCTTCGCATGGCTTTATATTTTCTAGCCCGAGAAACCCTTTGAAACCGACATCGATCGGAGAACAGGCGAGCCCGAGAACGAGCCGACGTGAAACCGATCACATTCACGCTTCTCGAGGGTTCTCGGCGAGAGTCTGTAGCCGGCTTAAAAGCACCTGATGATACTCCTAAACCAATAAAATGGCTAGAACAGAAATAAACAAAAAAATCCACATAAAGAAACCCCAAAGTACCTGGTTGTTAGCCTTAACAGGAAGCATGCTTAAAGAAAACATTACCAAACCAAAGAAATATTAAAAACAACAAATAGTATTATCCAAAATCTGCACAAATTGGAAAATCCCAGCTTTTCTCTCAGATCCTCGGCCGTGGGACACATCTTGCCGATATTTGAACATAATTGACACTTAATTGAACAATGATATAGGAATGATGTCACTTATAAATACGGTATATGCCATCTGAGTTTACATAATTTGCTACCAATCACAGTAAGTATGTACTATCGCAGCAGAAAGATTGATAATAGTCAAGTGAAAATTTCAAGTTATAAGAGAGCTTATAAATATAATTTTAAGAATGGTTGTGTATAGCTGGTCAGTTGCAGTATGTTATCAATATTTCGTTTCAGAAAAAAAAACAGAAACACCACAATCGAAATAAAACGACGTATTCGTTAATTATTTTCAAATTTAGTTCTATGGAAGTCAGTTCCTTGAAGTTTCCTTGGACTTCCATCGTCTTGAAGTGGTTGATCTCACAACGTTTCAATAGCTGTGAATATGCTATCTCATCAGGTGAATGAAAACCAAACGTTTCAAAGCCTATTCTGACTTCGTTGTCAATGGCTTTATATTTATTGATGTAAATTGCAAAATGAAAATTTGATTTATGACATTTGAATTGACATTAGAAAATTTGTTGTTTTTATATATACAGGTAGCACAAATAATTCTAAAGATCATGTATTATAGTTAAACAGCTTTCAAATTAGAAGAATTTGAAAGAGTCCTCTTTAGAATTTATAAGTGACGTTCCTAGGTACGACTTTGTTATAATATAGCGCATTCGCCGAAAATGCGATCAAAGAATTCTATTCTTTCAGTGATCCCATTAACGTCACAAGGGAAAACCTAGGAAAAACCTTATGAACTATCCCGATACTGGGTTGTTCAAAAGGAGGTTACCATTAATAATTTCTTCCTGAATTGTCGGTAACCAGGTAAGATTAAATTCTACAAGTAGAAGAATTAAGGCAGACTCTTTTATTTTTCGTTTTGTGTTACGTTATTCTTTGTGAAGTATAGTTGAATTGTCAAATTGTATTTTATGGCCTAGGTCCCAAGCATATTCACAAATTAGAATAAGAGCAAAAATTGAACTCGAAAAACCTGTAAATATTAAAAATAACCTTACTAATAATGAATTATGTGCAATTACAAATTAAAAAAATGACAATTCTATAAAAATTTTACCTGCTGACAAAGACAATGCAACAGTAATTTTAAATAAAACTGATAACGATGACAAAATTCAAAATATAATAAACCAAGGACAATACACTAAACTAACAAAATATCCAACAAGCTCAATAGAAAACAAAATATACCATTTACTGTACAACCACAAACATGAATTCACAGAACAAGAACTTAAAGCACTCACTCCACACTATACTAAACCACCACATTTCTATGGGTTACCAAAAATTCATAAACCTAATATTCTTTTAAGACCAATTGTCAGCTCTATAAATTCTCCGTGTAGTGAACTTTCAAAATTTCTTTTAAATATTATTCGTCCTCTTACAGGAAGTTCTGTTTCTCATCTAAAAAACAGTGCACATTTCTTGGAAAAACTGTGTCACATAGAATACAAAAATACCTTTACAAAAGCAAGTTTTGATATAGTAAATAAATCTTTATAACAATGTTCCTGTTTCCAAAACACTTCCAATAGTAAAACAACTACTAGAACGGGACTCTTCATTAAATCAACGAACTCAGTTATCAATTGAAACAATAATGGAACTACTAATATATTGTACCAAAACTACATACTTTCAATTAAACGATGACTTTTACCAACAGAATTTTGGCATGGCATTAAGTAACATATTTATGGAAAACTTTGAACAACAATTAATTTTATCAAAAGAAAATAAACCTTTCGTTTGGTGGCGTTACGTTGTCGACATTTTGGTAATTTGTGAACACAATCTTGCTGAACTAGATAAATTATTAAATGACATAAATAACAAAGAGCCAACTATCAAATTTACCCTAGAAATTGAAGAAAATAACAAACTATCTTTCCTAGACATATTAATAACAAAAACAAAATCTTCATTCGAAACAGAAGTTTATTATAGAAAACCAATTCATACAAACAGATACCTAAATTCCAATTTAAATCATCCGAATACAGTAAAGAAAGGTGTCATTAAGTCATTATATGATAGAGCAAAGACCAACTGTTTTGATGATAACAAATTCAACAAAGAAAAAATAATTATGAAAAATGTTCTCACTGGAAACAATTATCCCACAACAATTATCAACAAAGAGTTAAACATACTTGAACAGACCTTCCGAATCAACCCAGAACTTCTCTTATTAACACTACTACTACTCAGGACAACTACATTACAGTTACAACTATACCATATATACAGCTCCTGTCAGAAAGATTGAAAAGAGTGGGCAAGAGTTAATGTTAATGTTAAAACAACATTCCAAACAAGAATTACACTGAAATCTCTAATATCGAAAACAAAACCAACCGACAAAACCCAGAACTCAAAAAACTGCATATACAAGATTCTTTGCAAATGCAATACATTTTATATTGGAGAAACATCGAGACCTCTAAACGTACGAATAAATGAACACAAGAATTACATAAAGAAAACGACAATTTGAAAAATCGCAAATTTGTGAAAATGCCTGGGTCCTAGACCATAAAATACAATTTGACAAATCAATTATACTTCACAAAGAATAACGTAACACAAAACGAAAAATAAAAGAGTCTGTCTTAATTCTTTTGAATGAAGACGACTGAATCGCTTCTACTTCTGTAGAATTTAATCTTATGTGGTTACCGACAATTAAGGAAGAAATTATTAATGGTAACCTCCTTTCGACCAACATTAATGGGATCACTGAAACAATAGAATTCTTTGATCGCATTTTTGGCGAATGCGCTATCTTATAACAAAGTCGTACCCAGGAACGCCACTTATAAATTCTAAAGACAACTCTTTCAAATTCTTCTAATTTGAAAGCTGTTTAACTATAATACATGATCTTTAAAATTTTCTGTGCTACCTGTATATCTAAAAAGAACAAATTTTCTAATGTCAATTTAAATGTCATAAATCAAATTTTCATTTTGCAATTTACATCAATAAATATAATAAATATAAAGCCATTGACAACGAAGTCAGAATAGACTTTGAAACGTTTGGTTTTCCTTCAATATAAGTCGTTTTATTTCGATTGTGGTATTTTTGCCCAAAAAACATAAAAGTAATCAAGAATATGCCACGTACAACGTTTAGAAGACAAAAAACAGAAAATTTACATAAATATTAAAGATTAAGTGAATTCTATGAAGAACTGTCCAGAGTTGGACTGATTCTTTCTAACAACTAATCAACTAGTTTTATCCTGTGACAAAACATATCTAGCCTGGTTCCACATTTGTTACATTTTCATTTGATACAGTGATAAAAAACTGTACAAGATCGACTACTCCATTTCGTAATTTCTAAACGCTTCATCTCAAAACGAAAGCAGAAAGCTTCAGAGCACGTTTGTACACTACCTTTCCAAATACTAATCGATTCTAAATGCTGTCTGTCATTGAACTTGCCGCACCACGAGAAGACCTTCACTGTATTCGCTTCAAGAATCCATAACACAGTTATAACGTTTGTAATTGTATAAAATACCAACCTGTGTTTCGTCTGATACATTGTCAGCCTCACTAGCAGCAGCAACGGCACTTTCAGTCGTCGGCCTTCCTCTCCCTCGACCTCTGACGGGTTTCGTTTGTTCTTCAGGAAGAGGTGTGGTGTTCAAATTCCGACTCCTTTAAAAGGAAACAATGTGTCAATATCTATATAGGAATTGATTCATTTTATATAAAAATAATCCTTATTTGTTGGCATTTGGCAGTTTAAAAAATTATCTATTCACCTTGGTGGGAATCTGGTGTTGGCAGGCAGCCTTTCCTCGTTGACTTTCTCGTCTTCACCAAGTTGTCTTCCTCTGGTTTTGCTTCCTCTCGACGGTAAGACTTCGTTGGCTTCTGGTTTCTCTCTGGTCTTCTCGCCGCGGCTGATTTGGTTTCTAGCTGGGCCGTCGTGGGAATTACTCACCTTAAACATATAGGAAAATGGTGTTAAAGTAGTTGTTAAAACTTCTATAAATGTATGTTTTGTGTTTTTTATACTGTGTTCGTTCTGTGCTTTTGTTATCTTATGTTTTGCTGCTTAACTGCTGACAGTGTGTTTGGTGTTAGGCCAGTACGATTAGAGTCGTTAGCTTTTTTTTCAACATAGGGTAATTGATTGTTAAGTTCCTTGTTTCTAGAGGCCCATTTTTGGAAATTTTTATATCAACAGCATATTTATCCCATCAAACTGCGTTTATTCCTTTGTTCTAATATTTCATCATAAGATGTTGCTTAAAAATGTGTTTTTCACATTCCATTTTACACATATTCCAGAAAGGATTATATAAACACAATTGAATAAATTCATTTAAAACTACTACAAATATTTTTCTCGGAATGTTGACCGATTTCTTTTCCCTGTATATCAAAACACGTCTTACTCCAAGTTATCCATTATAACCTCAAACTACAAGAAAGGAAATAGAAAGAATTGCAGTAACTAGAACTAGAGGGGTATACGAGATTTGGTCAAACCCAGAAGTGAAACTCTCCGCTCCCGTCAGATGCAAATTTCTTTGCGCATGTGCGACAAAGCCATTAATTTGAGGGTGGAACGAGGTATACAAGTAAGGTCAGTTTGTCAAAAAAAATTTGAGAATTAAAATATACTTTAAAAATATTGTGAGTTGGACCTATTGCTTCTACACCATTTGAAGTGGAACTTTTGGTATATCACAGATATATAAACAGAAACCTTTATTTTCACACGACTTCTGTTAATTGTTTTTTATTCAAATGCCTCTCAAACTTACATTTTTTCAAATATGTTGTTCCTCTTTTAATACGAATTCGTCTTTATATTTAATTTAAAGTTACCGCCCGGATATTGTTACTATCAAAGTAATGGCCAATTCTGCTCAAGATCACGAATTCTTGACCCCGAAACACCAAATGTTCCGCCAAAAGTTTCGCTTCTGGGTTATTCTGTGGTCGGGCTATTAAATAAAAAGACTACCTGCGCAGAAGGTGCCCTCATTACCTAGGAGGGTAAGGAGGGAAACTGATGTAGCGTTGGATAGCTGGAAGTGTCTTCTATTTTAGTACGAAAACATGTTTTATTCGCTGCAGTAGTATTTTTTCTATAGAGGTTAGAAACAAAGTGATTGTTTCCTCGTGCCGATAAGCAATGTGTGACGAAAAACACCAGAAACGGATCAATGTGAAATTTTTCGATAAATTAAAAAAAAACTCCGACTGACTGCTATTAATTGTTGAAAAAACCTTAAGGGTAGAATTCTCTATCTCGTGCACGTGTTTTCGAAGGGCATGAAACGTTTTCTGAAACCGGAAGAGAGTACCGAAGATGATCCACGTCCAGGTCGTCCTGTATCTGTTTCAACTCGGCAAACACAGTGATCAAATATCACTGAGATTGTTAACGCGGATGCAGAAATGGTCAGAAAAATTTTACATGATGAATTGAACATAAAAGGCTGTGCGAAATTGGTATCAAAAAATTTGACCTCCAACCAAAAGCTTATCAGAGAAACCTGAATACCAATAGGAAAAAAACCTTAAAATTTAAAGCCATGTTAATAGTTTTTTTCTACATCAAAGGCATCGTGAAGATTGAGTGCAGAGGATCAAACTGTAAACAAAACTTACTATTTGAAAGTTTTGGCAACATTGCGAGAGCGAGTTCAAAAGAAACGTCTGGCAGTTTAGACAAATAAGTCATGGATCTTGCACCTGGACAAACGCACATGCCACTTAACATGCTCTCTGTGAAGCGCTATTTAGCCGCCAGTGCTCGAACACGAGCCGTTTGCGATATAGTGTCCTGTCAGTTTGTCTTGTTTGCGAAGATCAGGTCTGCCTTAAAAAAACTTGGTGAAACTCGAGTCTATGGAAGAGGTGAAGCGATAATCGGCAGAGCTCGTAAATGCTCTTACAAAAGAAAACTTCCAGCAGTGGAAAACCGAATGGAACAATGTGTAGCGAGGGAAGGGGAGTACGGTGAAGGGGAGCATTACGATTCTACAATAATTTTTAAAATAAAACTCTTTTTCATAAGCAGTCTCGTTATTTAATAGCCAGACCAGAAATTTACATCAAAACGGCTCTGAAGAACGATACTAATATGGGACGAGCATCTACTAACTTTACTATTTGCAGAAAACTGGACTGTTTGACAGAAGATGAACAAGAGAAGGTATGGACTAAGTAATCTGAATAAAGAATATGGGGCTTAGAGATAAACATAAACAAAACTTAGCATACAAGGATATATGAGTGCAAATATTTTGAGGATTTACAGAGCAGGTGTAAATAAATCAAAAATCTTTATAAGAGTTTTCAAAATAAGCTGCAGTTTTGTCAAAAAATGAGAAAGAGTGTTGCAAATTTCGGGTCATTTTTACAAGCGCTAATGTAAAACAAGCTTCAAATATAGATACTCCAAACAATGGCTTTAGTAACTACTTTAGTAATGACAACCAACTTTTTTGACAATTAAAAATAACGTACAGGTGCAGGTTTGTGAAATGTTCATTTATAGGTGGAACGTGCTAGATATTTACAAGAAGTGCAGTTTGGTGCAGTTTTTGTGTTGAAAATAATAACTTTGAAGTTTAATATCATGTATGTATGGTTAGAAAATATTTTTGAATGGGTACTTTCTGAGAGGCATAAAAGACGCACTCTGAGAACAAACATGAAAAAAAAACACAGGGCTCTGAATGAATACATGTGTGATTATCTCATCTTATAGCGAACGGATTCTGATAAGAGGCTAACTAAGTTGTACTGCGCCTGATTATATATAAAAAAAATTACTGTCTAAATCTTATTGCAACAATAATAATAAAAAAAGATGTTTATTTATAGTTTCGTACTTTCGATGAAAATGCGAAAAAATAATATGATCACTTTCTGTACTTGGACGTCTGCCCTGACCTATTTTCTCTATAGAACAGAACGTCCACAAACGAACTATGATTTTGGGAATGTCACAGTAAAACAAAATCAAGTTGATCACATCACATAACAAATGAAAGTTCGCTATGAATATTATATATATATATATATATATATATATATATATATATATATATATATATATATTTTAATAATTTTAAAACGTATTTAATAGACATAAGAGAGTTCTCTGTTTGAATATAGAGCGGGATTTGTAATGAGCAATTATTACAATCATTTGTTAATCCAGTCACTTCTACGTTTTCAAAGGCAACTACTGCTTCTCCATTTACGTCTAACAATTATATGGTTTGTTGCTTAACAAATCAATTGAAGTGTGAGCTGACTTCAAACTTGCATTTTCTCGGCAGTAACGATCCTACTAACGTGAACTTTGAAAAGCTTTGCTATAATTCGAAAATTGCCACTCAGGCACCCTCTATTATTGTAACATTTAAACTTAAATAGAAGCTTTACTGATCTTCTTTGAAGCTGCTGATTTTGCTGTTTTCGGATTTGGGAGGTTTTAGTTTTTTATCTGCCCTTCCTGTATTTTCTAGCGACTAATGGTGCCTTTACAGTTCTTGACGATTTAGCTTCCCATTTTACCTTGTCACTTATCGGTTTCGAAGCTGGAGCTCCTGATTAAGACGAAGTTACACATTCGACAGAATTTAATGCACCATCAACTTATTTTGATTTAAAGCTGAAGAAGCGATCCTGACTTCAAATACTTTTGATACAACATTTTGCGAATCAACAGGCAGGAGTATATTTATCAGCAATCTTCAAAGATAATCTGTTTTCTGTACTTTAAACCATACTACACGAAGAACAAACAAAAATTTCGTAATTGGTCGACCGAAAATCCCAATATTAAACCATGCTCTAAAAAGTAACTGTATAGGCTGAGTAGTATTATACTCTATTGCCATAAACTTTTAACGACACTCAGGGGTCAGGGTGAAGATATATGTTGCAATATTTTGTAATTTCAAACAAAAACCAATCTGGTCAAGTAGATTCTACATGGCTGGATTGGTTTACGGAGAACAATGCAAAATTGAACTGCTATATCTTCAGATTTAACTTTCAGGGAATTTATCAAAAAGTAATATATAAACAAATCAATAAATTCCAAAAGAGATTTTGTTGCAACTCAGTTGAACTCATAAAATAATCGCCTATGCCACACCTTACGAATACACTTATAAACTTAGTTATTGCATATTGTCATGACAATGTTAAAGAAAGTAAACAAATTGAATTTCACTTTTTTCTAAATAAAGTTGTAATTCACTAAACTGGTTCTAAGCCATGTTATAGTTCCAGTAATAGATGGCTTACATGAAATTATTCTGGTTTCTCATTAATTACATTTAATTAGGCAGTTTAGAAAACCACGTCGTCAAACTATTTTATTTTAAATATCGTAACTGAGTTTCCTAAAAAAATTGTTTGTCATGAAATTCCTTGACTTGAAAAATTTAACTTTTTGAATATGATTAATTTATTTGAAACTTTAACTTGAAATAATAACAGCTGATGTATTTGCTATTAAAGTTTCCAGTTTCAACGTCTTACTGTTAAAGTAAACCATGCACACCCTCGGGATTCTGTAAAGGCTTTTTTGTAAACTAAGAGAGTGCTGGGCTGGTAGATATTCTCATACTTTCTTTCATCTCCGTTAAACTATACATTTTAAAATTTAAAACGTAAGAATCCCTTTCATTTCATACCTTATATGATGCATTTAATTTATTTAATTCCCCAAATTTGTGTCAAAAATTAAGCTTAGGTTTATCGTTTAGTTTTTGCTATAAACGCTGATTGGGGTCATTAACTGTTTTTTCAATATTTTTGTATGAGTAGTGCTCGATTTTTTTATATTTTAAAATAGTCACTTTGAAATTATAATAAATCTTGAAATTCTCATAACCAGCGCATTCATTTGATAGTTAATATGATAATGCACTAGAAATAAGAAAACTAACGAACTACAAAATTATGCTACACGTCTATCATGGTTTTGAATCAAAAATCAAATTTCATCATTTTTCGTTCAATCGATTCGGACATGGAGAAAAGGCTACGCACAAATGATCCTAGAACAGTTTTCTTTAGATGTACGTGTTGAAGCTGCACAAGGTTCTAATGTTTTTCCAGAAGAGCCGCATGTGTCCCGAAAACTATAATTTACGAGTCTCTATTTCGGTAACCGTAATGGAAAATAATGGTCAATTTGAATATTTTATTTTGGCTCTTTCTGGAGGCGTCGCTAATATTTATTGATCTGGTGCGTACAATAACCTTTTCCCGACTTGTGAGCTATCATAAAGAGTTTTGGTGAAGGCGCCAGGATAGATAAGATTTTTATGTTAAGATAATGTAAATATACAGATATATACTGTTTTTAGTGAGAATCGTTCACGGGTTTATAAGGAACAACCCATTAATGTTTCATCTTAATCGGATGAATGGTACAGGAAGGCACATACAGTTTTTTTTTGATGATCAGTATGGGGATCTCGGAAACTAGCCGAGATAGAGCAATGGTTAAATTGGGGAAGATTTGCAGTTTTACTGGCCAAATTTAATGACACTTTTGGATTTTTGTAAAAAGTTATGGCTTACTAGATATTAAAAAAAAACGAAATTCTGTCGATTTAGTCAAATCCCTCTAGCTCCTTTGTTTTTGATATTATAAAAAAAGTGTAAATATCAAAATTGAAGGGAATTGTATCCCAAATATGATTGTCAAGTCCTCGTTTGCGTGACAGGTCTCGTTTTCGAGATATGACACAAACTTATTCTTTTTTTTAAATGGAAACCATAGTTGGCTATGACCTCAAAAAATCGGACATATTTAGAGCTTTTCAACTATATAATACTCGATATAGTTATTCATAAAAATAACGGAATTTAACCATTGCTCTATCTCCGCTAGTTTCCGAGATCCCCATATTGATCATCAAAAAAAAAACTCACCCCTGTATATTACATTGAAACGAGTTATTTTTAGAGACACCAGCGAATTTGCCTATCATTTAAATGGGTAGCCTGGAAAGTTTACTACTAGGATTTGCTTAGGATTATAGAACAATATTACTCTATCCCAAATATAAAGGGCAGAAAATGAAATTGAGACTATATGAGTAGAAAAATAGTTGAAAAGAGAAAAGACAAAGGACATTGGCCTTTCTAGAATGGTATAAATACCAAGGATTCTACAGTGTGGTCCTGCAAGTTGAAACTGAATGACGAAGCTTGAACGCCCCTGAAGATGTTAGCGACTTGCGTTTCCGGAAAGTCAGGAAGATTGTTTGACATACGACGAAAGTTGTATTATAAAAAAAACTATGAGGCAATTCTGTGAAAGCTTTCCCAGCTTATGATTATTTTAATGTGGCACTGTTCGTTAATAATAACATAATCTATTTACAAGTTTCTCTTTTTTTCCATTCCATATCTTTTATGTGAAGGAGTTGCCTTCCTTCCATTGAATTACCTTTTTAGTTGGTTTTCATACTTTCACTTCACATGTTTTGCACTATTTTTTTTTTGTTTAACTCTTGTATCTCTAGTTCTACTCATTATCTGTTCTAAAAAGAACGAGAAACACTAAATTTTGTTATTCAACTAATCCAAACGTCAAAGTCGGTGAACTACATCATAACTAGCAAGACTAGAAAAGTACTGAATATTACCATATTCTGTCGTATAACTGAAATATATTGGCATACCCACACAATTTTCTAAAATGCTGGGATTTATCTTCATAATAAAAGAAGTCACTTGTAACTGTCGACCAATCAACAAATATTCACCAGGATTTCAACAATATCTGAAAATTAATTAATTTTAAATTGTGAGGTTATCCTATATTTTAAATCTGATGATCAGGAGATGCTGTGGACACCTGTCACTAATCTAGCCTGTCTTTGGGAAGGAAAACAGTTGGCAAGGGTTTCCATGGTGAGAACCGAAAACAAGATATTTAACAAGCCTAATCTAATTTACAATGAGGTTAACAAAAATGCATGAGCATTGTTTGTTTGAAGAAACTGAAGATATTTTTATTGCAGTCAAAAGTTTTGTTTGGAATGACATGCCTGAAATATATGAAATGTTTGTTATTTATGTGTGCGTGATTGTGTATACGGAAGGTGAAGTTAGGTAAAAAAGTGACCGTTACCTTATCCTTAGGCTCATCTTCGTCATCGTAATAATAGTATACATATTCGTATTCGTATTCTTGTCCGTTAGGTCCTTTCTTAATCTGAATACGTGATCTTTGTTTGTCACTAGCAGCAGCTACCAAAGGTATATCTTCATCAATAAATCTCGCTGATGGTCTACCTATAAAAAATATTCTATAATATATTTATTTATCGTAATTGCATAAATTATCAGTAGTGAGTATTTTCGATTTCACAGAGATAAAAAACACAAAACAGTGCCAAGTGAAATTACAGTGTATATATCCTTTTTTATTATTCACGCTAACAGTTTTGTTAAACTGGAATTCCCTATCAGGCTCTTTAAATCACAACATTCTATTCTGCAGTGAAAATGCTATATAACTTTTATTTTATCTCTGAAAAATAAACACAATATTGTATACCTACAAACCAAATGTTTATTTTTCACACTGAATGCTGGGAAAACTCAAAATCGTCAATTTGATCTTACTTGGTTCCTAGAACTATTGGCATTTAGATTTTTTATCATGCCTATGATCACTACTGCATGTGTCGGCTAAGAATAAATGGTAAATAGTTAAAAAAGAAAAACTTTTATAAGGAACACCCCCTTAATCAGTGAGTAAAACATCGGGAACCTAACATTCGTTATTACAATGTAGTTTGAAGTTAGTTGACAATGTAACTCGTTCACCTGATGACGATGGCAGTAACAAAGCTATTGAAACGTTGTGAGATCAACCATTTCAAGACGAAGGAAGTCAAAGCAAACTTCAAGGAATTCGTTATTACACTTAGGAATATCTAGTTATAGAGTCCAATGTCAATATTCAAAGCTGAGGTTTGTTAAAATTTTTCTTCAAACTTAAATATAAATAATCTTTGAGATCCCATCAGAAATACTCAAACTTCTAAACGAGAGAGGCATTGCAGTCCTTCTCAAGTTGTTTAACCAAATATAGACGACACTGGTCTCTACCCGGAGCAATGGTTAGCTTCGACTCTTCCCCATACCAAAAAAGATCAGCGCACGAAAATGCGAGGAACACAGACTGAATAGTCTCATGAGTCATTCCCTAAAAATATTCCTGAGAATAATATACCCGAGACTCTATAAACGGTGTGAGGATACCATAAGTGACTCACAGTCTGGATTCAGACAGGGGTTAGGCACCAGAGAAGCGCGAGTAGCGACGCAGGTATTAGTACAGAACTGCTTCGACTAGCGAAAAAACGTATGTCTATGACTACGAAAAAGCTTTCGATAGGGTGCAAAACCATAAACTTATGCAACTTCTCAGGAGACTTGATTTAGACCAGAAAGACATTAGATATATCGAAAACTTATACTTAGATTAGCAAGCGGCCTAAACAACCAAATCTATATCCGTAGAGGACTAAGGCAGGGGTGTATACTCTCGCCGCTCTTGTTTAATATATACTCAGACGCCATCTTTCAGGACTCGCTAGAAGACAAGGAAATTGAGTCAATGGAGTCTGGATAAATAACATACGATACGCTGATGACACAGTCCTGATTGCGGATAACATGGAGGATTTACCACAGTTGGTTGATGTCGTAGAAGAATGTAGTCAAAATATGGGACTTGCCATTAACACAAAAAAGACAAAATTCATGGTTGTCACGAGAGAGGTGGATGAGTTTCGAAACTCCAGCTTAATGTATAAAGAAAACTCTTAGAACGAGTAGAAAAATTGAAGTACCTGGGAGTATGGATTCATGAATGGTCATCGGACAGGGAAATTAAGTGCAGAATCGAACAAGCCCCAGGCGCATTCCTGAAATTTAAAAGTCTTCCCCTGTAGCGATTTTGACCTTGATCTTAGAATGAGTTTTGTGAAATGCTACGTCTGATCGATGCTCCTATACGGTTTCGAGAGTTGGACACTAAAAACAAATGATATAAACAAATTGGAAGCTCTCGAAATGTGGATATACAGCAGAATACTTCAAATACCATGGACGGCCAAAATAAGAAACGGTTACGTGCTCAGACGTATTAATAAAGAACGAGAACTTTTCAACACTATTAAAAAAAGAAAGACTGCATACCTAGGTCACATCATGCGTAACTATAAGTACCAACTTCTCCAGTTAATTATCGAGGGCAAGATCGAGGGCAGAAGAGGATTGGGACGGAACAAAAAACAGTCGTGGCTGCGGAATGTAAGACAATGGACGTGATATACAGACGTTGATCCACACAGCCAAAGATACGAATGTCATGGAAAGTGTGGTCGCTAACATCTATTAATGGATAAGCAGAGAAAGAAGAAGAAGAATGTTTGAAATCCCTTGAAAATCTTCGAAATGTATACACAATAAGATCCCCTGATTCCTACTTTTCAATCATAAATTATAACTACCTCAGACAACAATGAAATCGCATAAAAACACTCAAAAAAGACCTAGTTCGATTAAAAACAAAGCAAATTCTAAGGTTATTCATAGTTCAATTCTATCTTAAGCTATAGTTAATACCATAATAAATACCATAATATGATTTACTAAAAAATCCAAATATTACAAATTTCTGAAAAGATCCGGTATAAACTAACAATATCAAGAAAATAACAGATTAATGTGTAAATTGCTCTCAAATTGTTATTTGCTTACCTGTTGTCAAAACAGAGCCTGGTGTAGTGACTTTTATGTCTTCAATTGACTTCTTTACTCTTCTGTTGCTTCCTCTTCGTTTACTTGCAGCTGATGTAGATTTCGGTTTAGCTGTGGTTGTTGAAGTCGTTTTTAGCTCAGTTTTGTATCTGGAATGAATATCTGATTACAAAAATATATATAGAGTGAATTCACAACTGTGAAGGTTTACTTAAGTTCATTTTGGTACAGCTAGCCTTTGCTAAAAAGTTGCTATAACTGAGAAATGATTACATTATTTTTCTCTGCTTTAACATATTCATTTTTCGTAACATGTGTATTTTTGTTTATTTAATCATATCAACTAAACATGGAAAAATTTGCTTACATTCTTCTTTACTGTTTCATATATGTTCTCTCTTTCTATTTTCTTTATACAGTGTGGAATAGCCAAATGGAATAAATTCGATAATGAATAAAGGAGGGCTTGTAAGGAAAAACGTTTGGAAACCTCGATTTGTATTTTTAAATGCGCATTTTTTCAAAAAAAATATATATAGGGTGTGTCATGTGACAGTGGCCAATACCAACTTTCTTATTTTAAATGCAAGACCCTGTATATTATTTATTTTTGGATTCTCCAGAAAATTCTTGACATGATTCATGTACAAAGTCCTATCTACAACTGTTTCGGAAATATTAAGTGTTTTCAGATTTATTTCAAAAATTAACAAATTAAAAAAAGAAAATTATTTTATTTCATAAATTTGCTAAATTACACTAAAACCTAATAAGCAATACTGATTATTTCTTAATAATATTTAAAAAAAAACAAAAAATCATTAATGTCGATGTAGAAAGTGTTCAAAATGCTCGTCGCGAACGTCTTGGCAACATGCCAATCTGGTATATAATGTCTTCTAACGTTACTCAGCATGAGGCGTGACTGATCTAATTAGAAACGGGATTTTTCGTTTAAGTTATCTAAGTTGAGGGGTTTATTTTTGTATACAGTATTTTTGACATATCCCCACAAAAATTTGTCAAAAAGTGTCAAATCAGGAGATCGTGCTGCCGAACATTGATTTCGTAATGGGGCGACGCTCCATCTTGCTGAAACCATATTGTATTGGCAGGAACTTGTGGGTTTACTGCATCAGGATATAAGTTTGTCAAAGTCGGCACGACAATATTTTGGAGCAGTTCTAAATATTTATCTCCGTTCAAGTTTCTATCAATGAAAAAGGGACCTACGATATTGCGTATTTATCACTGTCATCCAGTAAGGATTCTCATTAGATAATAAAGAAAATTGTTCTTTTTCAAATAAGTAAAAAGGAACGGGGGAATGGTTTTTGCTTACTATCTCAATATCCAGAGCTAAATGGGAATTAAGTATTGAGTCTGATGTAGCGAATTTGTGAAATAAAATAATTTTCTTTTTTAATGTTAATTTTTGTAATAAATCTGAAAACAATTAATATTTCCGAAACAGTTGAAGATAGATTTAGGACATTGTACATGAATTATGTCTAGAATTTTCTGGAGAATCCAAAAAATAAATAATGTACAGGGGCTTACATTTAAAATAAGAAAGTTGGTATTGGCAACATGACACACCCTATATATTTTTTTGTTGAAAAAATGCGCGTTTAAAAATACAAATCGACGTGTCCAAGCGTTTATCCCAACACGCCGTCCTTTATTCGCTATCGAATTTATTCCATTTAGCTGTTCCACACTGTATGTTCTCTACTTTTTATTTTCTTCATAGTATTGATCCCACGTTTCTAATATCTCTCACATTTCTGTTTTTGTTTCGTTATCTTTGTTTCTCACTGCTCTTATTTTATTTCTCTTTCTAGCAATTAGTCTTTATAATTAGTTTATAATACCTTTCTCTTATTTTGTTAGTCCCATTTAATCTTACATCAGTCTTTTATGTTGATTTCTATTTTTTTCTTTGATCTGATTTCATTTTCTATCTATCTTTCATGCAGTTTGAATCGGTGCATTCTATCTAAGCGTTTTGCAATTATTTCAACATAAATCGTTTTGTGTTTGTTTGATTTTTTTGTGAATAACACCACAATTACTGAAAGTCTGTATGCCATATTTCAAATACTCCAAACGTCTCAGGGTCTAAATCAGACCCCGTTTTTAATGTCATTTTCAAAAAAAAACAGAAAAATAGAACTAGAAATGCAGCAACTATCTTCCAGTCAACAGCTATCAATCATTTTGATTTCATTATTTATGGGCTGGTGATGTTTTTTTGTTACAAAGATATCTTCTGCCTTATTAAATTGTTGTTTGTTTAAAAATTTTCCGTATTATTTCAAACTTCAGTCGGTTTTTTAATTTTTCTTCTTTCTAATTCATTATCAGTCTTTCTTCTGTATTTTTTCTTTCTCTTTTTGTATTATTATACCCTGTGTTCTACATTTTTGGCATGTTTACCATATATAGATAATGGAGAATTTTCCTGTTAGTGGTCTATGATCTTATTTCTTTTTCTTGCTATGTTTAAATCTTATGGAAAAGATGTTATCAGTCTTGGAATTTCAATGCCCTATGAATCTTTATTTATTCTCAATTATTTGTTATCACTTTACGTTCTATATTATTAAATTATTTTTTAATCCCCGTGATTGTCATCTTTAGCTAGTCTGGTCTTCCGGTCTCATATTACTTATATTTTCTTCCTCATCTGGGCTGCTGGTATTATATTTACTACTTTTTTGAGTTGTTGACGTAGTGTTATTATTCTCTTGCTTATGTATCTGCTGTTATTACACTGACTTCCCTTACTATTTGGTCTCTGTCTACACCTGAATAGTAATTTGTTCGATTTTCTTTTCCTCGACTATCTCCAATTTCTTTACTATCCTGTCCAGCTATTTTGTTAGACAATAAAACAAAATTAGTCAAACATAAACCAAATGAATACTCCTGAAAATTCTTCAAATAGTAAGCACTTACTGAGCCAACAGTTTTTGAACGTCTAACTTGATTGCTCCTGCTGGTGCTGGAGCTGGAGAATTCTGAGCCTCTCTCTTCACTTTCTTGTTGTGCGCGTCAGCAGTTTCTTTCCAAACGTTGACCTTCTTTTCTCCTTTGTTCAAAGCGAACTTCAGAGAATCCGGAAACTTGTGAGATGTTTCGAAACGTTTTCTTTCTTCGGAGCTCTTCTCCTTTCTAGCTATCGGTTTGGCATCGGGTGCTGAGGACTGAACGTAAACGAACTCGTCACCAGGTTGGGGCTCACTTATGACTTTAGTGTCTCCTGCTGGAAAGGCTTTGGTTGAGGCTAATGTAAAGGTGAGTAATCTGGAACAAAGAGATGAATTTAAGCATGTTTGAAATCAATGAAAGTGACAATTGTATTGCCAATTTTTGTTATTTAACTAGCTGACCCGCCCCTTACAATTATTCTGAAATTGCCGACATTATTGACATTCTTAGTTTATTTACATGTTTGATAATTTTGGAATTTTTCGGAATTTGAAGTTTTTAACATTTATGAGGATTTTCAAGTTTTTGACATTTTGACGAATTTTTAAATTTTTATACTTTCCTTTTTTGACATTTTCGGTGACATTTTTGACATTGTTGACAATTTTGAGTTTTTTACATTTTTGACATTTTCGACATTACTCACATTTTTTAATATTTTGAACATTTGACATTGTTGACATTTTTGTCATTTTTGACATGTTTGACATTTTTGAAATTTTGAAATGCTTGACATTTTTGAAATTTTGATATGTTTGACATTTTGAACTTTTTCATATTTTAAACATTTTTGAAAATTTGGACATTTTTAACATTTTATACATTTTTGGCATTCTTGACATTTTGGCTTTTTGGACATTTTTAACAAATTCATCATGAAGTTAGTTCAAAGACGCCATTACTTCCGTAACTAAGGGCAAAGTTGAACCAGATTTGTCTCATAATCATATATAATACAAAGATAACCTTAAATTCATAACTAAAGAAGTAAAAATTTAAAATTCTCAGAAATTGAGAATTTGCAGGAGAAAGCCAATGGACATAAGAGCATGAAAAAACAACTAAACAGCGAAACAAGAGAAAAAAAAATTAAAGGCACTGTTTGGGGCTATACAGGGTGAGTTTTTTTATGATCAGTATTGGGCTCTCGGAAACTAGCGGAGATAGAGCAATGGTTAAATTGGGAAAGATTTGCAGTTTTACTGGATCAATTGAATGACACTTTCGGATATTTGTAAAATTTTGAAAAAACGAAATTCTGTTGATTTAGTCAAATCCCTCTAGCTCCTTTGTTTTTGATTTTATAAAAAAAGTGTAAATATCAAAATTGAAGGGAATTGTATTCCGAATATGATTGACATATCCTCGTTTGAATGACAGCTCTCGTTTTCGAGATAAGACACAAATTTATCTTTTTTGGAACGGAAACCATAGTTGGCTATGACCTCAAAAAATTGGACATTTTTAGAGCTTTTTAACGATATAATACTCGATATAGTTATTCATAAAAATAATACAGTTATGGATGCTTTTCTCTCTTATTTTCACTTTTAACTTAGGTAGCCATGAAAAATATTGTTTTCACTTTGACGTTTCCTCATTTGAGAGTAATTCCATTAGTACCTAGTGCTAAACTGACAGTCGATATTGACAAGTTTTCGTGATAAAATGGAATGTTCTAACGAAGAAAAACTGAATATGGTGGAATGTTATATCATATGCCATAAAAATTCAGTTCGTGCTGCTGAGGAATACTTTCATAGATATTTTAATCGTCGTCAACATGCTCTACGTACATTTAAGAGACTTTACGATAGTTTACGCAGATATGGATCTTTTACTAAACCATCAAAGGAACGTAATCAAATTAACGAAACAGCACAAAAATCATCTACATCAACTCGTGAGTTTGCGGCAGAAGCTGGCACATCTCAACGAACTGTAGTTAAGGTACTGAAAGCGCACAAGTTCCACCCGTACAAACTTTCAGTTTCTCAAACTTTGCATGCTGGTGACGAACATCGACCTATTTTGTGTTGTACATGGTTTAGAGACATGTGCCTTGACAATCCACAGTTTCCATTAAAGGTGTTATGGTCAGATGAAACTAGATTTACTAACTGCGGTATGTTCAATAGACACAATGAGCATATCTGGGCTAAAGAAAACCCTTTCCATGTAGAATAAAGACGACCTCAGATAAAATTAGGTTTTAATTTTTGATGTGGTATCATAGGTTCTACTATTCGAAAACGAGAGCTGTCACGCAAACGAGGACATGACAATTATATTCGGGATACAATTCCCTTCAATTTTGATATTTACACTTTTTTTTATAAAATCAAAAACAAAGGAGCTAGAGGGATTTGACTAAATCGACGAAATTTCGTTTTATCAATATATCTAGTAAGCCATGACTTTTTACAAAAATTCGAAAGTGTCATTAAATTGGTACAGTAAAACTGCAAAACTTTCCCAATTTAACCATTGCTCTATCTACACTAGTTTCCGAGATCCCCATACTGATCATCAAAAAAACTCACCATGTATAAGAAAATTAAAAAACAAAAATGATTAGCTTAATGAGCCATTCTTTAAAAGTTCTCCTCAAAGTTGCGGATAAATAAAGACACCAGGCAGAGTTTTATGCTACCACCTTTAATATTGAACTCATTTGACAGGAAATTATTTAGTGAATCTCTGATATAACAGATGACGCCTCCATAAACGGAGAAATCATTATCAACATAAGATATGCAGATTAGACTAAAGGCGAGTTGATGTAGTGATAGCCACTAGCAATCACTTGCATATAAGGACTCGAGTCCTCGTACTGCTATATGGCGTAGAAGCTTGGATCCTAACGGGATTCAAAAGTCGTGGATAATACACATTACCAACAACACTGCAATAGATCGGATGGGATCAGAACTAGAAATTCTAACAACATTAAAGATTAGAAAGCGGCATATTGTGGTTACATTATGCAAAATGAGAAAAGTTTCAACTGGTACTTACTACAAGGCAATTTTGAGGATAGATGGAGTCCAGGTTAGAGAAGTACATCTCGGCTAAAAAATCTCAGGCAATGGACACGGATGAAATCTGCCACTATTCAGATTAATTATTATTTGGACAAATGTGGTTGGTAACATTGAAAGACGATAAACAGCTATAAAAACTAAGGTTGGGTGATCAATATTTAACTGATGATAAATCAGAATAAGGTTGCTGTATTGATCTAGTAGTAGTAATCTCCACTAGTTGTGCTCTTAAATTTTTGCCTAATAACGGATTTTCACTTGCTAAAATTAGTTGTAAGTTATACCAATAGTATGAACCTGAAATAATGAGTGACAACCATGTTCTAAGATGCGATAAAGCATTTCAAAACGGCCGCACAAACGTTGAGCAGAGTGGCTGACCCAGTATTTGGACCGAAGACATCGATGATAAAGTGAAAAGAAAACTTACTTGATAATGGCTTATGAAGTCTCTGACGTTGTTCGGACCTCATTTGGCAGGATTGTCACTGAATAGAGTCGAACAATGTTCGCTAATCAGCAAGTAGTGAGTAGTGCACAACAGATTTTGGCATTGTGGTCATTCAATTTCTACTTGTCTTGTCTTGAGAATGCCTCTGGGAAATTGTGTCAGCTTCTCAAAACATACAACTAATCATCCAATGGATATGTGGATCTATTGGTGTATCTAAAATCTCATTTTTCACTCTGACACCAAAGTTTTATTTAAAACACTCCATCTTGTTTCAAGAACTCTAAGTTATCATCTTCATGGAGTAAACCAAACGTTGGTCTATTCCTCAGAATGAGCCCCTTCATTTGATATATTACATGATGCGTTTGAAATTTTTTATTTTTTAATTCAAACCTTTAATTTGGCCCCCAAAATTAATATTAGCAGTTTCTCCTTAGTTTCATTAATAACTGAGGAGATGGTCGATTTTTGTAAAATTTTCATCCAGAAATCACTCATCATCGGATACCAAACTAAGAAGGAGAAATCAAAGTGATTTTATAAGGGTTTCTGTATGTTGGATGTGCGGAAGCCTAATTAAGGGGTCTACACCAAAAATAACAGAAATGGAGGTTCCATTTATATCTAAGCTTACCGGGGCAAGAAGGAAGACAAATAATCAGATATGGAAAAAACTAAATGAAGAAATCTGTTAAGAAAATAGAAACTACAGACAGAAGATTGAAATTTTACTGGTCCTAGAATTCATGTTAACACTTTCTTAACAAGGCAACGAGAACTAAAATCAAAAATCATTGAGGTTAATAAGTTGGTTAATATCTTACAAACAATATAATTTAATAAATTTCTTCTCGTCCACTGAAAACATTATACGGTCTAAATTTCCAATTGTGCACCTGCCGCAATAAACATTAATTCTTCTATGCGAAAATTTATATTCAAATATCTCACAAGTAATATGTCGAATGATGCATCCACAGAAAGTAGGATCAATCGATGACACAGGTGGCGTGCAGATATAAATTAGAATATGGAATTTCTATTGGCTCAAATAACTGCTTTAAACATATGTCAAGATTATTTGCTTGACAAACATAAACTTGTGTTTGAACTGTCGCTTTCAACGCTTGAACCTCGTTAGCCAACGAGAGAAAACTGCCAATTTATCTTTGAGGTGATTACTGAGAGGTAATAAATTTCGGATTTGTTTTTATAGTTATGTTGCATAACAGACGACTTTGATGACATTAACATTCTTCGTGATTCCAAGCTATTAAGTCGATGATAAATTAGAGAATCATTAAGTTTTTTTGTCCGTTAGGATTAATGATATAATTATCATTGGCAGGTAGTGTGCCGTGTGCCTCCGTTCTTGATAGTGTTATTGATGCGAAACCTTCTTTAACAGGGGCCCACTTTTATACATAAATGCAATGTATTTCACTATCATACTCATCTGTTGAGTATGATAGTGAAATACAAAAATTTGCATTTAGTCTAGACTTTGTTCCGACCCATAACACGAAATGGCATTTCTTTGACCTTAAAATTACTTATATAACTAAGCTCTTTGTGTAAGAAACAGGGATCAAGTTATTTTTTTTTTAAATTAATAGATGCTCTATTTCTTTCTTCTCGCCATTTCATGTTCATAACAGAAAAACCTCTTTCTGTGAAAGCAAAACTGCAGGAATTGAGAGAAAAAAACCCAACAATTGTAAAGGTATTAGTTAAACATATACAGGGTGAGTTTTTTTTAATGATCAGTATGGGGATCTCGGAAACTAGCGGAGATAGAGCAATAGTTAAATTGGGACAGATTTGCAGTTTTACTGGCCCAATTTAATGACACTTTCGGATTTTTGTAAAAAGTCACGGCTTACTAGATATTTTGAAAAAACGAAATTTTGTCGATTTAGTCAAATCCCTCTAGCTCCTTTGTTTTTGATTTTGCAAAAGAAGTGTAAATATCAAAATTGAAGGGAATTGTATCCCGAATATGATTATCATGTCCTCGTGTGCGTGACAGCTCGCGTTTTCGAGAGATGACACAAACTTATCTTTTTTTGAATGAAAACCATAGTTGGCTATGACCTCAAAAAATCGGAAATTTTTAGAGCTTTTCAACGATATAATACTCGATATAGTTATTCATAAAAATAACGGAGTTATGGATGCTATTCTCTCTTATTTTCACTTTTAACGTAGGTAGCCATGAAAAAGATTCGTTTGACGTTTCCTCATTTGAGAGTAATTTCATTAGTAGTGCTGAACAGACAGTTGATATTGACAAATTCTCGTGATAAAATGGAATATTCTAACGAAGAAAAACTGAATATGGTGGAATGTTATATCATATGCCATAAAAATTCAGTTCGTGCAGCTGAGGAATACTTTCATAGATATTTTAATCGTCGTCAACCTACTCTATGTACATTTAAGAGGCTTTACGATAGTTTACGCAGATATGGATCTTTTACTAAACCACCAAAGGAACGTAATGAAATTAACGAAGCAGCACAAATAAATGTTTTGGCAATGGTAAATCAAAATCCATCTACATCATGGTTTAGAGAGATGTGCCTAGACAAGCCACAGTTTCCAGTAAAGGTGTTATGGTCAGATGAAACTAGATTTACTAACTGCGGTGTGTTCAATAGACACAATGAGCATATCTGGGCTAAAGAAAACCCTTTCCATATAGAACAAAGACGACCCCAGATAAAATTTAGTTTTAATGTTTGGTGTGGTATCATAGGGTCTATCATAGGGTCTACTATTCTGGGGCCTTTTATCTATGACGAATCACTTACTGGGGAGCGCTACTTGCATTTCTTGCAATACACTTTTCAAGACATGTTGCATAATTTGAATTTGACTACTCGTTTATAAATTGAGTGGTTCCAACATGATGGAGCACCTGCTCATAATTCGTTATTAGTAAGACAACACTAAGATAATATCTATCCAAACTCTGGGATAGGAAGAAATGTCCCATGCGAATGGCCACCCCGGTCTCCCGATTTGGCAGTTATAGACTTCAATTTATGGGGTTCGCTAAAAAACAAAGTATACAAATGAAAGTAAGAGACAGTTGGTGACCAAAAAAATGTCCGATTTTTTGAGGTCATAGCCAACTATGGTTTCTATTCAAAAAAAGATAAATTTGTGTCATATCTCGAAAACGAGAGCTGTCACGCAAACGAGGACATGACAATCATATTCGGGATACAATTCCCTTCAATTTTGATATTTACACTTTTTTTATAAAATCAAAATCAAGGGAGTTAGATGGATTTGACTAAATCGACAGAATTTCGTTTTTTCAAAACATCTAGTAAGCCATGACTTTTTACAAAAATTCTAAAGTGTCATTAAATTTGGCCAGTAAAACTGAAAATCTTTCCCAATTTGACCATTGCTCTATCTCCGCAAGTTTCAGAGATCCCCATACTGATCATAAAAAAAACTCACCCTGTATATGTGCTTTTAAAAAGCATTTGCTATTTTCAGGAGTGTTTTTAGATTGAAATATCTGTTCTTTGTTCATAATAATTTCATTTATGGTAATTATTTTCGAATACAAATTATTGATATCAATATTTAATTTGGTAATTAAATTAAAGAATTTAATAAGCTGTCGAGTTGATTAAAATTAATTTTACTGCTTAAATTGAGAAATTGACATTGGTTACGCCAATTAGTTGAGTTAAAATCATTTCGTCAAATACATTGAACTTTTTTCCAAAAATTTGAAATTTTAAATAGCAATGAGAATATTACTCTATAATTTTCTATATAATATAGTACAATTCGCTAAAATATAGTAAGATACTGTATATTATAGTACGGGTGGCAACCCTGCCTGGGATAGTATTGGATAGTGTTGGAGAGTGTACAGATAACCGCAATGTACAAACAAATTATTAACAAAATTAATAAAAAAAAATTACTCCTTGGTATCTTTTATTCAAATTTTAATCAATTGCTCCTTACTATAGCATCTATGTTTTACCAAAACAATATTAACTTTAAACATCTCCTTCAGGTGTTGCGATTTCTATGTCAGTGAGTATATAACATCCAATTAATATACAATACCAGCACTAGGTTTGTTTTTCTTTCTAATAAACATTGTAATTTTCTGATTGCGTTATTTCAAATTGGAGGCTTGACACAGGTACACCAGAAGCCAGAAAGCACAACAAAGAGCAACAGTACCAAGTTTATGGATGCTGGAAACAAGTGCTCATAGAGGCTGCAAATAGGGAGCCGTACTGTGTGTAGGGCCTTTTCCCTGTGATTCCTAGGATAGAAATCCGTCGAAAGAATTCGTAGTCTAACTAAAACTTATTAAAGAAATTATGACACCTGCGAATTCTTTCGTGTGATTTCTATCCTAGGAATCACAGGAAAACAGCGTTAACACAGTACGACTCCCGACTTGAAGTTTCTGTGAGCTAGTTTTTTCCGAAACTCGTAAACGTTGACATTAATGTCGTGATAAAATTTTAAATTCAGTTGTATGTACTAAATATATAAATAATTATTAGATATTTCAATCATTTGAGGTGAGCGCAACTGATGAAAGTCCTCGACTAAAAACAATATATTGTCTAGCATTCAATGGATCGAGAAAACTCGAGAAGACAATATCAGAATTGAAGTAATGAATATTGAAGATACTACCATATGAACAAATTAATTTTCGACTTTAGTAAAGGTCCAAAAAGTCATAGAAAAATTAAAATATAGAAAGGCTCCAGACTTAGAAAACATTCAAGCTGAACTCACAAAGGAAATTGGACCTAGGACCTAAGGCAAAGACCCAAATACATATACTTATGAGAAAGACCTGGAGCAAAGAAACAATGCCTGACGAGTGGAACTCGGCTGTAATAATACAAATTCATAAGAAGTACAGATAAGGATGTATAACTACAGAGTTATGTCAGTTCTATCCGTGAAATACAAGGTAGGTACCATTTGCAGAAAGGTGTATCGGGGAATATCACTATGGTTTCTGATTTGGGAGAGGGACAACAGATCAGATAGTCAACATTAGACAAATTATAGAAAAACAATGGGAACACACCCAATCTACTTTTTTCTGTTTGTGAGTATGAACAGACCTATAATAGCATCCACAATAAAAGCCTAACAACTTCTGTTTTGGAGTCTTGGTTTACTCCTTTATAGGTCTGTGACACACCAAAGGTTCCACACTTTTCCCAGAAGTTCTGTTTCCCCAATAAACATATTAATCTTACGAAGAGGTGCGTCATAGAGTCCAAAGCAAGAAAACGTGTAGAAAGACACCTCTAGAACCCTTGAATATTGAAGTGGGCTGTGACATGGTGATGCTCTCTCGCTGCTACTATTTAACCTTGTTTTAGAATATGCAAAAACAGGACTTGACGATGAAGATGTGTAAATAGAAGAAAGAAATTTAAGCCGTTCACATATGCTAACCGTGTGTAATCCAAAGGAAAGGCTTAAAAGACTACACAGATAGAAGAGAGGGCTCAGAGAAAACACCCAGCAAACTAAATGCACGAAAATAGATCGAAAATAAATAAACAGAAATGTGAATCTAACAACATCTACTGATTCATTTGAAAAGAAAGCGAATTTAAGCACAAAGATACACGAAATAAATGATGTCCTTCGCAATTTACTGCAACCCCCAAATCCCCCAAGAAAATTAAACTGTCATGGTAAGTCATCGATATCGTAGCTTTCCTGATAGACATACCAAATTCTCAGAGCCTTTGTTCCCATTCACGTTTAAAACTTTTTTTAACTTAGGATGGAGACATCTAGTCCAAAGAAAGAATAACACTAGAGTTTTTAACAAACAATATGGGAAAGTTCAGAGATGTTACACTGATTTTTAACCTCAGTTTTTTCTGGAACAAACATATGAAATTGTCTACCGTATATGATCGGCTGTATATTAAGTGACAGACTCACGATTTTACTTTCAAATATTTCCTAAAATACTCTCTCGAAAATCCTAGATGTCGGTCTTACATCTCGCGTCTTCAAATTTCCTGAAATGTTTAATGAAACTAATGATGTTAGAAAAACAGTGAAAAATAATGCTTTTTTGTTGAAAAAGTAGCTGTAAACAATGGTTCCCTAAATTCCTGAATACTATTTTGATGTGTTTTGTAGGAGTTTCCGAAAATACATTGAGGCTCCTCACAAAAACACGTAACATAATTTCGTTACGTCATACTTCAAATGAGAATACCTTAAGTTTCCATCTAATCCTTTTATGTTGCATGGCAATTTTTCTCTTTTTTTTCTGACTTTTACCACGTAACACCAAATCAAGTTAATTTGTTTTAAGAAACATTAGACTCTACAAAATACCTTAAATTTCTTGCTATTATGTGAATGACGTAACGCCTTTCTTCTAACGTATCTCAGTATCCGATTCTTATAGCATCTTCACGCTTCGCTGGTTCTAACACAGTAAATAATTTCTCTTACGTATGATAGGCCAACAGACATTAAAATACATAAAAGTATTTACATATAATACTCAATGGTGAACTAGATATCCATACGTAAAGCAATCGTGCGACAATAATTACGAAACTACTATTACAGAATAAGGTAATGAGCGCCTTCCTTTATGTGCGTGTATTAAATGGTCGATGTAGAGTCATCGGGTCAGATCATAGATTAGTAGGAATTGAAGATCTTGAAATGGAAGGATTTCAGTCAAAGCTCGGTCTTATAGCGATTTTACACACAACAGTTTATCGAACAATTAATCGACCAGGAAATCTGCAATCGTACCAAAATTTGCAATTTACACATCCCAGATTTTCCACAAATTATTTGGTGTTGTTTTCTGAAGGATATTTGTGGCACATTTTTCAATGTTTAAGTACTAGGGTGAGACCCCTCAAAAGCTTCCATTTTATAAAAAAATACTGGGAAAATTTTCTTTACTTTTTAAATTCAAAACAACACGTGCCTCTAGACGATCTAAGTCAATTTTTGGGTATGGGTATAATCATCTTTTTGGGGAATATTTCATGAAAAATACAACTTTATTCGAGATATAACAAATAACAAAACTCAAATCAATAAAAAACAATATTTGATCAAAATAACAATAAACAATAGTTTCAATAAAAAAATTTCCCAGTTGAATTGTCTATTAAAATTGATATTTTTATTTTAATATTACATTAGTTACAAACGATAATTTTAATATCTAGATTTCTTCAGTCCAAGCCTCAAGTAAGCTCTCTTTCCCATTTATAATGTTTTTTATTCTATAATCATCTAAGATTTGAATGAGGAATTGTTGAGGATTATACCCAAAAGTTGACTTAGATCATCTTGAGGCACGTGTTGTTTTGAATTAAAAAAGAAAAAGAAAATGTTCCCAGGGTTTTTTCATCAAAAAGAAGCTTTTGAGGGGGCGTCGCAAAAAAATTAATTTTTAACGACCACCCTATTAAGTACTTTTTGAGAAATAACACCAGCAGTCACGAAAAATGCTGTATATTCCAAACGTTTCGGTTTCTAATTCAGATTCCGTTGTCAATGGTTAAGAAACTATGAGCAAAAGGCACAATTCTAAAATGTAAATTTAAAATTTTTGACAATATCTATTATTTGAATTCTGACATAACTAAGGAAATTTTATTCGATAATATACAGGGTAGCACAGATACTTCTAAAGATCATATAATAATAAAGTTTCTTTCAAATTGGAAGAATTTGGAAGTGTGTTCTTCAGAATTTTATGTGGCGCTCCTATGCGACCATAAGAATTTTGTCGATTCAATGATCCCTTTAAAATCATAAGGGAAAACGTAGGAAAAACCTTATGAACTATCCCGATATTGGATTATTCACAAGAACATGACCATTAGCAATTTCTTCCTTAATCATCGGCAACCAGGAACGATGGAATTCTACGAAGGTAGTAGCGGTACACTCGTTTTCATTAAACAAAATTAAAGCAGACTCCTTTGGTTTTCTTTTAGTGTTGTGTTCTTCTTTGTGTAATATAACAAAATTTTTGAAACTGTATTTTATTACCAAGGTCCCAAGCATGTTCACAAATTTTTAAATTTTTCAAACTGTCACGTTTTTTACGTAATTTTTGTGTTCTTTTGTTCGAACATTTAGAGATCTGGAGGTTTCTCCAAAATAGAATTTATCACATTCACAAGAATTTCTAATGCAATATTTTGTATTTTGAGTTGTATTTTTTTGTTTTTGTTTTTTATATAATTGATTTTAGTATGGCGAATTTTTGTTTTACGATCTTAATAACAAAGTCGCATTTCTGCACCACTCAATTGCGATTTTTACCCTTTCATAATTTTCACATATGTTCTGAGAGGTTGTCATTATTATTAAGCTATTTTCTTTATTGACTCGACGTTTCGACTCCTGCTTTGGATATTATCAAAAGTAAAGATTCTCTAGATACTTCAATCTGTCCAGTCACTAGGTCTGAATAAAGTATCTGTCAAATATTTTAAATTTATAGTTTTAGAATATGTCACTCACTTAAGGCAATTAACAACGGAGGTCTCCAAAATTAGACACCAAACCTTCATGCCAATTTTCAAGTTGTTGTGATTTGTTCATAAGGTTTTTCGTATTATTTTATCACTGAATATTTTTTAGCAAATTTGCCGAATGTGTTATGACAGTCGCATCAGCGCCACATAAAAATATTATTATATGATTTTAGAATTGTGCTTGATCTTAAGATGTTGTTGGTCATCTATTTTGTTTTATTTTATCGAAATGTCAATACTATCAAAATGGGGTTATTTGGAATTATTTGATTAATTCTCTTATATTTTTTTATTTCAATACATTTATCAATATAACATGAATGATTTGGGGGGAGTTCAGCACTTTATAGACATATACTTTTGACAAACGAATCTCAATAATGTTCACAATTTGATGAAATAAAGTCGAATTTCGACCACTAGGCGACCACTAGCAATTCAAGTCATGAATTTATTCAGACCAAAGTTGATAACAATTTCGTTAAAGGCTATCGGTCCCAGCGCTAACCAACTAGATGAAAACTTATACTGCGAAATTTTGGTCAAGATAAGAAGCAGAAGACACGTGGAAACGGCACCAGATTAGAATGTTTCTGCTGTGGACCTCCAGGTCATTTTAAGAGGAATTGTGGGCTGTCCACCACTTTTACCATTTTATGATAATTCTTAGGTCAGTTACCAGATGTATTTTGTATTGGTCAGGGACCTCGTTCAACATCATGGATTTACTCTTGTTCCGAGGAACAACTTACTGAGTTATTTTCATGAGGAATTGTAATGATATGATCAGCAGTGGTATAGCTTCAGTGTCCAGTGTTGGTTTTCAGTTGGATCAAATTACAAATAGACAGAGACGTGGACAAAGACTTCGGCAAAAACTAGTGATTCAAATATGTCTACATCAAACTCTATTGAATTCTTATATGTTGTTAAATGACGAATATCAAAGAGCAAGTTTCTTTCATGTTACTGAGTGAACTGGATTCAAGAAATTATTTCAAAAATGTTTCAAAGTACTGTCAGCGTCACATTCAACTCAATACTTCAAATTTTTTGTATAATATACGTATGTTTAACATATTTATAGGCGTATTAAGATTAAAAATGTTATTATTTTAAAAAAGAATTTTCTTTCTTTATTATAATATAAGAAAATGTTCATTGGAATTCGATTATAATAAATACATAATTGTCCCTGTTTTTGACCAAATGGACAATCAATAGCACTATCAAAATACGATGATACAATATATTATTACACATATTGTATGATAGAGTGAAAGTTAATATATTTCGTTTTCAACAACACTTGTAGTTTCCAGTAGCTTGATAAATCGGTTTGTGGTTTACACTGTATGAACATTCAGTACGTGTTTGTTTATAAACGGGATTTTTCGATGTTGCATTGAAATACTGGTTGACCAACCTTCTCAAGAAATCGAACTAACTTTTACTCGTGCCGAGAATTTTTTAACATATTTGAATAATATGGTCCTAACTTTTGATTTTTTGCATTAAGTAAATTGGCAGTGCTTGCGAATATCACCTTTTACAGTAACATTTATTAAGTAGTCATTTGGTAAAATAACAGGGATCATCAGATTTTCCACCAAATCCCATCATAATTGACAGGTAACTAAATTTCACTTAATATTGTTATGTAAGTGTCTCATGATTCTTCACTTGATTTTTAACCGCATTTCGTTTGAACATATGTTTTTTATGTGTGTTCAGTGATTTGTCGAAACCGACTCAAGGAAATAGGATCATTAAATTGGATTCTGTTAAGGAGGATCCTGCCGAGGTCCCGTATTTTTCTCAAGGACATAGCTTATACAGTTTTTTAGAAAATCGATAAAACCTTTTAACCGAATTTCTTGTATAGTAACCTTTGGTGATAGTATTAAAAATATCAAATGACTCGGTTCGAAACCTCGTGTGTAATAAATTGAAAATAGATTGGAATTAATTCAAAATACCAACTCAAGATAGACCTTCTCAATTGTTCTCTATGTACGTTTGTGATTACATTTTCCTCTTTAAAAATAAATAAGTGTGAATGAGATTAAAATATCGAAAAAAATCAGAATTACAGTTAAAATCAATAAGCAATATGAATATTTATTAGGCGTATAGAAAAGTATTGTCCCTGAAATTTATATCATAACAGCTCGTGGAGTAGGCCTACTGGGGAATCCACGTTAAAAATGGAAATGTGTGGATATCATGTATAACTTTACTCTTACAATCGCTATATCACGGAACTGGTGACTCTCAGAAAAAAATCGTAATGATCATTTTTGAAGAGAATTTTCAGATCTACAATTTTGATCTGAAGTAATTTTTCGATAAAACTTACCGTTTTCGAGAAAAATCCAAAAAACTGTTGACCTTTGACCCCGAATAACTTTAGTAGCACATATGGGATCGATAGGGACTTTTAAAGTTTTCTTTCTATTGGTTACCCCAAACTTCCCTCAAAACATTTGGCTCTGTCGGAATTTTTGTTATTTGACCACTATTTTTAAGTCTAACTTGACCGAACTATGAAATATATTTTTAAATATGATTTTCACACCATTTCGCACTTGCAATGCATACAATATGTACTAGTGAAAACTGTCATTTTTCATTGCAAACCTATATTTTCTGAAGACATAATGTTTGTTAGAAATAGTGTGCTTTAATAAAACCGTTTTACAAATCTACTCTTCTTGCCTATTATTTAATTTAGAGCTCTGTATATAGGCATTAATCATTTCCGTTAAAGCGTTATATTATGATCCTTTAAATTATTTTTAAATTTTTTAATTCTGAAGTCTGCTAATTGTTGTAAGAGGGTGAATCAAATATGAACCGAACTTTTGTTTTAAAAATTTTATTGGTTCAATATTTTAATACATATCATTTTTCTACCACATAGTCTCAAACTTATGTATACTTTTTACCTACCGAATCGGAAGTTTTTTATATAAACCTTTCTCAAAGAATGAAACAATTATTTTGACAAATATGTCGTGTCGACAACCATATACAGGGTGCGCAGAAACGATTTCTATCACCTTCGTTGTCCTCAAAGTGGTGGCCTCCCAGTTCTTCTTTAAGATAGGCCCAAATGCGATCAAAGAATTCTGGTCAGTGATCCCAGTCATAAGGCGACAAACCTAGGAAAAACCTCTGAACTATCAAGGGTTTCCCAATGCATTTTGTTCAATTTTCCTTGAGTCAATGCACTGTATGTAGGCCAAGTCGTTTCATTTGCAACAGAATCACACTTCGGATACATATCTCGGCTCTTTTGCCGATGCAGGTTTCATTTGTTGTGGAGTAGTTTAATACTCAGCATTAATTGTACGGCGTTGGTGCAGAAAATCGATCAGCAGGTTTCGAATCCCAAAAATTACTGTTGCAATTTTTTGAATTTTCCCTGCTGAAAGAGCGGGTCTTGGCTTTTGCTGTCTCTCGGCCATCTGTTATAAACTTTTTGTGCCAGTTACACTTGGGTCCTTGAAAGTGTTTCATTGTTTTGTGTAGTCGACGCAAAATTTCAGACGATCTAATAAATTTTTGATAACAACACATTTTGTATTGCGCAACAGACGTATGCACCTCTTGCTCTGACAGATGCTACTAACTGCGCATCGACTACGCCTCGCCAAACCGAATCCGACGAACTCCCCTCTTCTTAACATCCCTATAACATATATCGAGACGTCACGCCACTCGAATACCTACAGGGCGAGAAACAGAAAAGTCCGGTTCATATTTGATTCACCCTCGTAAAAGATTAACATAATTAAAATTGAGTTCATGGAAAAAATTATTTTCAAGTTAGTTCATTAAATTTTATGGTAAATGTAGAACTATTTTTTATGATTGTCAAGTATTTTGCTTATAATTGTGAGATGTAGAAATTGTATAGTGTTTTACGTATTTGATAATTGTCAGGGGGTTATTTTTATAAGGACAGAATTAAAAAGCTGGTTGTATGAAACGACAGATACATTGATAAGAATAATAAACCGAAAACTTTTTAAAAAGTACAACATTTGTATGGTTTTATTTCTAAACGGTATTTAATATAAGGTTTCATCAATTCCAAATTTGCAATTTTTCCTGTTTTATTTGAGAAATATTTTGCCTAATAAGTTTCAAAAAATAAAAAAAAATAAAAATTCAGAAACCGAAATAAAAACACATACTAACTATACAATATAAACAGTTGTCTATAATTCAATTGATATTAAATAGTATTTGCTTTAAATAAAACATCTTCAAATTCAATTAAAAATGTTCTAGTTGATTTGAAGTTAAACATTTAAAATTATTATTTTCATCGGAGTAAGCACGTGAAAAATGTTATACTTACAAAATGATTAGATAAACAAATAAAAATACAGCTGAGAATGTCGTGAATGAAATATCTAAACCGGTCTATCTTGGCACATAATGCGTACGTATCTTAACTCGGCAGATAAAAATGAACACTAGTCAATAGTTGCAAGTTTGATAAATTATTATCGGAAATGGAAAACTGCCACTAGGCGGCGCTGGTGTCGGTTTACTTTGAGGTCGAAGTGTCAGATATATTTACCAATATAAAAAATTATTGGTTAATTTCATTTCTTGAAATTTATCCTATAAAATACAAGGAACTAAAATACAGCTGTATGTAGGGTAATAATTTGAATTTGGTGTCACAAAACATAAATTTATAAATTAAAATAAAGTTAGTTGTGTTTGGAGTATGAAGGAATATAAAAAAATAGAGAATAATCATTTCAGAATTCTTACTAATAAATCGTTCCAAATTCATGGTGCTAGCAAAACTTGTTTCAGTTGTTTCTATTCTTCACTATCATCAGCACCAATGTCAAAACCCGTTGACAGCTATGTTATTGTCAATTGTTACTTGCATGCCGCGATAAGTGGTGTAAGCTAAAACTCTAACCTTCATTACAACATTACCACATAGTTTTCTATCAATTTGAGATTTCTAGCGTTCCAAATATTGGCGATAGATGGCGGAGAACTATGACGCCTACAGATATCTTACATGAACTATAAAGATCTGAGTAAATTGAAACATTAATTATTCAAAATGTAGCAACTATTAACTCTAATGTAGACTTTATTTTCATAAAGTTTACTGTCCAACCCAAGCTCTTTTTTAAGAGCTAAAATCAAAATTAAACAAAATATTTTGTTATAATTGCATTTGCTGAGTCAATTAACGAATTAACAACGAACAGTTGCTCAGCAAATGTAGCTGTTAGACGTTATCTATGCTACGTGTATATATAACACTTGGAAACAGTATGTCGAAGTTGAAATTTCACCTGATTCTACTAGTTTAGGAAGCCAATTATTATATTTTACAAGGTTTTTAATATAATAAACTCTCTTTTTTCTATGATATTTCTTATATTTTAAGGGTATAGAACTTTAAGTTGGCAACACTCTTTTAACCGGCGGGTCAGCTGTTAAGTGATTTATATTTAGTTTGGTTTAGCATTTCATTATGAATGGACTGACGCCTGAACAACGCTTCCAAATTGTGCAAATTTATATTGAAAATCATGGTTCTGTTCGAAATACGTATCGCGCATTAAGTCCATTCTACAGTCAACATAATCGTCCATCAGAGCAATTAATTCGAGTAACTGTGCAACGTTTTCGTACCATGTTTACTCTAAATGATAATACGCATCCACAGAGATGTCGTACAGTGCGTACAGAAGAATCCATTGCTGCTGTAGAGCGTAGCGTAGAGGAAAACCCGAATCAGTCTATCAGCCATCGTGCACAGGAATTGTATATGTGTCCATCCACTTTAAGGAATATTTTGCGGAAAGATCTTGGTTTGCGTGCTTGCAAAATTCAACTCGTGCAAGAATTGAAGGCACACGATTACCTAGCAAGGCGTACATTCGGTGAATGGTCCCAAAACAAGATTGGCGTTGATCCCGATTTTCATTAGCGAATTTCGTTTAGCGATGAAGCTCACTTTTGGTTGAATGGATACGTCAATAAACAAAACTGCAGTATTTGGAGTGATGATAAACCTCAAGTTCATGTTGAGACACCGTTACATCCAGAAAAACGGACTGTTTGGTGTGCTTTATGGCCTGGTGGAATAATTGGTCCGTACTTCTTTAAAAACGATGCTGGCCAGAACGTTACACTCAATGCTGATCGCTATAGAGCCATCATTACAACTTTTTCGTTAATCAATTGAACAATCATGATGCACACGAGCTGTGGTTTCAACAAGACGGGGCAACATGTCACAGCGTGCCACAATTGATTTATTGAAAGAAACATTTGGTAACCGCATAGTTTCACGTTTCGGACCCGTGAATTGGCCTCCAAGATCGTGCGATTTAACGCCGCTTGACTATTTTCTGTGGGGATACGTGAAGTCGCTAGTCTACGCCGATAAGCCCGATTGACCACGTGGAGGACAATATCCACCGCGATATTGCCGATATACGGCCGCAAATGTTGGAAAAAGTCATCGAAAATTGGACCTCCAGTTTAGACTACGTCCGAGCCAGCCGTGGCGGTCATATGCCAGAAGTCATATTCAAATTATAATGCCAGAATTATCTTTCGAATAAAGTAAATTTCATGTCAATTTAAAAAATATATCCTTCTTTGTTCCATTTCAAAGTTCTATACCTCTAAAAAAACACCCCTTACATTTTCTCGCACATTAACCAACTTCAAAAAAGGAAATTCGTGCAGATCTACGGGGTTTCAGCTAAAATTCCAGTATCGTCGGCATATCTGATGCTATTAACGTTTTCTCCTCCTATTACGATTCCTTTTTGATCCCTTGAGGATTCTCTGAATATGTTGCCGAATAAAAGTTGAGGAATGTGGGGGACAGTACGCACCCTTGTGTCACGTCACTTTTAATCATCACTGACATCGATTCTCCTGTATTCACGGTAATGGTAGCTGTTGGTTTCAATATAAATGCGAAATCTCTAGTGGGATGTTCTACTGAGCCAATATTAGTATTAGTTTATTGTGTTGGACGAAATCCAGGGCTTTCTCAAAAGAAGCATTTCCACGGTAAAGAACGCTCCCTGGTTCTGATGCATCATCTGAAACCAAACTGCTTTAAGACAGTTTTTTTGGGGAGGGGGATGAACATATATTTTACTCAGTTCGATGGGATGTGACCAGTTTCATATATTTAATTGAATAACAAAGTGAGTTCATTTATGTTTTCATCCTTCAGGAAGCGAAATAACTATATATTTAGTCTGATACACTTACTTTGTTGTTTCTTTTTTGGTTTCAGATTTTAAAGTTGATGATTCTGTTATCTTTAATAAATAGTCTTTGATGTATCTCTCCCATTCTTTCACTACTTCTGATTCCGACAGTAGAAATAATCTACCACCTGATTCACTAGCAGATCCAAGGGAGGCTAAGGGTCTGAAGCTCCTCCCCCAAAGTCATCTGAGTGGTATTCGTTTTTAGTGTTTATTGTGCTAAATCCAACCTTCGGTAATGTCAACCCCCCTTCAAGAGATCAAGGGCCCCCAAATGATAATCCCGGTTCCGCCACCGACTTGATTATATCTGAACAGGTCAACACTCCGTAAGGGAAGTAATTTCGAAGTGATTGTTGAGAACGAGGTATTTTTTTCGGTATGTTTTTTGGGGTTTTTATATCTCACCTCTCTTCTGTATGACAATTATTTGAAATTTTCTTTGAAAACAAGGTGTACTAAGGGCAATTCCGAAAAATTTCCCAGATTCATGATTGCATCTTAAAGAAAGTCTCATTCACAGCTAATCTGAGACAAATACGAGGGCTGCCTTTTATATTTCTGGATTAGAGAACAAAAACAAATATCAAACATCGAAAATCGCTTTATTGTTTTTCAAAATATTCCCCATGAAGATCTATACACTTTTACATGCGTTTGAACCAATTGTCGAAGCCCTTTTTCCACTCTGATTGAGGTATCTTCAAAACATGCATTCTGAACGCAGCAACCGCTCCTTCAGGTGCCGAAAAACGTTGAGCTCTCAGTTTGTTTTTTACGTACGGGAATAAAAAGAAGTCATTTGGTGACAAGTCAGGACTATACGGCGGATGACTCATCAAATCGATGTTTTGAGTGGTCGAAAATGCAGTTATTTGAACCGATGTGTGAGAGCTCGTATTGTCATGGTGAAGAGTGATCCGTATTCGGCGGTTGGTTTTCCTCATTTCTTGGAAGACAACTGGCTAACAAATGGTAAATGGTTGTGCACCACTCAGAATTGACTGTGCTTCGTGCGCGAACAACTTTTATTGGATTCGGCTCATCTTGAAACACCCATACAGTTGACTGCTGTTTATTTTCTGGCTCATACGCGTAAATCCACTATTCATCACCTGTCACTATGTTATAAAAGTGTTTTGAAGCACCGCGATCGTATTTTTGAGCTTATCTTTCGACCAATCGACACGAGCCCTTTTTTGAACGATTGACAAATTGTGTGGGATCCAACGCGAACAAATTTTTTTGACAATCAAATGTTTATGCAATATTGAATGTATGCTGGCCCTCTAATGTGTAAGGTTGACTCAATCTCACGATAGGTCACATGACGATCTTGCAATATCAGTTCGCGCACAGCATCAATGGTTTCCGGAACAACAACTGTTTTTGGATGACCTTCACCAAATTCGTCTTGGAGTGAACTACGACCTCGATTGAATTCACCATACCATCGATAAACAGTGGTCCTTGATAGAGTTTCATCGCCAAAAATGAAATTAAGTTCATCCATGCACTCTTGTTGACTTAATCCACATCGAAAGTTGTAAAAAAATAATCGCACGAAAATGTTCACAAGTTTAATTCCATTTTTTGGCCGAGATGAATCCTTTAAGTTACTGTAAACAACACATATCGCTCGTACGTCAAAACGTTCTGAGTACGTATAACCTCAAAAATGTCAAACTTTACGATAGAGCTGTCAATTGTCAGATTGCAACACTATAATGTGCAGTGGCGATTAATTCTTACAATATCAATCGTAAGACATACATTTTTTAATATAATTAAAAAAAATAAAAAATTGTGAAGTTTTAATTAGACAATCCAAAGGAACAAATTTTCTAGAGAAACTAATGTTGCACTGATTTTTTAAAGATTGATTGAACATTTTTATACTAAAGTATATGTTGGACTTTCAGGCATGTTATCCCTATGGCGAGAAAGACTAAACCTGTAGGGTTTTACTACAAACGAAGCATATAAATAATTTTTTTAGTCACACTATATAATATTTATTCAACATATGAAAGATACTAAATTATTGTGACGGGAATTCATTCGATATTTTGTGGAATTTGACATGTTGGTCTGCCGAGGCCGGTAGTTGACCCTAATGTAAATTCATGGAATTCCATCGAATGATCGAGAAACCTTGTAGAGAATTCCGAGAAAAAATATATAAATACGGAGAGCTGACGGGAGGATTCAATCAGTATTTTGTCGCAGTTTAGTAAACACAGGTGGTCAACATAAACTGTAAATAGTTGGGTGCACATAAAATTAGTGGAAATAAATTAGAGTGATTCGACTGTGTTTTTAAATAAATCCAAGAACTAAATTGAACTCGAGTGTGAAACAAAAACGTTATCTTATTATGGGAGATATATAATCACTTTATATGAGAAATCGAACATATTTTTTTGCAATAATCATCGTTTAACTGATGGAAAACACGTCATTCCTTCACAACCGTTATGAATTTTCATTTACTTTACCGCCTGCATACATACCTAACATAATATGACGAAAACACGAAGTGACCTTATAGCGGTATAATAATTGCATTTTATCTGAATATTATACATAGTAAATACACATTTAAAATGTTTATTGCATTTAAAGTTTCTCAATATTCGTGAAGAAATATTTGCATTAACCAAGGTGAAGATATTTTATTTGGGTTCGCGTTTTGTGGGAGTAGGTGTTTATTGTTTTAACAAAATGTTCATATTCATAATAGCAAACAAAAGAATTCTCTCTAGTTCTTAAAAAGGATTTTGTAAACTGGTATGCTTAAGTAGCAATTTATAAATTACACAATCTATAAGCATATGATTTTTGAAAAATTAGGCTCACGGTTCAGATCTCACGAACATAGACATTACCAAAAAGAAACTGAAATCACATGGCTTCTACCATTACTAGAAGAGTACTCAAGACACAAAATTCAGTGGAATTAATCATATCAAAAACATTTATAGAACATTTTATATTGGAGAAACGTTTATGCCTAGAAGTGTACGATTAAATGACCATAAATATTACATAAAAGATCTACAAGTCGAAACGTCGGAAATTTGTGATTATAGTCGCGTTTTTAGATCTTGGATCACTTCTAAAGCATTTTTTCATATCTCCACAAATATGTAAAAATATCTACTTGGAAAATTTAAATTACGTAACGAAGATCCATATAATGGTATGACATATTAATTATTTATAAAGTCTTTATGGAAAAACTATTAACGCATTAAACAATTTCGCTTAATACGAAGGATATAGATTAAAAACCACAATTTTAATTTTTTTTTTACTTTTCTCAGTGAAAAATCGAGAAAAAACTTTTTGTATGTATTTTATCTACAAAATGTCTATGAAGCAGAAAACTTTCTATGTTACATAAAATAAAAATATTTTTATTATTATAATAAATCTTCACAGCTTTTTATGTTTTCTTTATGCCCTACTCTTGAAGAAATGGTCGAAGCAGTTTGTAATTAGGTAGTTAGGTAATTAGGTAAAAACTCTGGTATTTTGTTGCTCTATTGATTGAGCTACGATTGAAAAATCGTCCAGTTTGCAATTTTGATTTGTTGTAACTTCGAAATTTTATTTAATGTAACATAAATAAATTTTTCTTATTATGATTTTTTTCTATAATATGTATGGTATCAAAAATATATTATTTTGCACAGCTCAATTTTGTGAACGATATCACAGAACAGTTTGAATATGTCATGAATATTTTAATCGGATATGTGGTAATATTCCATGACAATATTCACAATTACACGCACTGCTCTGACCCTAATATTTGCAGACAGCATGAACATCCACTGTACAGCCCCAGTGCGGTCCTATTGACTGCTATATGTGCTAATGCCGTAATTGGTCCATACTTAGTCAACTGGATTCAGCAAGGTAGTACAACATGTCAACACATATCATTCAACTGAATATCTTCAGTATTTACTCTCTAATGAAGTGATTTCGAGAAAAACTATAAATAACTGAGCCCTGATTTATCACCAGTTAATTATTGAAGGGCTTCCTAATAATCCAGCTAATCCAAGTCAAATGAAAGCAAATGTCGAAGAACAAATATAACACCTGCAATATATTGTAACTATAAAAGCCCTTCAAGGGTCCAATCTGGACCCTATGTTGTCTGTAGTTCACATCAATGAGTTATGTAATGTTATTGGTATCTAACGGATAACATGTGCTGATGAATTAGTTCCAGATGAGTATTTGGGTTTACTACTGTACCGTCAATAAGATTGTTTTTAAAGGAACAACAACTGCTAAGATATTTATATGTGGAAGGTTAACGTATACGTAACTGTTTTATACATCAATACTATTCTAATCTAATTTGCGCATCATGTATTAGAAATTGTCAGAATATTCCACCAGCGACTTTTGTTCATTACAGTTTAGTTAGATCTAACTTAGAATATGGATCATAAGCATGTAAGTCAGTCGCAACTTCTCTTGACTTATTGGCTGAATGTAAATTTGACTTTATGGAAAATGAGAATTTCGCACCTGTTTTGTTTGTAGTTAAACTATTAAATATTTTTTCATAAATGTATAATAATGACAGTCTGTTTAATAAAATTAATTTTTGACTGTATTATGATTTTATACCTAACCTCTTAATTTTGGTATTGTATATACTTATTTAATATTTATTAAAAATCATGTAATTTAAATAGTGATATGTTAGATTTTTTCGAACCAAGATAACCAAATTTGACCTTAAAACTAGTTTAGAAAACTGTTAATAACTTTTAGGAAATTATTGAGAAAAACACAGTAATCAGTGGCATTATAAATTTTAAATTTTCTAAAGTATTTTTAAATGCAAATGCTGTGGAACCTTTGATGTGTCACAATTGTAAAAACACCGTTTCAACAACTCTAAGTTGTCATCATCAAGGAGTAAAAAACGTTTGGTTTACTCCTTGATGATGACAACTTAGAGTTGTTGAAACGGCGCTGAAAGTTTAAAATAAAGGTTTTGGTGTTTGGGTGCAAAACTGTGTTTTTACATTTAAAGTATTTCGAAAACAAATAGTTTACGATAATTCCATGCCGTAAATGTATAATTATACCCATCATTTATGTTTATGACTAGCACAAATTGTCTAAAACTCTGCAACCAATTAAACAAGCTATGACATCACTGGAATACTGAAAAGTGCTCGGATCCTTTGGTATTTGATAACTATAGCGCTGTGTATCGTAACTCTAAAATTTTGTTTTTCACACCCACTTCATCTTGTTAACTCTTCTGAAGTAAATCGAAATCAATTATAATCACTTAAGAATACTTCATAAAGAAGAACACAACGCAGAACTGAAAGACACTGCCTTTATCTTAATATAAGGACAATTGTATGGCTTCTACTTCTGTTGAATTTAATGGTATCTGGTGGCCGATAATAGGTGAAATTAATAATGGTCACCGCTCTTTTAATAATTTAATAACCCTATTTTTAATTTAGGTTTCCCTTATGACGTTAATGGGATTCACTTAATAAACAGAATTCTTGGATAGCATTTTTAGCAAATTCACTTCCTTGGTGCGCCACATATAAAGTTTAATGAGTACTCTATCACTTCTTCCAAGTGGAATTTGCTCAGAACTGTAGGCGCGAGACGTAATGCCCGACATCTAAGATTTTTGGGGAAAGTAGCACACAGAGGTTCCGAATCACGAGTCGTTCCGTGTGTTCTAGTTACCCCGAAAATCCTAGATGTCGATCATTACACCTCGAGTCTAAATATTAAACAATATGTTTCAAATACATAAATAATCATATGGAGTAGGAGTTTCGGGGAGGAACGCCACAGGGATTAGCACTATCACGGACGATTCAGCAAAGGTAGCAACATCAAGGAACGCGGACCAAGCGGTGAAATACCTACAACAAGAAATCGAGGACATGGAGCAATGGGCGAAGAAATGGAAAATCCAAATCAACGCGGGATAAACGCAGGCAATAGCCATAGGAAGGAGGACGAAGCTGGACCAAAGAAACTACAAGACTAACTGTAGGAGAAAATCACATCGAATGGAGCCAAGACGTCAAATATCTGGGAATACACATAGACATGAAACTTACGTCGGAGAAACATATAAGAGAAGCAGTGAAGAAAGCTAAATCAAGGATCAGCCAGCTCAACCCGATGATAGGAAGAAGAAGCAGACTACAACTGAGGACGAAGAGAAACATCTACGAAGCATCAGTGAAACCAATCATCACATATGGAGCCAGCATCTGGGGACAAGCGGCAGCAACGCAACATCAAGAAATTAGAGGCAGGACAGAAGAACGCACTAAGGAGGATGACGGGTGCACCTTGGTACCCAAGGGACAACCAACTAAAAAGAGGCCTAGATATGACTACAATCGAGGGAGAAATAACAAAGAGAACGAAGAAAACCACTGAACAAGCATATGAACCCACTGATGAGAGAGGCAACCAACTACGATAAACAAGAGATACAAGATAAAAAGACCACGGCAAGCGCTAGTACAAGAGGACGAACCAATAGTGAAGAGAAGAAACAGAATAAGACTGTAAATAGGATAGGAAATATTAGAGAAGTAGGACACATAATATATTAGGTAAAGAAATATCTTAAGGAATTAGCGTTGTATCAATATAGGGATAAAAGCGCAGGGAATTAAATTGTATTAGAGGATAGGAATAAGGACATTTTGGCCTAGGAGTAAGAAATTTGTAGAAATTTAACTCTGACAATAAAGATATGACTAACTGACTAACTAATATGAGTTCAAGAGGACATTCTCTTCCTTAGTTAGGTCAAGTAAAATTGTCAAATCGATCTAGCGTTCAATTTCAAATTCATGTTTTAAAGATATTTTAATGCCATTGACAACAAAATCAGGTTGGAAGACTTGGAACGATTGAATCTTTGGGAATATAATATACAGCCTTTTCGCTCAATTGTGTTGTTGTTAATTCTCATTAAAACTATTCAAAAAAATATCATCTAACAAGTGATGGAGAAATTTCTACTCCGTAGTTCATGTCAAAAATAAATACAGAATTACTAAATCATCATCTTCAAATAACTTGTGTAAAAACAACTTTTAATCCGGGCAATTTCTTGTAATCTCTTATACAATATCAATAAACATGATTCACTTTCCGTCAGAACATAATCAACTCGCCAATCTTGACATTCGAAATATCCAAAACCGGATACACAGAATTAATTAATAACAAAGAGCAAAAAAAACACCTCGAGACCAGTGGCGAGGTGTTTACCAAGGGCGAGTCCAAAATCACTTTCTTCTTCTATCAACCCGAAGGTCATCTTCGGTGACCTTGAGAGAGCAAATTTCTCTGTGGGTTCTTTCACTCTCGTTGGCTTTTGTCGATTGGACCACAGCAGTCGTGGCAGATCTCCACGGAGTCAGTGAACTAGGCTTACAGATACAGGCGTAGACGATGATGATGGTGATGACGATGGAGATGAAGAAACAAACGAGATCGAAAGTATTACCGGCCCACTTTGAGATTCCCTGCTGTGATGCGAGAAATGTGTTTTTTTTCAACGTTCGTGGGACGAGAATAGCACAGCGCTAAAGATTTTATGCTGATTATTAACTTTGTGACAATGTGATGGATTTTTATGGCATGTATTTAGGCGAAAATAATCTCGACCATTAACTTTTTTGAACATTCCAAGCTTGGCCATTATCTAAAAGATTTTAATCTTAAGCTAATAGTCGTGTTCTTGCTATTATTAATTTATAAATATTGTCAAGGGATAAATTACTCAGGATAAGACTTTAGTGATCTTATGAATATTCATACACGATAAAACGCCACCATGTTTTATAAGAGAGAACTTTAAGCTGTATAATTTTATTGTTTTGGCCGATGTTTTCCGAAGATAGCGCCATCTTCGCAAAACATCTATTATAGAAGTATTTTTAGATATTTTTTTTGGATTGGGACACCCATCTACAATTCGTACAGGTAGATTTACATTCTTAGGTTTATTTGTTTCGAAAGGTTCTAAACAATCCTGTTTTAGAGATACGAAAAACGTTTCTATTGCTATTGTAGGGAGTTTCTTTAGGAGATAATATTGCATCATCAAAACATTTAAACCACTTTTATTAACAAATGACTATTTATCCGTCGCACTCTTCTTTTGGCCATTTGTCTGCATTTTCCACTCTCTTTTCATTTTCACTATACAGACGTTAATTCTTTAGACGACTCATATTATTCTGATTTCATTTGCTGCTCTATTGGCTTCCTGTATTTGGTTTTCTAGTTCTATTTCTATATCTCCGTAACTGGTTACGGTGATTTCCAAATACTTGTCCTCCATAATCTATTTTGTGCTGATGTCATTAAACTGTATCTTACTTTTTAACCGACTTCCAAAAAGGAGGAGGTTATCAATTCGTCGCGTTTTTTTTTGTATGTATGTTATCTGATATATGATCTGAACCGTTTTAAATGAATATGGTCTTGTTTAATAGAGTATATATCCGGATTGGTGAAAATTCAAATTTGGGAAAAGAATTTTATTGGTAAAGTGATGAAATTTGTGAATGAACAGATGCGTGCAGGGAAATCGACCAATATCCCTAATATATTGGTCGATTTTTTGAAAACTCCTTATCGATGTGTATAGTTTTTTAAAGTTTAATCTATTAAGGAAGATCCTTAGGTGATTTCATATACTTTTCTGCGACGTGCAAATTGCAGTTTTGCAGAAAATCGCCGAAAATTTCAAAATTCTTATCAAAAATTTCATCGAAATGACATAACGGACATTTCCTCATAAATGTTTTAATTCCAACGTAATAGTGCGGGAATTTTAGCACTGGAAGTTTTAATTGCGAATTTGAAAATTTTCTATGTACATCTCAAGCATATAGGTAGTAAAGCATAGTATCTTCGGCTTCTTAAATCAATGAGTCCCAAGCTCGTTTTGTTTGTATACCCGGCAAATACCTATTTAAATGAAAATTCTCCCGGCTTAATAGAAAATTCAGTGACAACACATGTCAAACTGTAAACTGCTACTTGATGGGTTTATACACACGATGTTTAGTTACAGCAAACAAAATCAAAAAGTAAAGTGATAGGAGTTGTATTTATATGATGATTGAAATATAGCTTAGGCCGTTTAGCTGTATATACAGGATGGATGCCGTATAGGGTGGAGTGGACGATTGCTGGTATAAAAATATTGGAAAAAATGTGAAATTAAAATTATATAGGGTGATTAAAAAACTGTTATATGATGTGGACATAAGCAAATCATATACAGGATTGTTGACATATATGCTGGAGTTGAATTATATTTATACAGTGTGATTAAAAAATTATTTCTTTTATAGCCCATAAAAAGTTGCATTAAGTGTGGAGAGAAATTAATGTTACACAGGGCGATAATATAAAATATGAAAAATGAAATAATTTATGGAGTAGCCCACAAGCAGTAATATACTATGGTTGAAATATAGGACGGATTTGACTCCGTAAATATTGGATGGATTCTACTCCGTCCTATAGTTTAGAGAAGACAGCTAACAAATTTATGCTTGTCAGTGGACAGTCGTATATACAGGATGGTTGGTACATAGAGTGGAGTGGAATTAGTACATTTTGTTCGTAAACATTTACCTGTCAATTTAAATGAAAAAATGTATCATTGTGTAATGTTGGGGCTTTCGATCTTACCTGGTCCTGTCTATTAAAGTTATACATACAAAATAAAAAATAAAGAATGAAAACTACCTGAGTTCAAAAAACTAAAAAGTTGAAAATAAAAGATTTAAAAATATATATAACCGACTTCCACCTATAACTAAAAAGCTAAAAATAATTATAACAAAATATAACTCTAGCAAATAAATAACACATTCAATGTTGTTAGGTACCTATCCAGGAAGTAAAAAATGTAATCATTAAAAGGTGCTCATTCTGTACAAATTAATTACCAACCAATCTAGTATATTTTTGAAGTCGGTGCCAAGCAACAATCAAGTTTGATGAAGTGGTAGATAAGTACGCAATGAAAGATTTTAGATTTGCTTGGCACCGACTTCAAAAATATACTAGATTGGTAGGTAATTAATTTGTACAGAATGAGTACCTTTTAATGTTTACATTTTTTACTTCCTGGGTAGGTACCTAACAACATTGGATGTGTTATTTATTTGCTAGAGTTGTATTTTGTTATAATTGTTTTTAGCTTTTTAGTTATGCTACTGACGTGTATTTTTGTCAGATAGGCTTCTGTCACTTCTTTAGAGAACTATGGTGTTAATTCTGATTTGGAGTATGTAATGACCTTATTTTTGCTATAAAACATTATTTTGCAATTATTGCAGATGATTTGTGGAACCAAGTTTGTATACTGGTTAAGCATCTCAAGAACAATGCAATTGTTATACACCTTTTTATCGGTTTATAGCTCTCTTCTTGTCCACTACGTAAGTATTTGTAAACGTACATCCTGGTTTTTTATCACAGTTGTGAAATAATTCTTGTAGCATTATATCAAATCAGCCATAAACTTAGAGCTGCGATTGCATGTGGACCCACTTTTCCACCCTCTCCGATCGCTGTTAATAGGTTTCTGGGTCCCTACAATATGCTTTCGTCTTATTCTTGGGTCTTACATGAGGGCATGAACTCCGTTGTCCAGGAATTCTGCTTGCCAAATATAGTGAAACAAATCCCTAGACGTTACTACGAAGACGCAGACCCAAGGAAGATGCAGCTTAATAAGAATTTTACACTTTGGTAAAGTCTACTGGATTTGGTAAAACTTAGTTCATCTTATTGGTTACTGACTTTCCAATAAACAATAAAAAACACTTATAGATTATAATTTTAATCTGAGCGGCTAATTAGGTACTTTGTTAGAACTGTTGTTCTGAAATTTTCAAGCCGTCACAAAAAAACCTTATATCAATTTTGTTTTCATTCTGTTGTTTTTTTTTTTGCAAATGTTATCCTTCATATTGGATATGTCTTAAAGAAATTTGAAAATCTAACTCCACTTGCGGGATTTTCAACAATAAGGACCCCCATATACTGAATTTGACTATAATCAGTTTATTCACCATTTTGAAAGCTTGTCCGCCATTTTTTATCTGTCATCTTGAGCTAATTTGATTTCAGGTTCGCAGTCAGCTAACTCTCCAGTCTATACTATCTTGATCGACAGATAATGTTGAAACTCTCACTCAAAAAGGATTTAATATACGATTGACATTTTTTCCAGGATATCAATTCAGAATTGAAACTCAGTAGGCATTTTCGGATTTTGTCTTAATATCTACGATATATGAAATAAGGAATTTATTGCATTTTAAGGCTTCACATTGTATAATATTTCAATAACATGTTTTATACTTTCACCAAGTCGCGTAAAAAAATATTTTACAACAAATTTCAATCGACAACTATAATTGCTGCCTGAACAGACATTATGCTCATGTTAGAAAAAAACTACATCAAACAATGTGGCATAATAACAAACTACAACAAACAATGTGATATAATAAACTTAAATTTCATTACAAGAGGTTATGGTTAGTCATTGTTCGCTAATTCGAATTCCAAACTGTAATTATAATTTTTATTGCCTTATAATGCGCAAAATTTCTCCATTAAATTGTGGGGAGAATTAAAATAGAGATTCCGTAAATATAGAGACAAGCCATGGCTATTTTGGGCAAAAATGTTCACTATTATATAATTTGATTTGTTGTTTATTATTACATCTATTACTCTTGGATAATTGAACAGATTATAATATTATTCATACAATGTGTTATCTTCCCATTGAGTTTCTATCCTAGCGGTTAAAGCCGTTTGACTTCCCTTACGACTGGAGAAGTCTCCACATTGACATAATCTCGTTAAGAGCTTTTATTGTACGGACCTAAGGACCTGTGTAGTGATTATCTTTAGCCTTAGAATTTAGAAAACCAAGGTGGGTTTAATTTGTCCGTTAAATTGTATGTCTCCAATTTTAGATGATTAAAACTGTTTTTTTTTTCAATTGCTTTACCCACTTCTCAACAAATGTTCCCGAAGAAGAGCTGTCATTCGCAAATGTGAGCAATTCAAGATGCTCCAGTTTACGGAAATGTAATACGAGGTGTGTTCTAAAAATACCCGGAATGATTAAATTTCCCGAGTTTGGAGAATCCGATGTTCAATATTTTTTATTATGTTGGTATGCATGCCCCTGAAGTATGATGCTGTATTCATTGTTTACTTCGTCTGTGGCAGCTGCTATTGTTAGTAGCATTATTGTACGCATTATAGTTTAACGAATTTGTAAAATCTGACCCCCGTGTTTAACGCCACAAAATTTGGCAGCTTTACAACTCGAGGTTTTCCCTTCCAAAGTGCAAAATCTCAACAGTGTTTCCACAAAACTGCCAGTCCTGTTCCAAGTCATATTCAATGATCCTGTACTTTTTGTATTATGTTGTGTTATTTTTAATCTTTTACAGCAATTGCATGTACAATGGTATTCTAAAAAATGCTTTTAAAAAGCAAATATGTTAATTTTACTTTTGAAGAACACATTTGAACATGCTTAAATATATCTTATAATACTGTTTTTAATTTCATTCTGACCGCTATTTTAGAACACAAGTGTAGTTACAAAATTTTAAAAAGCATTTTATATCAACATTGTACATCTGGTGAATTTTAATAGAACACAAGTGTACTTACGATAGTTTAGAAATCATTTTAGAACAGCATTGTACATCTGGCGAATTTTTTTAATCATCTACTTCTGGCGAGGTGAAAAGCTAGTTGTTCTGAGGGGTTGACGTGTCTCGTCTTTTTACATTCACATAACACTAACGGACCCGACAGACGTTGTCCTGTCCCATGTAAACTTTTAAAAATTAGCTGTAACAATATAATCTGAACGCCATCTATCAGACGTAACTGAAACTAAAGCACACTCTAGAATATTTGACACAGTGACTACAGCGCATTCTGCCGGATCTTAAGTAAGTTGTGCTAACATCAACAACAATTTTTAAATAAATAATTTAACTAAAAAAACAATATCTAGTTGACCGCATTGTTAATTTAAACCATCCTCAAACCCCCTGGAATACACACAAAAAATTTCATCAAAATCGGTCCAGCCGTTTAGGAGGAGTTCAATGACTAACACACGTACAGAAGATTTATATATATATATAAAGCATAAATTGTGGTAGTGATCATTTTAACTGTCAGGTTTTTTATGAGTTTTTAACCGACTTCCAAACAGGAGCAAGTATTTTTTCGCTTTTTTTTGTATGTATGTTACCTCATTTCTTCTCCTGTGGTGCACCGTTTTGAATTAATATGGTCTTGTTTAATAGAGTATATATCCGGATTGGTGAAACTTCAAATTTTGGAAAAGAATTTTATTGGTAAAGTAATAAAATTTGTGCATGAACACATGCGTGCATGGAAATCGACCAATATCCCTAATGTTTTAGTCGATTTTTCGATAACTTCTTATGGATGTGTATTTTTTTTAACGTTTAATCTATTCAGGAAGATCCTTCGGTGATCTCATATACTTTTCTGCGACGTGCATCTTGCAGTTTTGCAGAAAATCGCCGAAAATTCCAAAATTCTTATCAAAAATTTCATCGAAATGACATAATGGACATTTCCTCATAAATATTTTAATTCCAACGTAATAGTGCGGTAATTTTAGGCACTGAAGGTTTTAATTGCGAATTTGAAAATTTTCTATGTGTACATCTCAAGCATATAGATAGTAAAGCAAGTTCGTTTTGTTTGTATACCAGGCAAATACCTATTTAAATGCAAATTTTTCCATTTTGCGAAGACGGTGCTTTTGGTTGTCACATTCTCCCGGCCTAATAGAAAAATCAGTGACAACACATGTCAAACTCTAAACTGGTATGTGGTGCTTTATATACTGGGTGTTTAGTTATAGCAAACAAAATCACAAAGTAAAGTGATAGAAGGAGTTGCATATATAGGGTGGACTGGACGTTTGGTGGTATATAAATGTTGGAAAAAATGTGAAATTAAAATTATATAGGGTGATTAAAAAACTGTTATATGATGTGGACATAAGCAAATCATATACAGGATGGTTGAAATATATGCTGCAGTTGAATTATATTTATACAGTGTGATTAAAAAATTATTTCTTTTATAGCCCATAAGAAGTTGCATAAAGTGTGGAGAGGAATTAATGTTACACAGGACGATAATATAAAATCTAAAAAATGAACTAATTTATGGGCTAGCCCACAAGGAGTTATATACTATGGTTGAAATATAGGACGGATTTGACTCCGGATATATATGATGGATTCTACTCCGTCCTATAGAAGGCAGCTAACAAATTTATGCTTGTCTGTGGGCAGTCGTATGTACAGGATGGTTGGTATATAGGTTGGAGTGGAATTATCTATAGTTATACAGGATTGTCAAAAAAAGTTGAAAAAAGGTTACATGGCGTAGTCCATAAGGCATAAATATATTTTGGGCTTATTAAGTCAACGCGTACTAGTACATTTTGTTTGTAAAGATTTACCTGTCAATTTAAATGAGAAAGTATCATTGTGTAATGTTGAGGCTTTCGATGTTACCTGGTTCTGTCTATTAAGGTTATACATACAAAATAAAAAATAAAGAATAAAAACTACCTGTGTTCAAAAATACTAAAACGTTGAAAATAAAACATTTTTAAAAATATATAACCGACTTCTACCTATAACTAAAAAGTTAAAAATAATTATAACAAAATACAACTCTAGCAAATAAATAACACATTCAATGTTGTTAGGTACCTACCCAGGACGTAAAAAATGTAAACATTAAAAGGTGCTCATTCTATACAAATTAATTACCTACCAATCTAGTATATTTTTGAAGTCGGTGCCAAGCAACAATCAAGTTTGATGAATTAGTAGATAAGTACGCAATGAAGGATTTTAGATTTGCTTGGCACCGACTTCAAAAATATACTAGATTTGTAGGTAATTAATTTGTACAGAATGAGCACCTTTTAATGTTTACATTTTTTACTTCCTGGGTAGGTACCTAACCACATTGAATGTGTTATTTATTTGCTAGAGTTGTATTTTGTTATAATTATTTTTAGCTTTTTAGTTATAGGTAGAAGTCGGTTATATTTTTTTGTAAATGTTTTATTGAAAGACTGTTGTATTTTGTGTGTGCAAGGACGATATATTGAATTATCTCTGTACAAATAAATTGTATCATATATATTATATATATATATATATATGTGTCAATCACGTAACACATCAGAAGATTTTTGATTCAGAACCTTATTTATGTCTTTGTTTTGTAAGTGGAACAAAAAAATGCAACCTATGATTGTGGAAAAGTATAGTTAATTATTTTATTATTGTACAACAAAGGCCTATGGTGAGTCTGCTATGACAAAACAAGTGTTTACAAGTGGTATAAGCGTTTCCAAGATGGCCGTGAAGACGTTGAAGATGGCAAAACCCCCGGCCGCCCCAGCACATAAATAACCGATGAAAACGTGAAAAAAACAGATAGAAATGATTATGAACGATGCCATGAATATTTTGCGAAAGTTTTGGGTATGAAACGCGTGGAAGGAAAATTTGTCCCAAAATTGTTGGATTTTGAACAAAAACAGCGGCGTACGGAAGTTGCTGAGGTGTCACTACATGAAGTCAATGTCGACTGAGATTCCCTCAAAAGACTAATAGCAGGTCACAAAACATGGGTTTATGGATATGACGTCAAAACAAAGACTCAATCGTCAACTATATGCCGATATTCGTTTCGCGTTTAAATGTTAAATACATGCTATTCATTAAAAAAATCGTTAATTTCTTAACAGACTCTATAAAGGAACAATATCATATTATTTATTACACAATTGATGTAAGATGTTATCTAAAATTCATACGTGTGTAGAATTTATTATGAAAGTGATAATTAATGAAAATTATAATTAGTTTCTTCGGTAAAATGTTAATAACAATAATTTTATCGGCGATAATTGGTCTGATATTGTAAAAATTGCTGTATTTGTTTTGCAACAAAAATTTGTTATATATGTATGACCTTTTGTAATTGTAACATTTTTATCGGTTTACTTCAGGATACTGTGAGATATTATACCAGGTGTCTCAAGTGTAAGTGGAAGTCAATACTGTTATGTATTATTTCATCAATAGATGTAAAAAAATGTTATTAAATTGGAGATAATATTGCTGAGGCAAGTGTCTAAAGCTTTTAAAATAATTTCTATTATCACTGGATATGAAATGATCTTTTGTCAGGCTCAAAGCAATTGTCCAGATTAAATTTATAATGAAACTTATACAATTATTTAACATGTATTTTGTGGAATTGTTTAGTATTTTATATGCAGTTCAGTAAATGTATAATCACTGAAAAAGTAATTACTAACTATTTAATTTGATGCAACAATATTACAATAAGCAAATATCGCTATTACCGCAAATTCGTTTTGGTTGTAATTTGAAAACATTTTCTTTAGCGAAAACCTCATTTTTTTACTTACTTGCAATAAAAATTGTTTGTCAACCGCTTTTGTTACTCTTCTTGTATTTAACAATGTTACTCAAAATAAAAACAATTACTTTTCTTTTCATGACAAGACGATTTCCACATAGTTTCAGTGGTAGTTTTGATGGTATATTGAAACATAATTTGTCACGGAAGATTATTTGCTACGCACATATAACTTTAGTTTATTGAAAGCATTAATTTTATATAAGCATTCATAATAGAATTCAATAAAAATCAAAATGTTTAAATGACTTGGAAAAAAATTAATGAATACTATTTATTACTATATACTATTATTTACAGTGTGGAAATACACAATCCTTGTTTTTGTCTTTATATTTATGATGGTAAAGCGGATGCTGAGCAATACGTTTAATGATTATGGAAGTATAAAATTTCGTGTCAAAAAATAAAACGTGGATCCATTGAATTGATTATTAATAAAATAATCTAGTAAAGGTTTATACGAGAATATCAGCATTCAAATATTTATGAAATCATTTTCAGAAAATTATCAGAAACGATATTTACAGCTGGAATTATTGTTGGTCTAGATAACAGATATTATCTTGAAGAATTTCCAAACGCTCACAAAAGCTTGAAATCGGTTTACAAATACGCCATAAGAAACCATTTAAAGCATAAAAGAAAACTGTAATCCAAGAAAGGCAATGGCTAAATGATTTGTGTAATGAGTTGAATTTTTGTCAAAACAATAAATTTGGAATGGTGTACACAACCTGGGATTTTGAGTTCGAAAAACAGTTAATAGTAAAGAGTAAAATAGTAATAAAAAATGGAAATGCTGTGGAACCTTTGGTGTGTCACAAATGAAATAATTTGGTCAAGTGCGAGTTGGACTCGCATTGTAAGGGTTCCGTACCACCTTCAAGATTCGCTGTATTTAGTTTTCTAATTTGGCTCCCAAAAATTAACATTAGAGTTTTATTTTACTAATAAACTTTCAGGAAAGCCTTTTATAATCTATTGTCTGAATTTTGAGGCTCTATAGATTGGAAGATAAAGGGCAAAATAGGTCAAGTTTTAAATTATAAATTATTAAATCTGCTATTCAGATTATTTAAAAATACAAATAAAATATATTTTTCAAAATTTAAATAGTATAGTTTCTAAAATGGGAATTAAGTCGATGTTTAATATCTTTGCTAATATCTTTTAAACAAATGATTTAAAAATATGATATATTTGTATTTCACATAATGAGTCTTTTATTTGATATGTTACATGATTCGTTTGAAAATTGAATTTTTATTTTCCATTTAATTGTATAATTTGTCCCTAAAATTACCATGGAGGTTTTCTAATAATTTTTCTTATAAATCTCAAGTGAGTCCCAGTACCCCTAATTATTTTCAAAATTTTAGGTACTATGGTTTCGGAAATAAAGCGAGAAATGAGAATTTTTTATATCTTCATGTTAATATCTTGTAAACAATTAATTTTAAAAAGATGAAAAATATGTATTTGTATTCCTCATAACAAGCCCCTTCATTTGATATATTGCATGACACCTTAAAAAAATATTTTTTATTTTCCGTTTATTTTTATAAATTGCCCCCCATTATTAATATTAAAGATTTATTCGTATTTTTCCTGTAAATAAAAAAACTAGGTCTTATAGTTTGGGGAATAAAGGGGGGAATGGGTAATTTTTTTAATATTTTTTTTAATATATTTTAAAATATTTATTTAAAAAAAAATTAAAAAAATATGTTTGTATTAGTCATAATGAGCCCTGTGATTTGATATATTACATGATACGTTAGAAATAAGTTTAATTTTTTATTTTCCATTTAATTCTATAATTTGCCCCCCAAAATGAATATTAGGGGATTCTCCTTATTTTTCCAGTAAAGTTCAGGTGAGGCGCTATACCTATATTATTTTTCAAAATTTTACAGCTTATGGTTTCGGAGATAAAAGGGGAGGAATGGGTAACATTTTTTATATTTTTGTTAATAACTTTTAATTAATTTATTTTAAAAATATGAAAAAAATATATTTGTTTTCGTCATAATGAGTCCTTTCATTTGATATATAACATTATGAGTTAGAAACAATTTTAATTTTATATTTTCCATTTAATTCTATAATTTGCCCCCCAAAATAAATGTTAGGGGTTTCTCCTTAATTTTCCAGTAAAGCTCAGGTGAGGGGCTATAGCTCAATTTTTTTTCAAAATTTTCCAGCTTATGGTTTCGGAGATAAGGGGGGGGAATGGGTAATTTTTTTTATATTTTTGTTAATATCTTTTAATTTATTAATTTTAAAAATATGAAAAAAATATGTTTGTTTTCGTCGTAATGAGCCCTTTCATCTGATATATAACATGATGGGTTAGAAACAATTTTAATTTTATATTTTCCATTTAATTCTGTAATTTGCCCCCCAAAATGAAAAGTATAGGTTTCTCCTTATTTTTCCAGTAAACTTCAGGTCAGAACCTATAAAACTATTTTTTTTCAAAACTTTACGTTTTATAGTTTCGGAGATAAGGGGGGGGGAATGGGTAAATTTTGGTATATTTTCTTTAATATCTTTTTAATTAATTTTTTTTTTAATATGAAAAAAATATATTTGTGTTCCTCAGAATGAGACCTTTCATTTGATATATTATATGATGAGTTTGAATTTTTTTTTATTTTTAAATTTTTATTTAATTCTATAATTTGCCCCCAAAATTAACATTAATGGTTTCTCCTTATTTTTCCTGTAAATTTCGGGCAACTTTCTATATTTTCTATTTTTTTCAAAATTTTAGGTTCAGTAGTTTCGGAGAGCAGAGGGGAACGGTCGATTTTTTTAGTTTTTCCCCCCAAAAGTACCCCTAAAATCAAAATTTCTTCTTTTGCGATATGTGCTCCTGATCAGGTCACCAAACTATATCTTCATACCAAATTTCAACCTCTTCCGTCCAGTAGTTTAGGAGAAAATGGGTGTGATGTGACAGAGGCAGAAATCCTGAGTGATATTATAAGGGTATCCGTATACTGTATATACGGAACCCTAAAAACACAGTTTTGCACCCTAACACCAAACCTTTATTTTCAACACTCAACGCACGTTTCAACAACTCTAAGTTGTCATCATCATGGAGTGGATTGATGATGACAACTTAGAGTTGCTGAAAAGGCGTTAAGAGTTTGAAATACAGGTTTGGTGTTAGGGATCAAAACTGCATTTTTTCAATAAAAAAATAACAAATTAATATTGATAGTTGAATAAAGTTCAGATTATAATTAAAAGAAGAGAGGTCGTCGTTTGAGATTGAACGACGGAACAGAATAGAGAATGCCTCTTAGGAAATATACTTCCCGTCTCTCTTTATCATCCCGTCGCTGTTTCTCTTCATTTAATTAAAATTTAAAATTTGTTGTATTATAATAATTTTAACCTACTTCAACTATTTAATATTTTAGTAATAACAATATATAACGAGATCCCTTTAATGATAACAGATTAAATTATGAGAACATTATTTAATTGCTTAGATATTTTTAAATATCAGAGCATTTCTGGACAGGGGCGGATCCAGACACGTGCTTCCGGGGGGGATTTCTGTCTCAGGGGGCGATTTCATGCTTCGGGGGGTATGATCGCCCCCCGATCCTGTTCTAAAGTTACCTAAATTTCATTTTATACCCAGATTTCTTGGGCTACTATATTAAAAATAGCATTTGTGAGGTTTAAACTCATAGAAGTTACCTTTTTCTAGGCGCTTGGAGTGAAGGAGTTAAGATTACCTGGTTCTAATATTAAATTTACTAACTTTGAGGCTCTCGGTGAACATTTTTCAAAATAGCTGCTGTAATATAGTTCAGTCTAATACCTACCAAAACTTGTATCTGTTTCAGGGGCGGATCCAAGCACGAGCTTCCGGGGGGGGGATTTCATGGTTCAGGTGGGGCGATCCTGTACTCAATTTCCCACAATATAGTTTTAAACCCATATTTCTTGGAGTATTACAATAAAAATAGTCGTTATGTGGTTTAAACCTATATGTCACCTGCTTCTAGGCTCTTGGAGTTAAGATTACCTCGTTTTAATATTAAGTTTAAAAACTTTAAGGCTCTCGGTGGGGGCGACCGTTCCCATCGCCCTCCCCTCAATTTGACTAATGATAAGTATCAGAAAATAATTTAATTCCTTTGAAATATTTATTGTATTATGGTAGGTAATAAGTGTGTAAATTCACATGGTACTCAAACATGATTTCATAAATAATCATTTTTTCACACAAACAGACAAACTTCGTTTGGTTTCAAATTCAAAGTATTTTTAATAACACCCTTTGTTATGTATCTTTCTTATCTTAAACAAACATGCATGTTATAGCCATTTCCTCTTATATTCATTGATAATTATAGATTTAGTAATGAACATAACAGAAAATAGCCGTAGCATGTTGTTTAACATATCTAATACCACAAAACGATAAGTTTTTGTTTATGTTCTTTAAGTCTTATGAAGTCTTAGAGCATCTACTGCCTAGAGATAGCCTGCAGTGCATAACTATCGTGCGAAGGCTAGAAAGAGAGGGCAATAGAGAGGGGAAGAAGCTATTTCACTCGATTGGTTGTACTTACCAATCGATTGAAATAGCCTCTTACTCTCTCCAGAGTGCGTATAAGAAGAATGTTGCCAAGGTACAGGCTAAATGCTGAGTAAATCTCACGATATCTGTATAATTTTATCGTTTTGGTAATCTTAGTTAAGTTTTATTCAATTTAAGCTGTAAAAATACAAACCGCCTAAAATATAAAATGTTGACAACAATAGTTATCCAAAGATTTCAGCATCAACCTGAATTTAGTTGACAAATTACATGTTACAAATTAAAGAGAGTTGCTGTTTGCGTACTTATGATAGTCAGGGAATTTAAAAATGAAACTGACTGCTCCAATTAGGTTTCAGAAATTTTTTAATAATTCTATTATTAACATTTTATTTGTTAAGATCAAATTGGTAGGTGCATTAAATGGTTTGTTGCCTATTTTTTATACTTTGTAGGTAGTTAATTTTAGTATCAACTGCTAATATCAATGTTTGATCTCTTGAAATATATTGTTCGATAAGTCGAATGCGTAAAAATTAGATTTTTTAGGAATTTACTCTTCAATCAATGTGACAACCCTGCATGATTATTAAAAATGTGCACGGGTCTGTACAGTTGCATAACATACAGTGCGTCGTATTGTCGATTTTAAATTGATTCGTATAGGGGAAAATGGCCGTGACTTCCGGGCTTTGCACCACTCTCCTTATACGTATTCTGGCTCTCTCTATTGCCCCCTCTTTTTATCCTTGGCACCACATGTGTGCATTGCATGCTACCTTTAGACGATGTATGCTCTAAGTATGAAATACTTGCTCCAAGGTCCGAATTTAAGAATATTGAATTTTTAAATATTTAAGATTAATTCATCCAAATATTATTCACAAGTGTTATTGTAAAATATTTATATACTTTATAATATTATATTATATATACACACTTATGTGTTGGCCGCCGTAAGAAACTTTTGATTCAATATAAAAAGTGAAATAATAAATTCGTTGCTCCAAATGTTCATGAATACCAAAATGATCTCCATATTTGAATCAAATAAACAATAAAAATTAAATTCAAACATTTTGAAGACGCCATACAGATTTTGAATAACCTACGGCAAGATTTGCTTAAAGAATGAATGAATCAAAAACCACATGAGATCATTGACGAAACACTCGATTTCAAATAGGTGCATAAATTCTGTTATTAAATAATAGATTTACGTAAACATTTGAATACATATCTAATACTTTCACTTATTACTAAAATTGGTGAAAATCTGTTCAATAATAACGTCACCGTTTGTATTATTCATTAAGTTATAACAGTGTAATGGTTTTTAAATTACAGAATTTACAAGTCGCCGTTAAAAGGTCTTTTTCGAATTAATAAGCTCTACTTTGCATATATTACGAGTTTGTACGGTTTTATGGTAGAATTTCTTATTTCACCTTAACCTTTTCTTTTTTTTACAATTGACGGGATGAAACAGTCAATAATTGACACATTTTTTAATGAAATGGTTAAATTTGTACACGCGACATGTAAAGACCGACATCTGGGATTTTCGGGGATACTAGCACACAAAGGTTCCCAATCTTGAGCCGTTCCATGTAATTGCTGTTATCCTGTAACTCCTAGATTAAAATGTCACGATAAAATTTTCAGGTTAACTTCACCTGTCAGAGATATTGAATACTCTCTTCGAGGTGTCATTCTTTTGTACCCAAGACAAATCGTAGATGTTGGTCTTTACATCTCGCGTGTACAAATTTACCGATAGGTATTAAATATATCAATAAGTGTTCGGGAAGACATTCTCTTGTGGGAAGCGTAACTCATGAAGGTTCCCTGACCAGAAACAATATGTATTGGACTTCCATCGGCTTGAAATAGTTGATCTCACAACGTTTCAATAGCTTTGGATGTACTATAGTCATCAGGTGAATGATGGGAGCTTCAGGTTATTCATTCATTGGGTCTTATACGGTCCAATCAGCATCGTCATACCTGGCGGTTGGTTGTCGGTGATGAGTGGCGGCAGTGGCCCAAGAAGGGCTCTCTAAATGTTTTTAATTTAAAAATCTGAATTCCCCATCATTCATCTGATGACGATAGCAGATCCAAAGCTATTGAAACGTTGTGAGATCAATCATTTCAAGACGATGGAAGTCCAAGGAAACTTCGAGGAACGAGTTACATCGTCTACCAGCTTCAGACTAACATGTATTGTATATATAGCATACAAAAGACACCTTGACGAGAGTATGAAAAGGTTAAAGTAATATTTGAACAGTCACTGTCGGCATTACATTATCTTATGGCTACAACTAAGGGTATGTCCTTTGTGGACAGTGGTTGTACATTGACATCCGTTTCTATCATTGAAAGTGGAACGAAAACTGATTGAATCCCATTTGGTTCAACCAAAAAACCTCAGAATCATATGTTAAATTGTTTTATTAAATAATGTAGGCTCTCACGACCACTATTATAATCAATCAGAAAACGGGCTATCCGAGTTTAATGCCCGTGGTCTGTAAGTATTTCTTCATGCCAATGTTTAATCTATTGTTGCTGCAAAAATCTTAAACGGCGATTGCCAAATGCTCAGAATGATGTTCCCTGTGACTTGTCAGTGACAATAACAGCTGTATTCTATACAGTGGCTTCAAGTCTTTGTGACGTATAGTCATAATTCATAAGGCCGGTAAAGCTAGTTGAAGCAGATGGTATTAATAAACAGAAAAGCCTTATTACCACAGATCATACAACAGAGGAGTCATTACGCTATATAAAGAAAGGATCGGATCCCATTGCCTATGTACTAGAAATATACTGTCAAGGCCATTTTTAAACTAATTAGAATGCTACAGCGCAGGGTGGAATCTGCCGAAAACAGAGAAGACCTTTTTTACATCATAGCGTATTTCTTTCGCATGTGGTGTGGAGAGAGTTATCAAGACCATTTGAAAAACGAGCAAAATTATGAATGATGCCAATTCGTCTCAATGTCGCAACCAATTGCATATAAAAGAGCAGATAATGCCATCACTGATAAGTTAGAGGAAGACCAGTATTCAAGATAAATATTTCATGGATTGTCTTATACACTATGCTTTGGTGGAGTCATCGGTAATAAAAATATGAAAAAAATATTCGGAACATGGGATAAATTGAAAATAGATTGGATTAGTTCCAGAATATCTCGAAGTTGTCCTATTTTTTTTTTTTTCAATAACAGCTTAGGCCGTTTCTTAGAAAATCGAGAAAAAAAATTGAAAAACTTTCTTATACGGTAAAATTTGGTGGAGTCGCTGGATTAGAATTTAACTGTTCGGAACTTGGGGTAAATTGTAAATAAATTGAACTAATCAAAATAAATGTCAGTTAATATGTATATACAGTGTGTAGTCATAAATCAAATAATTTCTTTTTATTAATAATTTTAATAGAAAAAGTTATTCTTCATAAACAGATTTACATGGTCTAAAACGTAAACAGTAGTCATTCCATGTCACTGTTTTAACTGTAGACAAGAATTGTTATCAAAGATGAATTTTGATTAGAAATTAAAGTATCTTCATTTTTGTTAAGATCTTAAATTGTTATCAAATAGAAGTAATTAGAATTAATAACTGCATCTACTTATACCATTGCACTAAAAATTGTATAAGTATTTCTGTAACCTTTCCAAAATATATCATTTTAGCTTAAAAGTGAGGTACCTTTATTTTTTATAATATCTCAAATTGTAATCAAACAAAGTTTATTAGAATTGAAAACTGCATGCCATTTTGCTGTATTATTGAAAATTGTGATAAATAGAAATTTGATTGGAAATAAATCGAAATAAGTCAGTTAATCAACTTCAAGGTGGAAGTTCTCAGTTGGTTTCTATATACAGTGTGTCTTCATAAGTTGAATTCAAACGGAAAACGTTCTTATGGATATTATTTAGAGAAAAAGTTATTCTTTATAAAAATATTTGCATGGTCGGAAATGTATACTGTAATCATTATATGTCACTTTTTCAACTGTTTACGAGGTTTGTGAGCAAATATGAATTAGGCTTAAAAGTAAAATATTTTTCATAATATATACAATTCTTATCAAACAGAGGTAATAAGAATTACAAAATGCACCTAATTATGCCACATCACTAAAAATTGTATTATAGATATTGATGTCACTTTTCCAGTTTGTGTAATAGGTTTGATAAAGAATATAAATTTTGTTTGAGTAAACTACCTTTATTTTCAATAATAACTCAAATTGTTATCAGACAAAGTTAATTAGAATTGAAAATTACGTCCTATTATGTTATATTAATTAAAACTGTATAACGATTTATTATAAGATACCGATATTAAATGAATGTCTGTATAATTAACAGACTTAAAGAATGATGATACTCAGATCGTTTGCAATGTAATAGATCCACCTAAGTTAGAAATATATACAAAATGTTTTTAATACATATCTAGATAACAAGTTATTCTATTCAACAGTAAACAAGGTTGGTCTAACTAATAAATGATGTTTGAATAGCGAAGTTGGGAAGTACAACTTAAAATGTGCTTCCCAAAATGGCTTGGCACCGACTTCGTAAAAAGTTTTTAATTGTTGTACCAAAAAAATATTTCATGCTTTTTAGTTAATTTTTTTGAAGTCGTTTTGTTAATGTATTTATTATAAATACGATTAATGCCTTAACAAATTTATATTATATTACTAAGATTTCAAAAAGAAACCGTCTTTAAATATTGCTACAAAAAAACTCACTTAATACTTTCACTTTAAACGCATTTCTCACTTCAAATTCCTTTACATTTATATCAATTCAATTGAATGTTTGAATGTATCAGATCGACAATAATATTAAATATTATTAACAGTTATACAACGGTAAATAAACATTCAATGACTTAATTATAAGATTATTATAGTAACCCATTTAATGTACTATAAGTATCCTTCCGGTCATTCAATACTTTACGATTGTCTATAAACAATAACAATGGAAAAAAAAATTGTTGCCTTATCAAGCGTGGACTATGAGCGTTCTGTATTCTTTAGTAGATCCGTTTGATGTTCGTTTAAACTTGACAATTGAAAACGACCAAGGAGAGATATTTCCCAATTTTGTATAAGATGTGAGGTATATTTGTCTCTAGTTCGATATTTGTTTAGAAAAAATTATTTTATTGTTTATTGTCATTTGTGTTAGATGATTTACGGAATTCCCGTATTTGATTTGTGTTACCTGCATTCAATGATAGCTAGGATGGTACTGTCTTCTTAGACTCTAAATCTGCTACAATTGACAATCTTTGAAAATATTCTATATATACTCACTGACAAAGAAATACCCAGAAGGAGATATTTAAATTTAATATTGTTTTAATAAAACATACCTGATGCTAGAGTAAGGAGTAAATGACTAAAATTTAGTAGTTTGGTGAATGTTTTTTCATATAAACTTTTTATTATCAATTAATATTGTAATTGTCTTCTAAACGTTGTTTGTGGCATATTCTTGATTACTTTTATGTTTTTTTGGGCAATAACACCACAATAGAAATAAAACGACGTATATTGCAGGAATACCAAACGTTGCAAAGTCTATTCAGACTTCGTTGTCAATAAATATAAAGCCATTGACAACGAAGTCAGAATAGACTTTGAAACGTTTGGTATTCCTGCAATATACGTCGTTTTATTTCTATTGTGGTGTTATCGCCCAAAAAAACATAAAATAAATTAATATTGTAGTCGTTTTTTGCATTTTTTTAAATTCACCAAAAACAAACAATTTGATGTATCCAAAATCGATGTTTAGTTGTCTTCTAAATGTTATTTGTCTCATATTCTGGATTATTTTTATGTTTTCTTGGGAAATAACACCACAATCGAAATAAAAAGCTTTATATTAAAAGAAAAACCAAATGTTTCTAAGTTTATTGTGACTGTTATCAATAACTTTAAAAAGATATTGAAAATGTAAATTGCAAATTGAAAGTTTGATTTATAATATTTAAGTTGACATAAAGATTTGTTGTTTTTAGATATACAGGTAGCACAAGAAATCTAAAAGATCAAGTATTATAGTTAAACAGCTTTCAAATTGGAAGGATTTGAAAGAATTGTCTTTAGAATTTATGAGTGGCGTTCCTAGGTACGACTTGTTATAAGATAGCGCATTCACCAAAAATGTGATCAAAGAATTCGTTAATTTCAGAGATCCCATTAACTTCATAATGGAGAACCTAATAAAAACCTTCTGAACTATTCCGATACTGGGTTGTTCAAAAGAAGATGACCATTAATAATTTCTTTCTTAATTGTCCGTAACCAGATACGATGGAATTCTAAAGAAGTAGAAGCGATACAATCGTCTTCATTCAAAAGAATTAAGGCAAACTCTTTTATTTTTCGTTTTAGGTTAGGTTATTCTTTGCGTAATATAGTTGAATTGTCAAATTGTATTTTATGGCCTAGATCCCAAGCATGTTCACAAATTTTCGATTTTTCAAAGTGTCGTTTCTTTATGTAACTCTTGTGTTAATTTATTCGTACGTTTAATGGTCTCGATGTTTCTCCAAGATAAAATTGATGGCATTCGCAAGGAATCTTGTATATGCAATTTTTTGAGTTCTGAGTTTTGTTGGTTGGTTTTGTTTACGATATTAGTGATTTCAGTGTATTTCTTGTTTGGAATGCTGTTTTAACATTAAATCTGTTGCTAACTCTTTTCAGTCTTTCTGACAGACCCTGTATATATGGTATAGTAGGAACTGTAATCTGGTTGTCCTGAGTAGCAGTGTTAATAAGAGAAGTTCTGTGTTGATTCGGAAGGTTTGTTCTCTGTTCAAGTCTGTTTAACTCTTTGATGGTAAATTTTGTGGGGTAATTGTTTCCAGTGAGAACATTTATTATAATTGTTTTTTCTGTGTTGAATTTATTATCATCAGAACAGTTGGTCTTTGTTCTATCATATAATGACTTAATAACACCTTTCTTTACTGTATCCGGTTGATTTGAATTGAGATTTAGGTATCTGTTGGTATACGTTGGTTTTCTATAAATATCTTATTCGAATGAAGATTCTGTTTTTGTTATTAATATGTCTTATAGGGTTAATTTGATAGTTGGTTCTTTGTTATTTATGTCATTTAATAGTTTATCTAGTCTTCAAGATTATGTTCCCAAATTACGAAAATGTCGTCAACGTAACGCCACCAAACTAAAGGTTTATTTTTTTTTGATAAAATTACTTGTTGTTCAAATTTTTCCATAAATATGTTACTTAATGCTGGTGAGAGGCAATAACTCATGACCATGCCAAATTATTATTGGTAAAAGGCAGCGTTTAATTGAAAGTATGTAGTTTTGGTACAATATGTTAGTAGTTCCATTATTGTTTCAACTGATAACTGAGTTCGTTGACTTAATAAAGAGTCCCGTTATAGTCACTAGCGGATCCAGAGGGGGGGCTAAGAGGCTGAAGCTCCCCTCCCAAAATCATCTAAATGATATGCTTTTTTAGTGTTTATTGTGCTAAAATCAACCTTCAATGACGTCAATCCCCCCCCCAAATGCGATCAAGCCCCTCCCAAATGAAAATCTTGGATCCGCCCCTGGTTATAGTAGTTGCTTTACTATAGGAAGTGTTTTGGAAACAGGAATATTGTTATAAAGATTTACTATATCAAAACTTGTTATTGTAATGGTATTTTTATATTCTATATAGATAGTTTTTCCAAGAAACGGCACTGTTTTTTAGGTGAGAAACAGAACTTCCTGTAAGAGGACGAATAATGTTTAAAAGAAATTTTGAAAGTTATATCTAAAAACAACAATTTTTTCATATGTCAACAAATTTGCAATTTACATTTTCAATACGTATTTTAAAGTCATTGATAACGAAGTCAGAATCGACTTTGAAACTTTTGGTTTTTCTTTCAATATACGGTTGTGGTGTTATTTAGCAAGAAAACATAAAAATAATCGATGTTTATGTTAAAATGCCTTGAGTATACGTGTACCCCGAATGTATCGCCAACTAAGTAAATTTGAAAAAGGTCGAATTATTGGTTTACGGTAAGCGGGTTTTTGTACATCTGTTGTACATCTGTGACACTCCAAAGGTTCCATAGTTTGCCCAGAGCTCATAATATTGTTGTACACAGTGTCTTTAAATAAAAATCGATTCGCAAGGACTAGGTTCCAAAAAATACCAACTTAGAGTTTTAGAAATAATTTACAACGCTACATAACATTCATGCAATGATTAACGTTGATGGTCGTTGCTGCTAATGTTCTGTAATACGAACGTACCCGCAGAGTCGCGTAAATGCCAAGCCACTTAATAATTTCTTGGAATGCCATTTAAATTATAATCGAAGCGGTATTTTTTTCTCCGTTCGCTCATCTTTTACCTTAACCTTTGTATCCTGATGATATTTATTCGTGGTCGAAAGTATTGCCGCATATCTTCTTACATCCTGAGGCGGTATTCGACTTAATTTGTTGCAAGCGCATCGCCGAGACTTTCAAAATCACGAAAAAATAATTTAATTTACATTCCTCGCAACAACGACGGTTTTTATTTCGATTTTGTTGTAATCGTTGCGTAAACGAAGAACCATCGGACTGCATAGCAAAGTATACGTATGTTAACGATAACAACATGTTTTCTTCATTTAGAGACTATCATTTTGTTAGCTTTTGCTGATCTTGCCATCTACTAGATGGCCTGTCAAGTCATATTTTGTCTGGCCTACTTCCAGTTTTGCATATTCCATCTAGTCATCTATTTTTTCTACGTGGTGATACTTAGGTGGAAGATAATTTTGAGTTCCAACTCTTCTTACGTCACTTTAGGCTACACCTTCGAAATATTTAAAGGAAATGTTTTACAACTGATAACAATTTGTCAGTGATATTTAAATTTTCAAAATTTCTAATGCCGTGAGGGTTTTTGCCTAATATTACAACATTCAGAGGCGACAATGCCAGTTGATCCCTTTGAGCAGCAGAGACAAAACGGAGACATGTCAAGGAAAGGGCAAAGATAAGAAAAGGACAAGTCACAGCTAAGAAGGGGAAAAGACAGACAGGCACATGCAAGATGAGGCCCAAAGAGACAAGGATAAAATGTAGAGATAAGGCAGACACAAGACTGAGATAACACAGAGACAAGTCAGATGCTATTTCGAGAAAAGGCAAACAAGATGTAGTAGAAATAACAACAACAACAAGCTTGCAGGATTGTATAGACTCTACTTCGAACTTGTGAATTCCACGCATAGTCACAATTTCATAACCTTTTCTTAGTGGACACTAGGCTGATGATGGATGTCAAGATCTTTTTTATATGACCAATCTTATTTGGGGAACATCCTTATTTTAGGCATCACACACACTTCTAGCCTACATAAATACCTTTTCTGAGGACGCTATCTGATATGTCGGGAATCTCAAAAGCGATTGAATGAAAATGTTCTGGCAAGCATCTGATAGAAGCTCAAACTACATTTCTTTTGTTCTAAAGAGGAATGAGCTGCACACTGGCCCACCTTCAAAGTGATTCTATTAAATTATTTTCCAGTTTTGTGTGGCCTATAGCGATGTCGTCCTGTTTTTCCCTTTCACAAGCATTTTCTTACTTTCGACCTTGGCATTTAAATTGCCCGTCTCCTGTTTGGTGTTATGCTGTTGACTATTTTCAGTTCAACACAACAATAAACCCCACAACGTGACTTTAACAATTTTAGAAAGAGAGTCCTTACATAGAGCATCTATGGCTTATTTTATCTATGAAAATTCAGAATTCAGACGAGTTGGGACAAAATTGGAAAAAGATTGCTTCAGTCAATTACGATGACATTAATGAAAAATAATTAGGATCTGGATTTAATATAATGCTGAAAATTATCCATTCAAGTAAAAGACTAATAGTATCTCGGGACTATATCATCCTTTGAAAGAAACAAAATACATTACCAAATGTACAAATAGTATTGAGAATTGTAGTAGGGAACATAACATATCCAAAGGCTTTTAAGGAAACTGACAAGTTTGCTTCTGATGCCCATAGAACGGGATGTGCACAATGAAATAGACTTTAAGGACACTTTAATCAATCAACATAGATTTAAAGCACTAAGCGTTTATGCGAAAACTTACTCCTGAAAATTGTAATTACAGATTATTTAAAGTGATTTTAATTATAATTATATAAAATAAATAAAATAAAATAAAAACTGAATAATTCTATAATCTTGCTGATCTGTTACTTTTGCTTGTTTAATAATATAGTCCTCTATCATATTCATAAGTTATCATTATCCTAAAGCAGGCAGGGCCTAGAACTAATGGTTATATGTCACACCTTTACTAATTGAAATTGTCAGAATTCTGTCTAATTATTCAACCAATTTTTCCCGTCGAAATGTCAGGCCAAACCAACACAACCGCACAGATAGACAATTAACGACACTATCAAAAAGTTCTTCTTAGGCAATTAAGAGATGTGAAAGTGCCAGTTCGATTTTGCGGTGTGTATTTATTTTTACATTTGGATAATACCTTTGACATTTAAAATCAATTTCTTGTCGTGGTGATTAAAAAGTATTACCGATGACCTCGATCATAACGATTAAAAGTACTAAATACTGGTGGCAGTTTTAGTACCATCATCTTTTATTATTATTCATTATAATTTTATGTAGTGCGGGTTTCTTGTGGAATTTACAAATAATATAGATTGGAGATTTTCTTGTATACATTTAGGTTCAATTTAAGATTAAATATTACATTAAAAAGTATATTCAGCTCATAAAAGTTGTTCTCGGATTTTTTATAATGTTTTTGTGGCAGTCAAAACATAAATAAAGACAGTTACACCACATGGTCTAAATGCCATACGACCTTCAAATTTTTGCATTTCATTTTAAAAGTAAAGTATCTTTGACAATGGGCATTTGCGCCATCTTGTGTTTTATTTTTGGAACGCTGGTTCTGTCAAAGCCGTAATTTATGTTTAGCTTGTATTAGAATAAAGATTAGTTATTCCATACAATGGAAAGAAAGACATCAAATCGAAAGTGCGGTGTAGTTGATTGTCAAAATACACCAAGAGAAAACCCAAAATTACAATTATACCACTTTCGTGAATTTCCATATCAGTTAGAGATGAAGAAAAAATGAATTGCAGCAGTTCGACATCATGGGTAAATAAATATTAGTATTCGTCATAATGAGCCCTTTGATTTGATATATTAATTGATCCGTTAGAAACTATTATTATTTTGGTATATTTTCGTTAATATCTGTTTACTTAATTTTTTTAAATATGAAAAAAATATATATTTGTATTCCTCAGAATGGGACCTTTCATTATATTACATATATATTACATGATGCGTTTGAAAAAAAAATTATTTTTAAATTTTTATTTAATTCTATAATTTGCCCCCCAAAATTAATACCAATGGTTTCTGCTTATTTTTCCTGTAAAGTTTTTTCAAAATTTTAGGCTCAGTAGTTTCGGAGATCAGGGGGAACGGTCGATTTTTTTAGTTTTTACCCCCGAAGTACACCTAAAATCAAAATTTCTTCTTTTACGATATATACTCTTGATCGGGTCACCAAACTATACATTGATACCAAATTTCAACCTCTTCCGTCCAGTAGTTTAGGAGAAAATTGCTGTGATGTGACAGAGGCAGAAATCCGGAGTGATATTATAAGGGTATCCGTATATTGTATATACGGAACCCTAAAAATGTTTCAAGGGTTTGAAAAAAGAAACAATACAAGGTTATCCATTTGAATTAATAAAGTTCACTATTAGTCCAGAAAAATGGAAGATCTAACAACAATGTAAATACTACCATATGATCGGCCGTTGTTCTAAACTCACATGCCAAATTAACCAAAATTTATAAAAATCGTGGATGCTATTTCCGAGGTAGTTTATGCGTTCTATACTTAATCGTTTATGTAACAATTACGTTGTTCGTTCACTGAAATATACGCTAGTTTGACCATAAAGAAAAGGAAGTCCACAGTACAGTCAGTTTTCTATGCGAAGAATTTAAGAAAATCGATGAGTTGTATAGCTGAAGGATCGGGTTCGTTGACATTCTCGAAGACCACAGACTATCTATAATGCAACAGTAAAGTAACACACCTAAATTAGGACCTCGCGTGCTTATAGTAAGTCACTCATAATACCGTTATGTATTTTAATTAGAACCGTCCCATTGTAATAAATTTAATGCAAATTAGAAATTTTTAATATCTTCAAAAACTAAAATTTGATATCTATTTTGATGTTTTTTTTTGTAAAGATTACAATTGGCAAACAAAACGACAGGATATTTAAAAATTCAAAAGTCTCAATGTCTTGCTTGGACTTTATAGTGGTTGACTTTTTAAAAAACTGTCAAACATTCATTTTTCAAGGAATATTTCTTCTTCAAATCCAATTCTGAAAGACAAATTCCGCGAGTAATAATAATCGATTTTTGTCTAGTTATAGATGGTATTCCACAAGGAACTACACTGAGACCCTTAGTACTTTTACTTGTTTCAGTGGCCTTAATGGCGTATTAAAATGCCTGATGTCATCACACGATTTGCTGATAATATCTACGTGCCTTCAACAAATTTTGGGAAGTCAAATTTTTATATATATCTTAGCGGATCTTCCATAAGAAGAGGTAAATCTATCAAATACCTTGGGATAATAATAGTTTACAAACTCTTCTGGGACAAATAATATTAAGCACCTTTTAAACAGAACAAACTAACCATTTTTATATCCTGTAAGATCTCAAAATTAATGAGCATCCAAATGGTATATTATGCACTGTTTAATAATATAACAAGCTATAGCATTTTAGCGTGAGGTGTGTTAATAGTCTAAATTCCTAGAAAAACTGCAATTTAGAATCCTAAAAGTATTCAACAAGAATTAAGCAAATCCACTCTTCGAGCCCCTTAGATTTGATCAATTATACAGTGTGAGTTTTTTTGATGATCAGTATGGGGATCTCGGAAACTAGCGGAGATAGAGCAATGGTTAAATTGGGAAAGATTTGCAGTTTTACTGGCCCAATTTAATGACATTTTCGGATTTTTGTAAAAAGTTATGGCTTACTAGATATTTTGAAACAACGAAATTCTGTCGAGTTAGTCAAATCCCTCTAGCTCCTATGTTTTTGATTTTATAAAAAAAGTGTAAATATCAAAATTGAAGGGAATTATATCCCGAATATGATTGTCATATCCCCGTTTGCGTGACAGCTCTCGTTTTCGAGATATGACACAAACTTATCTTTTTTTGAATGGAAACCATAGTTGGCTATGACCTCAAAAAAACGGACATTTTTAGAGCTTTTCAACGATGTAATACTCGATATAGTTATGGATGCTTTTCTCTCTTATTTTCACTTTTAATGTAGTTAGCCATGAAATAGATTGATTTATTAATAACTATTCCAAAAAACATTAAACGATTTTTTTATTAGGTATATCAGATATAACGCTAGTTTCCGAGATCTCCATACTGATCATCAAAAAAAAACTCACCCTGTATATGTATGTATGACGCTTTACTTTTCACTATAGATAATCTTGTAGTAAAAAACCATTAATCTCAAAGCTAACTATTATTATTAATATCACAGACATAAATCAATTAGATACATTAGAGTTGCATTTTTATGTAAGGGGTCTTTTAAGTGACAATTTAAAAAAGGTTGCATTTTTTTTCAAAAGACAAAAAACGGTATATATAAGTTTTGGGCATAAATTTATTACTACTTTGAGAGTAAAAAAGATTAAAATATATTTTCACAATTTTTTGTGTCGTTTTTTGATGACTTAACTTTTTTAAAGACATAACAAAAATGAATATTATTATTATTATTTATCTTAATAAAAGACAAAGACTGCAAATCAATACTTGTTCAAGTGGCTATCGCATGAACTGGAGCGAACTTTTTCATACAAAAATAACAAAATGGCGGTTGTTTGAAGGATTTTTGAGGTTATAATGTCTAGTAAAAATAGGAAAATTTATTACTGAACAAAACAAATCTTGTTCATACAATAGCCACTTGAACAAGGATTTTTTTTGTAGTTTTTTTTTATGAATTAAATAGCAAATATTTTGATATTTTTGTATCCTCAAACTAGTATTAAATATACGTGCAGAATTTTAACATTATTTTATGTTTTTCTAGGAAAACAAGGTGAAATTTTCTAAATTGTGACCTAAACGACCCCTTAATAATCTTCCTATTGGATTAAAGCAACTGGATTGTTAAAAAAACAATTAAATCTAGCATAAAAACCTGGATCACCTCAAATGTATAATTTTATAGTGTGTCTCTTACTTTAAATTGTATTAAGTTTCGCTTCGTAAAAAACATATAATATCTATACAGGGTGAGTTTTTTATGATGATCAGTATGGGGATCTCAGAAACTAGCGGAGATAGAGTAATGGTTAAATTGGGAAAGATTTGCAGTTTTACTGTCGATTTAGTCAAATCCCCCTAGCTCCTTTGTTTTTGATTTTATAAAAAAAGTGTAAATATTAAAATTGAAGGGAATGACGTTTCCTCATTTGTGAGTAATTCCATTAGTAGTGCTGAATTGACAGTCGATATTGACAAGTTTTCACGATAAAATGGAATATTCTAACGAAGAAAAACTGAATATGGTGGAATGTTATATCATATGCCATAAAAATTCAGTTCTTGCAGCTGAGGAGATAGCTGCTTCATAGATATTTTAATCAAATTTACGAAGCAGCACAAATAAATGTTTTGGCAATGTTAAATCAAAAGCCATCTACATCAACTCGTGAGATTGCGGCAGAAGCTGGCACATCTCAACAAACTGTAGTTAAGGTACTGAAAGCGCACAAGTTCCACCCGTACAAACTTTCAGTTTCTCAAACTTTGCATGCTGGTGACGAACATCGACGTATTTTGTTTGGTACATAGTTTAGAGACATGTGCCTTGACAATCCACAGTTTCCATTAAAGGTGTTATGGTCAGATGAAACTAGATTTACTAACTGCGGTATGTTCAATAGACACAATGAGCATATCTGGGCTAAAGAAAACCCTTTCCATGTAGAACAAAGACGACCCCAGATAAAATTTGGTTTTAATATTTGGTGTGGTATCATAAGGCCTACTATTCTGGGGCCTTTTATCTATGACGAATCACTTACCGGGGGCGCTACTTGCATATGTTGCAATACACTTTTCAAGACATGTTGCATAATTTGAATTTGAGAACTCGTTTAGAAATTGAGTGGTTCCAACATGATGGAGCACCTGCTCATCACTCATTATTTGTAAGACAGCACTTAGATAATATCTATCCCAACTCTTGGATAGGAAGAACTGGCCCACGCGAATGGCCACCCTGTTCTCCCGATTTGGCAGTTATAGACTTCTATTTATGGGGTGCGCTAAAAACAAAGTATACAAAAGAAAGTTTTAGACAGTTGGTGACCTAAGGGAGGCGGTATTACAAGCAATTGAAGAAATTGATAGGCGGTCTGTGAGGAAAGCGGTAATGTCAATCTTAAAATGATGCAATTTTTGTCTAATAACAATGGTGGACTTTTCGAACATAAATTGTAACCATTATGATGTACTTTATTTTTTAAGTTTTTAGTAAGTGCCTACTTATTTAGTTTTTTCGTTATATCTGATATACCTAATAAAAAAATCGTTCAATGTTTTTTGGAATAGTTATTAATCAATCAATCTATTTCATGGCTACCTACGTTAAAAGTAAAAATAAGAGAGAAAAGCATCCATAACTCCGTTATTTTTATGAATAAATATCGAGTATTATATCGTTGAAAAGCTCTAAAAATGTCAGATTTTTTGAGGTCGTAGCCAACTATGGTTTCCATTCAAAAAAAGATGTTTGTGTAATATCTCGAAAACGAGAGCTGTCACGAAAACGAGGGCATGACAATCATATTCGGGATACAATTCCCTTCAATTTTGATGTTTACACTTTTTTATAAAATCGAAAAAAAAGGAGCTAGAGGGATTTGACTAAATCGACAGAATTTCGTTTTTTCAAAATATCTAGTAGCCATGACTTTTTACAAAAATCCGAAAGTGTCATTAAATTGGGCCAGTAAAACTCTAACTCTTGCTCTATCTCCGCTAGTTTCCGAGATCCCCATACTAATCATAAAAAAAACTCACCCTGTATATGAGTAAAAGTAGTTAGAATTTTTTTTATTATTTAATTTTTTTATTTCTTGTCATAAACTAACCCTAAAAACAGGTATAAAATTAGCTTCATAGATACTTTGAAATAACATAAATATAAAATAAGTTAAAAATCCATAGCCACGCCTATGAAGATAACTTTGCCGCATTAAATAAACTCCCAGAATTTATATTTCCTAAATATTTGGTTGAGACAATATACTAGCAAATAAATTCATTCGTAAATAGAAACTTCACCAGTGACGTGCGGTAACAGTTCTATTAATTGTAAATAACAAAGTAAGACAGTATTTAATACATTATATTATTCTTATGTGTTATTCAATATATTGTAATATTATTCTTGCCTTTAAAAAAATACAGCTTGGGACAGTAGGGAATTATAAGATGAATAAAATTAGGAAAATTAAGAAAAAGTACTGAAAATTCGATATATAATATTCCAATACTTAATTACGTATGCTACGACCCTGGTACCGATCGACCAGACCGACCAGACACGTGCATTTTACCCCAGAATTAGCAGGCAGTTTTTATGTTTTTGTAATGGCAATGACCTAAATAGTAAAAATGCGGGGGTGTGTAGTAAATTTATCTCATTCATCAATTTGAACAAATATTTTCCTACTTAGAAAAGAAGGACTACACCTCCAGTGGCGTAGAAAAAATAAACAAATAAGGTTGACGAACTAGTTTGTTAGTAGTTCTTTTGAAGAACCAATTTATGTAGGTAATGTAAAAACTTTTTTTCAATAATACTATAATTAGTTTGGAAAATAAATTAATAAAAATTACCAACCGACTTAAAAAATTGAAATAGAAGTTGAAAATTATGAACAAAAACATAACACAATAATTTTATTACTTATGTAGGTTAGTAAATATTTATTACTTATTTGATAATATAAAGTTTTTGGGCTTCAATCAATTAATATATGAGGCGTGTAGATACATTATCCACTTTTTAACAATTCACAGAAACAAAGAAAAACTTATAAATTACTTGTACCTTTAGCGGTACAATGTCCTTTATGAAGAAAGAAGCAGTATTCAATGTGCAACTTAATCAATATAATGTAAATTTTGACTTAAAATAACATGCATATTCACTTCCACAATATGGCTGTCCCAATAACTCAATTTAATAAAAAGTGAATAATGTACCTTTTGCGTCTATAAGCCGCATATGTAAATAAAAAATACTATTCCGTTTCGGTATACAGGGTGAGTTTTTTTTGATGATCAGTATGGGGATCTCGGAAACTAGTTATGATCAAACGCAAGCAATAGATGCTAAAGCTTAGACTCTATAAAAAAATATTTTGTAGAAGGGCAGGTTGATAAGGCAGTGACTTTTTGAGGTTCGGCAAACAACCATTTAATTTCTCAGCATAGTCTCCTTTTAACTTGATATACAGGGTGGGTTTTTTTTTGATGATCAGTATGAGGATCTCGGAAACTAGCGGAGATAGAGCAATGGTTAAATTGGGAAAGATTTGCAGTTTTACTGGCCCAATTTAATGACACTTTCGGATTTTTGTAAAAAGTCATGGCTTGCCAGATATTTTGAAAAAACGAAATTCTGTCGAGGTGGTCAAATCAAAATGATTTTATAAAAAAGTGTAAATATCATAATTGAAAAGCATTGTATCCCGAATATGATTGTCATGTCCTCGTTTGCGTGACAACTCTCGTTTTCGAGATATGACACAAACTTATCTTTTTTAAAATATAAACCATAGTTGGCTATGACCTCAAAAAATCACATTTTTAGAGCTTTTCACCATTGTTATTTAGACAAAAATTGCATCTTTTTAAGACATTATACCGCTTTCCTCACAGACCGCCTTTAATTTATTCAATTGCTTGCAATACCGCCTCCCTTAGGTCACCAACTGTCTCATACTTTCTTTTGTGTACTTTGTTTTTTACTGCACACCATAAATAGAAGTCTATAACTATTCGCGTAGGCCATTTCTTCCTATCCACGAGTTTGGATAGATACTATCTAAGTGTTGTCTTACTAATAACGAGTTATGAGTCGGTGCTCCATCATGTTGGAACCACTCAATTTCTAAACGAGTTCTCAAATTCAAATTATGCAACATGTCTTGAAATGCAAGTAGCGCTCCCCAGTAAGTGATTCGTCATTGATAAAAGGCCCCAGAATAGTAGACCCTATGATACCACACCAAACATTAAAACCGAATTGTATCTGGGGTCGTCTTTGTTCTACATGGAAAGGGTTTTCTTTAGCCCAGACATGCTCATTGCGTCTATTTAACATACCGCAGTATGTTAAATAGATCTAGTTTCATCTGACCATAACACCTTTAATGGAAACTGTGGATTGTCTCTAAACCATGTACAAAACAAAATACGTCGATGTTCTTCATCAGCATGAGGAACTGAAAGTTTGTACTGGTGGAACTTGGGCGCTTTCATTACCTTAACTACAGTTCGTTGAGATGTGCCAGCTTCTGCCGCAATCTCACGAGTTGATGTAGATGGATTTTGATTTACCATTGCGAAACATTTATTTGTACTGTTTCGTTAATTTTATTACGTTCCTTTGGTGGTGCAGAAAAAGATCCATATCTGCGTAAAGCCTCTTAAATGTACATAGGGCAGGTTAACGACGATTAAAATATCTATGAAAGTATTCCTCAGCTGCTCGAACTGCATTTTTATGTCATATGATATAACATTCCACCATATTCAGTTTTTCTTCGTGAGAATATTCCATTTTATCACGAAAACTTGTCGATATCGACTGTCAGTTCAGCACTACTAATGGAAATACTCTCAAATGAGGAAACGTCAAATTGAAAACAATCTTTTTCATGGCTACCTACGTCAAATGTGAAAATAAGAGAGAAAAGCATCCATAACTTCGTTATTTTTATGAATAACTATATCGAGTATTATATCGTTGAAAAGCTCTAAAAATGTCCAATTTTTTGAGGTCATAGCCAACATACAGGGTTCTTCAAAACAGGTAGTTCATTAGCCGTTTAAAGGAAACTAAACATGATAGAGATTTGCAAATAAGGAATCCGAGATTTTCGAGTATGCTAATTCGACTACTTCCGATATACAGGAAGTTGACTTTAAATTTGTTACCTTTAATGGCATGGTATTTTTATTGCATGAATTCATATAAAACGGATACATTTCCATAACCGCTTTTTATCTCTAATTTCTATTATAGGAAAACATAATATTAAAAGAGATAACTTCCAAACAAAATGAGATGGATGGAGACTTAAAGCACATACGTCAAATTTAGCTTGCTAATTTACACAGGGCAAAAAATCGAATAAATAGATTTTTGAATTTATATTTTTATTCTGTTTCGATCCATGTCAATATTTCTTATTGCTAATTAAAGAAATTAACTATTTTGAATGTTTACTGGTACAGCTACTGAAATTATTATAAACAGTTCTGTCGATTATTGTACTCTGCACCATCGAGTAGATATCAATAGTACTGAATTTAGAATAAAGTAATTATTATTAAAAAGCAGGTTACACGTTCCTCACCCAAATTCAGAATCTCCCTCCGTAGATTTTTGCAAAAGTATTTCATGTAAATTTCAAAATAATGAAAACGTTATAAAAACAAGTATCTTGTTCAGAGGAAAACAAAATTCCCAAGGAAAGGCATATTTACCACGTATAATGAACGCATTTAAGCAAAGAAAACACCTCATGCTTCAAGGAAAAGTGGATAACAGGACAAACACAAATATTGCACATTGAATGAGTTATGACGATAATTGAAGTTGAAAAGTCCTGGATAAATCTTCCAAACCAGAGTATGATAATTTCAAAATTACTACTTACTATGATTTGTCTTGTTTATAAATCACATTTTTGGTGTTGATGTTCAATATCTGCTATATACTGATGATATTAAAATCTATAATGTAATAGAAAATGTAAATATCTGTTTTAGGCTACAGAAAAGTCTTGACAATGTGAATGCCTGGTGTAAAGAAAAACGATCTGTCATTAAATGCATCAAAGTGTCACGCCATGACTTTTACCAGACGGCAATCTCCTATTTTGTTAGATTATAAGGTAGAGGGTGTTACTGTGTCAAGACCGAACAATATTACAGATCTTGGTGTTAGTTTTGATAGCAAATTAAATTTTAATTTGCATGTTGGAAATACTGTACAAGCAGCTTATAAAATCTTGGTTTTATAAGGGCTTCTCAGACCCAAGCACTCGAAACTCTGACACCCAGGTATAATACGCAGTGAGATTCGAAAATATTCAGACAATTTTGAAAATTCCTTTTAAAAAGTCATATCCTCCCAGGTTTTCCTCTCGGCTTGATTCGCGCTTCTTAGTCTGCTACGGAGGAGAGTTCACTCTGCTAAGCAAGTTGGAAACCAAATTTGGACATTTTACATCAATTACTTCACCCAGGCATACTGATAATCTATATATATAATAATTTTTTCCTCTGTATTTTCTTCATTTTTGTTTTTTTTTAGTAATGAGACCTTCATGGTCGAAAATATTCAACGCCGAACAGAGGCATTGAATAATTATATATAGAGGGATTTTTGAAATTTCTAGCGTTTAAAATTGACAGTTCATATTTTCTCGTGGGTCCTCCCATAGGTTTTAGGGAAGCCCTCGGTTGAATTTAATCTGAGCTAGGGTGGTGCAAAGAATATTATGAAGCATATACAGGGTGGCGGATTCTCGTAACCCATAATCTTCAGGATGATTAGTCTGCACGATCGGAGTTAAAAATTTCATAAACAAAAAGAGAGTTCATAGGAACTCAGTTGTCATAAATGTTAAAAAATATTATTTCTAAGCATATACAGGGTGGTGGAAATATATATGAGATGGAATTATTATAAAGTTATTTAGAAACAATTATAGCAAATAGAAAAAATAAATATTCCAGTGATGTTGTCATTTTACATGAACACAATTACCTCTGCTTGTTCCTCGACCAAGCTCGCGTACTGATAATACATTTTATTTACCAGAGAAAACCAATTTCGTTCTAATATTTTTAAAGTTTTCACCTCTCTATTTTATATGCGAAAATTGTAACTCTGTAAAATTAGACCTTTTTGCTTCCTCCATAAATGTAATAAAAAAAAGTAATCACCTTTTCTGTTAATCTGGTGTATACTATTTAGTAACGAATTGTCCTTATTTTTTAAATATCTATATTTGGTCCCTGTCCTTTAATTGGTCTTTGTACTGTTGGATAGTGTAATAATAATAATGAAAAAAATAATTGCGGTATAATATTGACCTGATATTTAGGCTACGTTTTTACATGAGTTTTGACACCCACTGCTAATTCTTCTTCTGCCAATAATTTTTAGAGGTTAAATAATATTAAAAATAGTTATAACAGGTGAATTGTGCCGCACCTTCTCATATTTTCAGGAAATGCCGTAAGAAAACGACATAATACTTCAATAAATTTTAATTAATAGTCTCAATAGACTCGATAGTCAAAAAAAATCCATATATAGCTGCGAGAAGATCAGAGAAGCAATAATGTGCTCTTTGATTTCAGGAACCTTACTTAATCAGTTTTTTTTTCTAGAATATACTGCGAGAAGTAAGAATTCCATTGAATAACCTTCTCAAAAAGTGTTCACTACTGTTATAATTTCTTAAACTAAGGAAGGAAGAAGCATAAGTAGATTCGATTAAACTCAAAATTCTCAAAAAGTCATACGCTGTTGTCATACGTAGTATTAATTTTGATTTCTAAAGGACTGTGAAGATGAATTAAAAAGTTCTAGAAATTTCGAGAATTGCATTTTGTTAGGTACAAATTCAATTTTCAATTCCCTTTCAAAATGTCAACAACTTGGAATATGCACCCCAAACCTGCAACTGTAAAATTCGGTGAAGTCCTCACAATTGGGGAGCAGTGAAGGCCGGAGCCGGAACATAATGTGGTGGGGAAAAAGTTATGACTTCAGTGTTAAAAATGAAAGTAAAAAAGGTCACAACAACCACCAAGTTCAAAACAAGATTTCATTTTAAAGTTCAAGCAATAGGTCATCCTCAACTATGAACATACTTCTTATGTTTTTTTTTCTATAAACAAATGAAAAGTAAAGATAAAACAGTGCTAGTTATGTTGATACTTTGATACGAAAAAAAGATGTATAATTTCACCGTATGACAAACCCGAAATTTCTAACGTATTGAACCTTAATTCAAATGAAGAAAGGAGCAGCTATACAAAGATCTATTGTTCTCTTAAGGTGAGGCCTTGCCTATGAAATGTTATCCTTCATCCACCTCACATTCACCACACAATATGGCAACGTAATTGCTAAGAAGCGAAGTACTTACAACAAAATTTTCATTTCCATTTTTTCCTTGGTACTCGTTCGAAGTCCTCGAAGAAGAAAGAAGAGACAAAAACGTAACGAAGACGGCTCTGCAGAGCCGTTTGATGATGTCCTAACACCACAACACTATCACTGGCACTAGATTAAGAAGTCGATAGACAGTCTTTCTGCAAGTGTGTTAGTCACCGCGTCATATCAAGCAGAGCCCGAAGAAGTAAATGGTTGAATAAGAAGTAAGTAAAATTATTCTTGGTCTCGAGATCACTTTCGCTCTTCAAGCGGCTTTGCCACCACCAGCACCGTCAGCTTTCTTGAACATGTCCACGGAGATCAGATACGTTTTTCTTGTAGCGTGAAGCGGTTTTTGCAGTTTGAAGTTATTGTCGAAAAACAAAAGTGTATATGAACGTGTCTAATTGTAAAAGAATTAAAATGTTATACAAAGTCTTCGTTTTGTATCTGGGCGACCCAGCGTCTCTGGTGATTTTACCAAGTTTACTAAGTAAACGTATTTTTTCGTGAAATCACTACTTTTTAAAAGTCCCTAACAAAAATAAAATGGTAAGATTCTTAGGAATTATTTATTGTCATTATAAGTCTCTAAATTCACAAGGTATTCAAATGTGATTTCATGAAAAAGATTCTGAACCAAATCAAAAATCTTTATACAGGGTGTACCAACGAAAACGAGCCACATGGAATATTTCCCAAAATACGCATTATTTTGAAAATAGCAAAAATTAAATTCACCTTCATCATCACAGCGCAGCACTTGCTACTCAATTTTGTAGGGTGCTCCGTATATTCAATGTACAGTGCATCCCATTTTGGTTGAGATTGCCAGGTTACTCGGTTGTTATTGAAGATAGAGTCTTGCGGTTTTCACATACCTGTTCTACTTTTTTGTGAAACTCAGGATGGCCATATCAGATTTTGCATAAGTGTTTCCATTTATAAGATACAGGGCGATTTTGATAATTTATACTTTTTGGACCCCTTCTATATCTACGAAGTTATTAGAAATACTCTTGCGCTAAGAACTACGTCTAATAGAAAATTTTGCATAGAATCCAGTGGAGTACTCATTTTTTTCCGAGTATGGTTTTGAAGATACTACAGAACATTATACATTTTTAAATGGAACACCCTGTATTTTATTATTTTATTGAATTCGTTATTTTTTTCCCTTTAAAATAATGTATAATACAATACACAAGGTATTATTAGAAATGCTAAAAAATACTAAAAAGTTGAGTTTTTTGCTAGTAGGCCATGTATTTTCCATTTAAAAGGAGAATCAAACAAATAATTCCATTTGAGATTTTTTATAGGAGTTTATCAGCAAAGAAAAATAATGTTAACAATAATTCAATAACATGAAACAAGAAATTTAGGTACCTAAAAGCAACTAATAAATAGTTAAACATCGTTCATTATGTACAACAAACAAAACAATTATTACAAATCAAATATATATCTTAAAATTAATTTTGGACATTATTTATTACCTTATTGATTTAACTGTTCAAATTGTTGTCCATTTTCCCTAACACATAATTGGCAAACCTTTGCATCTCGCATGAATCCATTTAAAATTATTATAGAATTCCGCCTTTCGGAACAATATTTTATCTAGTGAGCGCTGGAGAGAAAAACGCAAATCTGATCAAGCTGTTATTGTTAGTAACTATTGTGTTTTATCGTGTTTGAGTTTACAAGATCATTATATAAATAATTATTCGTGAGTTTGCTGGTTGATAATTGATAATGGCTGGAAGAGAATTCGTTTTTCAAAATAACGAAAAATACGATATGATACAATGTTTAAATCAATGTTATGAGAATGTTGAAGAAGCTTTAGAACTATATTTCCACAGGTATAAAGTACGAGTATTTTACCATAAGATATTTCATGAAATCGGCTTTTTAAAACTTTCAGATATCCAGAGAGGCATCAACCTAGTCGAGCAACTATATTTAGACTAAAGAATAATTTACTAAGTTTTGATGCATATTCTAAACCTCGATCAAAGGTGTATAACAAAGAAAATCGAGAAATGAATGAAATAAATGTGTTAGCTAGCGTTCATGCCTATCTCCAGACTTCTTGTGCGAAATTAGAAAATTACACTGGAGTTTCTCAATCACGGGTCCAAAGAATTTTAAAAAAATACAAATTTAAACCTTACAAAGTCAATATTGCCCAGCACTTATATCCTGGAGATGCGGCAAGACGGTTAAATTTTTGCAATTGGTTTTTAGACCAAACCCGAAGGGACAATGATTTTGTAAGGAAAGTTATTTGGTCAGACGAATCTCATATAAGCAGTGCCGGTATATTTAACAGGCATAATACAAGATACTGGTATGATGAGAACCCGCACTTAATTTTTGAGCGACAACAGCAGGGTCGATTTGGTTTTAATGTAGCCTGTTTCATACTGGGGACAAAAATAAAGTACCGCATTTTTGAAGGAACCCTTATCGCCAATAGGTACTTGACAATCCTAGAAGACTTATTACCCGAAATATTGGAAGATGTTCCCCTGGCCTTTCGCAATTCTATACACTTTCAACAAGATGGCGCCCCTGCCCACAATTCTAGATTAATTGGGCGCTTTTTAGAAAATAATTTTCAAGGATGTTGGATGGGAACACATGGACCAATTAGGTGGTCTCCAAGATCACCCGATTTATCTATATTGGACCTTTTTTTGTGGGGTAATTTGAAAAATAAAATATATATCAATAGACACAACAGTCGCGAAGAACTTCGTGCCGCAACGGAGGCAGCTTTTCGGGATTTGCAAAGGCGACCTGTTATAATTTTGAATGCACTCAGGCGTATTGAAATGGTTTGCCAATTATGTGTTAGGGAAAATGGATAACAATTTGAACAGTTAAATCAATAAGGTAATAAATAATGTCCAAAATTAATTTTAAGATAGATATTTGATTTGTAATACTTGTTCTGTTTGTTATACATAATGAACGATGTTTAACTATTTATTAGTTGCTTTTGGGTACCTAAATTTCGTGTTTCATGTTATTGAATTATTGTTAACATTATTTTTCTTTGCTGATAAACTCCTATAAAAAATCTCAAATGGAATTATTTGTTTGATTCTCCTTTTAAATGGAAAATAAATGGCCTACTAGCAAAAAACTCAGCTTTTTAGTGTTTTTTAGCATTTCTAATAATACCATGTGTATTGTATGCATTATAAAAAATAACGAATTCAATGAAATAATAAAATACAGGCTGTTCCATTTAAAAATATATAATGTTGTGTAGTCAAAACCATACTCGGAAAAAAAATTGAGTACTCCACTGGATTCTATGCAAAATTTTCTATTAGACGTAGTTCTTAGCGCAAGACTATTTCTAATAACTTCGTAGATATAGAAGGGGTCCAAAAAGTATAAATTCGCCCTGTATCTTATAAATGGAAACACTTATGCAAAATCTGTTATGGCCATCCTGAGTTTCACAAAAAAGTAGAACAGGTATGTGAAAACCGCAAGACTCTATCTTCAATAACAACCGAGTAACCTGGCAATCTCAACCAAAATGGGATGCACTGTACGCATACCCTTATAGTATCACCCCGGATTTCTCAGTCTGTCACATAACAGGAATTTTCTTCTCAATTACTGGACGGAGAAGGTTGAAATTTGGTATAGTTTGGTGACCCGATGAGGAGCACATATTGTAAATTAAGAAATTTTGATTTTAGGGGTACTTCTGAGGGACAAATTCAAAAAGTCGAACATTTCCACCCTTAACTCCCAAACTACTGAGCCTAGAAACCCGAAGTTTATATGAAAAATAAGAAGAACCCCTTAATTTTAGTTTTTGGTAGAAATTTTGTATATTTTTGTTAATATCTTAAACCAATTATTTTTAAAATATTAAGAAATATATTTTCCTCATAGTAAGCCCTTTCATTAATTATAGAATGAAATGAAAAATTAAAAATTGATAATTTTTCAAACGCATAATATTATACTGTAATACATCAAATGAAAGGGCTTACTATGAGGAAAATATATTTCTTAATATTTTAAAAATAATTGGTTTAAGATATTAACAAAAATATACAAAATTTGCCAATCCCTCCCTTATCTCCCAAACTATAAAAGATATAGGGCATCACCTGAATTTTGGGGGGCTAATTAAAGAATAAAAAATAAAATTAAAATTGTTTCTAAGGCATCATATAATTGTTTTCTGAATGATACTTGTGGCATATTTTTCAATGTCTAAGTGCTTCTTGGGAAATAACACCACAGTTTAAAGAAAATTGCTGTATATTCCAAACGTTTCGGGGTCTAGATCAGACCCCGTTGTCAATGGTTACGTCAAAAATCAAATAGTACACATTGTCAAATATTTTAATTTACATCTTGGAATTGTGCCTTTTTAATCCGTAGTTTCTGAATCATTGACAACGGGGTGTTATCTAGACCCCGAAACGTTTGGAATATACAGCAATTTTCTTTAAACTGTGGTGTTATTTCCCAAGAAGCACCTAGGCATCATATAATATATTAAATCAGACAGTCGGATTCTCCCGATCCGTGCCAGTTCTGGCTCTCGCAGCAAGACGGTTGCGCGGGGGCCAAGGCTCGAGACCGAGTTCGCATCCGTGAAGGCCGAGACGCCACTTCACCTCGCCCAGGCCTGGCACGTCAGCCGTGACCCCGATCCTTAGAGCCAATCCTTATCCCGAAGTTACGGATCCAATTTGCCGACTTTCCTTACCTACATTATTCTATCGACTAGAGGCTCTTCACCTTGGAGACCTGCTGCGGATATGGGTACGAACCGGTGTGACGCCTCCACGTGACTCTCTCCCCGATTTTCAAGGTCCGAGGGGAAGATCAGGACACCACTGCAACTGCGGTGCTTTTCGCTTTCCAAATTAGAGGATTCCATAGAACTCGAACGCTTTTGCAGAAAAGAAAACTCTTCCCGGATCAAACGGCGTCTCCGGGTCCTTTTGGGTTGCCCCGACGAACTCTCTTGCGAGGGCCCTGCTATGGATCGTTTCCGCTGACGGGTTCCGGAATAGAATGTACAAAGGAATGACACCTCGAAGAGAATATTCAATATCTCTGGCACGTGAAGTAACCTGTAAATTTTATCGTGACATTCTGTCCTAGGAGTTAAAGGAGAACAGCAATTACACGGAACGGTCTTACATCTCGCGTCTTCAAACACCTGATGAGTCAACGGGTTGTCGTGGTTTCTCAAGTATCGATGAGGTCATGCAATGCATTTATTCAAAACTTCAAATATACAGGTGACAGTTTTCTCTTTCTCAACTAATTGAGGAGATAAAGGCAGAAGTACCTGACAACAGAACCATCAAGAGTAGACTGTTGGCGAAATAAGCATATTCGGAGATGTCATATTAATTGCCCAAATGAAAAACAATATGGAGTGCTTCAAAAATCCTAAAAATTGTTGACGAACACATGATACAAACCAACATCCAAGTTAGATACACATCAAGAAGTTTCAAATGTACAACATTAGTTAATTGTGTAATTCCTGACTACAGAAAACATAACCTTTTTCTGTAGGATCTTTTCAAGAACAAAGCACTGCATATTTCAGAGAAAGGATAATAACAGAAATATGAAATATATCACCTCAAACTGTAAATAAAGTTACAGAGAATTTTTATGACAGACTGAGTTCTAAACAACTAGATAGTGAACACTTTGAGCATTTATTTTGATGTGATGCAGTCAGATAAATCCAGTATTTTATGTATTTCATTTCATAAAGGAAATGATAAATATTTTCAAATTTTCACTCTATACTACGCATAATAGACTGTAAACGTTATAGTCGTTGATATCAGCTTAACAAAGTATAAACAAAAACATAAAAAATATACAGGGTGTTTCATTAAAAATGGTGAATACCCACTTTATTATACTTACGTGAATCACCCTGTATATTTGTACGGAGAAATGCACGTTTTAATTCAAAGGTTGACGAGTCCCAATGTTTTTTATTTTTCTATAAAATAAAACCACAAACAATTTTAGTCCATAAGTGGTTTCCACACTGTATAATTCTTAGATTATGTTTTAGTTTAGAAATTCACCAATGTGACTGCCCACATTTGAGGTAACGACAGATTATGTCATTAATTTCGAAAATAGAAACAGGGAAACCCCTTTAAGTACATTACGAATGTGCACAATAACTGTCATTATAATTTGCAATAAAAAGTTTAATTATTTGAACATGATTCAAGTAAAAAAATGCCGAGGTCACAATACTGACCGATATATCGAAATATAACCGAACCAGTTCAAGGATTTCTATCGATATGTGATTAAGCATATTTTCTCTGAAACATAATATTACAAGGATTCAGGATTTTACTTGTTGACGTCAATGTACCACCTATTCATCCAGCTGTTATGCAGACATTAATAACAGTTCTGAGAATTTTTCTAAATTTTATATTCCAACTCAAACTCGCCTCATACTGTTTTCTTTTACTGAATCTTAGCTGACATATTTACTTCGATTTAAAATGGATCATATACCATGAAGTATTGGTAGGTGTGAGTAATTTTTTAGTGGAGACGAAAAATTAATGACAAACTGACTAGTTTCTGAGTTCAAATTACATATAATTCCATCTTGTCAAGATATGCCCATACTTACACATATGAAAATAGAAGACCAAGGGAATGAAATGCATAACTTGAAATTTCATTTGTTTCGACACATACTGTCCCGATCTTAAAATACCCATCGAATTCAGTCATCTGTGTAAGAAACAGGGACCAGGTAATATATTAAGAGTCTCTTCTTTTATAGAAAAACAATAATAAATAGGAAATAAACCAATATAGCATCCAAGTAATATTTAATACCTGCACAAAATTTGCTTTTCCTTCTAAAAAATAGTTCAATTCTGACATACGTCAGAAATTAAAAAGAATACCATATAAAAAGGCAACTTGGCATTTTCATATTATGAACAAATACAAACTACACAAATAATATTGGCAATAATATTTTCAGTAGATGTTCTATAATTTCAAATTTATGCACTTTAATACGCAAATTTGCTTGTTTTAATCTATTGCTAAATAACGAAACATGGGTAGATATGTACAGGACTCCTGACTTTGAAACACAATTTGATAGTTTCTATTTTACTTTTTTTGCAACATTTTAATACAGTTGTTACAAAAAAATATGCCTAAGAAATTCAAAAATAACTGATATAATAGTCAAATTAAATCTTTACATGCTACTCTTTGTGAATTGCATAGTATATACACCAGTACAGATATTGTAAAAGAAAACTAAAACTAATTTATAAGCAAAAAGTTAACAAGGCAAAAGCAACTTCCAATAATGGCAGATATTCTCTGTGCACAAAACATTAGTAAAGAATTAGGGAGAATTATAATAATGAAATGAAAGGTAAGTTCATAAAACCCCTGCCTAAGGAAATGTATGAACAAATTTATGAATATGGGAGAGATATGTAATGCTTTTAATGGACATTTCGTAAACATAGAATTTCCCGTTCCCATGTATGAAGAAATTAAACTTTGTTACTTTGCAAAAACGTGATTTCCATAACGCCTTCAACACCAGACGAAATTAAATATTTAATTAAAAAAAACACTGTTAAGAAAGTAGCTGAAATAAATGAAATATCTGGTACTGTTTTGAGATCTGAAATGGAAGAAAATTGTGTTCCAGTTCCTTATCTAATTAATGAGTCTTTTAAAATAGACCAAACACTTTAAAAAATCTAAATCAATACCAGTTTACAAAAATAAAGGTTCAATAAACAATATTACAAATTATCGAAACATATATGTTCAAAGTCAGCTAGCTAAAGTTTTTGAAGCAGCTTACAACATTAGACTGAACACAGCACGGCTTTCGTGAAAAGAAATTTACACATACTGCTTTATCGGAGTTATGCAATTTTATACAGTGATGGGCAAATGTGTGGAACCAAGCAAATATCTCTGGAATTATTAGAGATATCAAAATGAAATTTGGAAGGTGGATACTGCAGTAGATTGCCTTTGATTTGTTTCACATTTTTTTTACAATTTTGAACTTCCTGTTTTACCGGAAGTAATGTCGATTTTAAAATTTACAATGAAACACCCTGTATAGTATTTTAGTTTCTGATGAAACATTTTATTGCGAATACAAAAATATAAGGTTTGATATTGTTTACTTCAATACCTACCTAGATATTAACAGAAAAGTAATTAAGGAAAGCAAAAATCTAATATCCATTAAAGAAATAAATAATCATAATTATTAACTAAATCTAAGTGATTTTCAAAACATTGAAACTTAACTAAACTTAATGTATTAGATGTTCAAACTGAGCACCGTTTATTTCTTGACAATAAGCAAGTTGGTTTTTAAATTCTCTAGTAACATTATTTATTACTTCTGGTGTAATTCTCTGGATGTCTTGAGTTATTCTTGCAGCCAATTCTTGCAAATTATTTGGTCTATCAACATAAACCTTAGACTTTAAGTTACCCCACAGAAAATAGTCTAGTGGATTAAGGTCGGGACTTCGTGCAGGTCATAAGTACCCCTTCTTCCAAACCATCTGTGATGAAATGTCCTATCTAAATGATCTCGAACAATGCGAGCGTAATGGGGTGGTGCTCCATCCTGCTGAAACCAGATATTATTTGGTAATTGTCCATTTACCTCCAATGCCGGAATAACTTGTGTCTCCAAGAGCTATCTCCGTTTAAAGTTTCTTGTAGGAAGAAGGGTCCCACGATACTGTTGTTATCAATGCCGGCCCAAACGTTCAATTTTTGGGGATGTTGTGTATGAGCCTCTTGTACCCAATTAGGATTACTTTGCGACCAGTAGCGGCAGTTATGTCGATTAACCGTACCATTTAAACAAAATGTAGCCTCGTCTGAAAACACCACATTTCTTATAAAATTATTATTACAATTACAAATATCCATCATCGTTTCTCAAAATTGTAAACGTCTGTCGAAATCGTCTTCGGAGAGTTCTTGAACGAGGCGAATTTTGTATGGATGTTATTTTTCTCGCCTTAATACCCTTCCTACTGAACGACAGCTAATTCCATGCATATTGGCGAGGTTGGTAGTGGATAAGTGAGGATTTTCTTCCAAAGATATAGCAACATTTTGAGCTACACCTTCATTACTTGCACTTTTTAACCGTTCACTTTTTGGTAAATTGCTAACTGTTCCACTTGTGTCGTACCTTCGCAAAGTATTCGTCACTACTGAACGGGATATTTGTATATTTGGATGAACAATGTTAAAAAGGTCACAAACTTCTTGATGCGTCCTTTTCCTCTCCCCATACCCAATCATCATTAATATTTCTATTCTTTCTCTTTCACTTAATTCGGTCATTTTACGATCAAATTAAAACAATACAATCTTTTTACGTTCAAGTAAAAAACTCATAACTTATTTTGACAACTACTGTCACTTCTGCAATGAATTTCATGGACTACTAAACTTGATTCAGGTTTAATTTGCGCCTGATTTAAACAAACGCACGTGTATTCGACTATGGAACATGCAGAATTTTCCCTTTCCTTAGTTACTTTTCTGTTAATATCTCGGTAGGTATTGATATTGAAGTAAACAATATCAAACCCGATATTTTTGTATTCGCAATAAAATGTTTCATCAGAAACTAAAATACTATACGAGGTGTTTCATTACAAATTTTAAAATCGACATTACTTCCGGTAAAACAGGAAGTTCAAAATTGTAAAAAAATGTGTAAACAAATAGGCAATCTACTGCAGTATCCACCTTCCAAATTTCATTTTAATATCTCTAATAATTCCAGAGATATTTACTTGGTTCCACACATTTGCCCATCACTGTATATGACTCATTGAAGAATAAAATATTAAATATAACTTGCTTTTCGATTTATCTCGTGCATTTGACTCCATAGATCATTAATTGTTAGTAAATAAACTTAAGAGAATTAGGCGTCAGAGGCTCAGCAAATGAATGGATTCGATCATACCTTATAAACCGTGCACAAGCGACAAGTAGGCGACACTACATCAAATTTCAAGGACAGTCCATACGGGGGTGCCACAAGGCTCAATATTGGGCCCTATTCTATTTCTTATATTTATTAATGATATTTAATTTTCATGTCCCACATCTGATCTGAAAATTCTCTATGCTGATGACACAAATTTTGGTATATTTGAAAAAAAGTGATTCTGAACTTGTCAGAAATGCAAATGTAGCCACTCGGGAGCTTCATGACTATTGTAATTCACAGGGGTTGATGGTAAATGCTAAAAAATCACAAATAATGTCATTCCTACCTAAAAACAACACAAATAATATCTTGTCAAGATAAATAATGAATCTATTGAGCAGACAAATTTTTGTAGATTCTCAGGAATAATTGTTGATCATAAACTCACTTCGGAAAAACATATCGATTATGTAACGAATAAATTAATTAAGACCTCTTTCCCAATACGCCAATTAAAATTTACTGTAAGTTTCAATGTTCTTAAGTTAGCACATTTCGGTCTACCGGAGTCGATTTTGTTGGTTAGTCGAATTCAGGCCTATCATATTGAACAATTTCAAAAATATTAAGCGATAGCCATTTTTCATAATTCGGGTTCCTTTGCTGTTTCTAATTATGTATCATTCTTAATGTTGTTTGATTACTATTTTAGTCTACTTTTTTATTGATTCAGGTAGTCCATAGTTTCTGAGAGAGCATTTGGTTTAATATTTGAAAAACACACAACCACCTTATATATAAAAAATCCGTGTCACTGTGTATAATAAACTCAAAAACGAGTCAACCGATATTCATGAAAGTTGGCATATATATTTAATTTGGTCCAACTTAGATGATAGGATAGTTATTATTTTAATTAATAATAAACTGATCATCAACGTTGGTTGTTGTTATTAATCGTACGTTCCATAAGTCAGGAACAGATGGCGCCTTCAGCGAATTTCTTTACAGAGAACTTTGCCCTTTGCACCTCATAGATGGCGCCACACTTGAATGTGATATATTTTCTTAGACTACACACTATAGATGTCTTATTTTGCCTATACCACTTAACGTTTCTTCTTTCAAATCATTCTTCATTTCGTCTTCGTTGCGCACATTAATTCGAATATTTTTTTACAGCTAAATATAATCTACAAAACCAGAGAACAGCGAACATAAAAATTTTTTAGTAAAATGCCACCCAAAAAATCTAACCTTAATGCCACAGCAACGCGTGGCCGGGTCTGCTAGTAAGTCATAAAAATTCCTTCAATTAAATACGGAAGAGTGTAAGCAGAGAACATGCATATAAGTCCATTAAAATTCACAATAACATGTGAATTCTCTTTATTAAGCAATTCCAAGATTACATGATCAACTTTTGACTGAAATGCACCAACTTGTAACATTTCCGGTTCTTAAACGCGCCATTAGAATGCTAATAAGTTTTTTATCCGGGGATAATAAGTTAGACAATAGTCTCTCAATTCCGCTTTAACAATGAACGTTTACGTGACTCCAATGTAAAGCATTGCAAGAAATACACTAAAATGCTTTATGACTGTTTCTTGTAAACATAAAACATTGTTTGGCGGGACTGAGAGTACCTAGAATGGGGTTTAAAACTTGTTTTATAGGCAGCACATGTATGAAACTTCATCTAAAAATGTAAAGCAAGAACGAGAATTTCATTCTCTAAAGCAAATATTTTCATTATTATTATTTCTAAAATGAACTCTGCGTAAGCGTTTTTTGTTTGAAAAAAGCTTTTTAGCATCAGTTTGGCATAAGGTCGTCTCTGTCCTTGTTGTTTCACTCTCAAGGTCTGGATATGTTGTCATCATTTATTATTTTTCAACCAGGTAAGTAATTAGTAGACGGCAGCTTTTCCATTTTTGTATTAGTCTGTTGAATAATGAACATGAGTAAAACAGTCTTCTATAATTTCTCCACGTTTATAGGTAGTTCTTCCTGCTTATCAATTATCCTAATTCTAAGATTTGTTCTCTGTCCATGGTAATTGTAATTTTCGGAGATCCAGAAATTTTGAAATTGTTTTCTATCATGTGCTCAAAATAAAATGTGTCATCGATGTATCGTAACCATAGTAGTCTAAGATATAAAGACCGATTTTGCTCGTCATCGAGAAAATAGATAGAATGTATCGTATTAAGTTCAATTCCTGAAATATATCACGTTTCTAGGCAGGTGCCAGTGGAAGCGATAACCGAGGATAGTTACAGAGGGTCAAAGTGGTATTTTTTTTTGGTCATGCTCGTGATCGAGTAAACGTTTCAAAATTGGCTGCATACAAAATTGTGATGTTTTTAAGCAAATTCCCGAAAGGCGTCTGCCTAGAGCTTTACCATGAGGGTGGTAGACAGGGGTAAAGTTGTCAAAATGATAGAGGTGAGCCTCGTCATCAAGTAAAAGGACACCATTTGAACCAGTTTTTTGTTAACACATAATCCAAAAGGGCATACAGCTAAGTGCTAACGAAGGATATTGAAATGGGGCAAATTAAGTAGAAAAGCCTCGAACATGTCAGCCTTAGTTTAATAAGGAGCCAATTTGAACATAAATAGATTTTTCATGACGTCATTAATACACAATTTTTTTAAATGCCAAGCCATATTTTTTATTACGGATCCGGAAAGACTCGAAAATTTCACGCCCTAATAAGATTTTGACCATGACCTTGCATTTGACCTTCAAGGTCATTCCAAGATCAAAGTTTTTTTGAAAAATCTACCAATTATAGCGAAATTTGGTATCCGGAGGTTTTCGACGTCGTTGATTTCGAATCTGAAATCAGGTTTTCAAAATTCACAATCCAAGACGGCGGATCCAAGATGATGTTTTTTTTAAATTAACCAATTGATCCACACCCAATTTACAGTAATCGAAGGTTTTAATGCTGATGCGAAAGATGACTGATTCAAATAGGGTATTCCAAAATTTAAAAAAAGTTTGACCTTGAACTTATCCGCCATCTTGTTTTGCAAATTTTCAAAAGGTGATTTCAGATTCGTAATCATCGACGTCGAAAACTCCCGTATTCAAAATTGGGAGTAAATTTTTTTTCCAAAAAATGATCCGCCATCTTGGATTGCGAATTTTCAAAATCTGATTTCAGATTCGTAATCAGATTTTGATAATTTGCAATCCAAGAGTGCGGACCAGTTTTCAAAAAAATCAAACAACTTACGCCCAATTTGGTTTTCGACGTTGATGAATATGAATCTGAAATCAGTTTTTGAAACTTTTCAAAACAAGGTGGTGGCCAAGTTCAAGGTCAAATTTGTTTTTTAATTTGGGATACCCCATTTGTATGAGTCATTCTTCAAATCACCATTAAAACTATCGATTACCGTAAATTGGTTGTGCATCAATTGGCTGATTTAAAAAAAAACGCCATCTTGGATTGTGACGTCGAAATCCCCCCGATACCGAATTTGGCTATAATTGGTAGATTTTTAAAAAAAACTTTGATCTTGGAATGACCTTGAAGGTCAAATTCAAGGTCATGGTCAAAATCATATTGGGGCGTGAAATTTTCCGCTCTTTCCGGATCCGTAATAAAAAGTGTGGCTTCGCATTTAAAAAAATTGTGTATTAATGACGTCTTGAAAAATCTAATTATGTCCAAACTGGCTCCTTATTAAACTAAGGTTGACTTGTTTGAGGCTTTTCTACTTCTTTTATCTGGATACATTTTATTTGGTATGTTACATACTTTACATGCACACTGTATCATGTATCTGTAGCTGGAGTGTCTGGTAAGCGACTAAATTTGTAGCTTAATTTATGCCGTTTAGAAATCCGCCTTTGTGAATTATGATTTCTTACATATAAATAATGAACTGGTAAAAATGGCCTCGATTTTCTCGACAAAGAGCGTTAACCGGATGAGTCAAATTTATCCCGTTTCAATGTCCTTCGTCAGCACTTAGCTGTATGCCCTTTTGGATTATGATTTCTTATTTGTAAACAAAAAACTGGTGTAAATGGCGTCCTTTTACTTGATGACGAGGCTTACCTCTATCATTTTTGACAACTTTACTCTTGTAGTGATGACAAAGCTCTAGGCAGACGCCTTTTGGGAATTTGTTTACATACGTCACAATCTTATATGCAGCCAATTTTGAAACCTTTACTCGATCACGAGCAAGACCAAAAAAAATACCACTTTCACCCCCTGTTGTAACTATCTTCGGTTATCGCTTCCTAGAAACGTGAAAACGGAATATATTTTAGAAATTGAACTTAATATGATACATTCTGTCCATTTTCTCGATGACGAGCAAAATTGGTCTCTATCTGTCCTACTATAGCTTAGGCTGGTACTCCGTGGTCTGATCGATGTATTCTATAAAAAGATTTCCTAGAGCTGGGGACGAAAGTTGGCGCTCCTTTTATTTGCTTGTAAGTCTTGTAACGTTGTCCTTCGTAGGTAAAATATGTGTTCCACAAGCCGTGGTTAGCTAGATGCTAGATTAAGGACATCTTATCGAGGATAATACTTTTCTCGATGTAGTGGAGAACCTCAGTCAGAGGGTCCGTTAGTAAAAAGGGAGGCAACATCGAATCTCACTAATATGTCCTCCTTGTGTATATTCATACTTTGCAATATGTTCAGGAGATGTTGGGAATTTTTGACATAAGATATCAACTAATCTGATTCATTAGTCAGGAATATTGGTAAAAGATGTGTCGGAGACCCTATTGCACTGACTTGTGGATTTTTGGGGAGACCATACAAGTTCCGACATCTGGATGATTTTTCACTTGGAATTATATTTTTCTGCATTTCTTCATTTATAGGGCTTGCTTATATTTTTGCCTATTGTGGATTTCCGCAAGTATGACTCGTCTAGAAGGTCTGAGATTTTTCAGTCGTATTCTTTGGTATCCAAAACTATGGTGGCGTTTCCCTTATCTCCTGGAAATATGACGATGGACTTGTTTCTTTTCAGGTCACGTAAGAGAGGTTTTGTTTTCCTTAGGATGGTCGCAACGTCCTGACCAGTTTCTATCCCGCGTATAATGTCCTCTAGTGGTATTTGTGTGGGAGCTGTTGCGTAGATGAAGCCCTTTGATAGAACTGCAACTTCTATTGGAAAGGCTCTAAACTGGTCAGGGTGTAACTAATATCTTTTCCCATTTCTGTTGTTGGTTTAGTCGTTTAACCTCTCCTTTTTGTAGCCTTGTTCTAATTTTTGTATCTGTTTCGGCTCTGTGTTCTGCTAACGTATCAATGGTATTCCAAAGGAATTAATCTGGGAGTATGGATTCAGGTCTTTATGTTGAAGCTGGAACGTTTTCATACCACCGTCGAATGATGTTTTTTTTTTCATAAAATAAAATAGTTGCACTATGGCAAATATTGAACTGAATTACCCATTTATATCTCATGCCACAGGTTTGTTACCCCAATTTCAGAAAAAATGCTTGGCCTAGGCCATGAAGTGGAGTTTTAACTAGACATTGAGGTATATGAGAGGCTCCAACACTCCATTATATGGGGCTTAGGTATGTATCAAAACAAGGGAATGGCCGAAATGAAGATAAACTTACTACACTTTATTTTTGATATGATTGGTATAGTAAGACCGATTTTCCAGAAACAAGAAAGACATATATATTTTTTTGAAAGTTGTTTGATTGATATAAGACATGATAAATTTGACATATGGTATATTATATATTTGAATTTGGGTTCTATAATCTTCTGCGACATAATAACATTATTTTTTTATTACAACCAATTTCGTGATCTATAAAATAATTTTTAGCATGAAAGTAAATCGGCGCTCAAAGTTCCTTGACATTTCCACTTGTGACCTATTGCCGCAAAGATAGGTATTTGAAGATGAATGCCAAAAAATTAAAAACTCCACACAAAGAAGCGCGATGTTATATAACCGAGTGTACGCAACATTCGTATAAATCGTTGGGACGCTCATCAAAATGCCATTCTAATTTTTTTTAGACGAAAACTATAATAAGAAATTAAGCAAATGCATAAATGTCTTGTATTGCACATAAACATAATCAATTTGTACCAAGAAAACGAAGTGTATTGCGAAATTAAATTGCTGTTAATTAATTCATTGTCAGCTATTGGTTTTTTATTGGGTAATGTGAGCGAACTTGTTTATAAATATAGTGTTTAATGTGCGAGATAAACGATAAATTATTTCGTTGAGATTCTGAGATTTTATAATATTGCATTGAATGCAACAGATTGGGGTTAGATTGAGAGCCTTTTTTTGGGACACATGCCCCAAAATATTGAATCTTAAAACGTTATCCAGGTATTTAACAAACTGTGAATGAATATTTTGACGTAATTTGTTACCATGAAAATCTAGATGTTTCATAGACATTCTAGTTAAGAAATTTATTTTCTATCGCACATTTCAAAAACAAGGTAATCAAGGGTTCAATATGAAAATGTATATATAAAAGTCTTTTTTCAGTTACCTTGGTTTTATCTACATTCATTAACCGACTTCCAAAAACGGAGGAGGTTATCAATTCGCCTGTAACTTTTTTTATGTATGCCAAGCGATTATTCAAAAACGGCTTGGGCAATTTATATGATTTAAACTGCATTATATTAAGCAACATTACAGAAAGGTCCCATATAATTGTCTATAACATAAGATTTTCGGTTTTCCAGAAAATCAGAAAAAGAAGTAAATAAAGAACTCGATTTCAGTGAATTTCAATAAATCTTCTCTGTTTTCTCTAAAACCTGAAAATCGGAAAACTATATGCAAAGAAACTGTCAACATCGTGGTAAATGTCAAATTTTCATCAAAAATATCTAGTTTAAATGTCAAGATATGCCATGAAAGTATATTGTACAGGGTGTTTGTAATGGTTTTCATTTTAGTTTGCTTGAAGGATAGACGAAGTTAAGTTAGGGAGCTTATAGTAGCGTGAAATGGCAGAAAATATTCCGTTAGTTTACAGAAACGACAATTTGTTATGTCGGCGAACTCTTCTATGTGGTATACGGTTGTAGGTGAGTGCGTGCGTGCATATAATATTAGGTAGTACATAAGCAGTTGTATACAAAGGATGGTTGAAATATAACTTGGATTTGAATTAGTTATACAGGGTGGTTCTAAAAATATTGCATTAGGTGGCACATAAGTAGTTGCTTATACAAGGTGGTTGAAATAAGAGTGGAGCAAACCTATACTTTTACAGGGTGGATATTTGCGTTAAAAGATGGAGAATAATTGCAGTTATACAAAAGTCTTTAAAAATTGTCAGAAACAGTTGAATATACAGGACGGTTGAAATATAAGATGGAGTATATTTACAGTTAAACACGGCGATTTCAAAAAGTTATATAGTTTGGAACATAAGTAGTTGCTCAGACAACGTGTCTGAAGTAAGGGTGGGGTAAAATTATTGTTATTCAGAGGGTCTCAAAAATTTGTTATACATGGTGAGTTTTTTTTGATGATGAGTATGGGGATCTCCGAAACTAGCGGAGATAGAGCAATGGTTGAATTGGGAAAGATTTGCAGTTTTAATGGCTCAATTTAATGACTCTTTCGGATTTTTGTAAAGTCATGGCAGACTAGATATTTTGAAAAAACGAAATTCTGTCGATTTAGTCAAATCCCTCTAACTTCTTTGTTTTTGATTTTATAAAAAAAGTGTAAATATCAATTTTGAAGGGAATTGTATCCCAAATATGATTATCATGTCCTCGTTTGCGTGACAGCTCTCGTTTTCGAGATATGACACAAACTTATCTTTTTTTGAATGGAAACCATAGTTGGCTATGACCTCAAAAATCGGACATTTTTAGAGCTTTTCAACGACATAATACTCGATATAGTTATTCATAAAAATAAACGGAGTTATGGATGCTTTTCTCTCTTATTTTTACTTTTAACGTAGGTAGCCATGAAAAAGATTGTTTTCACTTTGACGTTTCCTCATTTCAGAGTAATTCCATTAGTAGTGCTGAACTGACAGTGGATATTGACCAGTTTTCGTGATAAAATGGAATATTCTAACGAAGAAAAACTGAATATGGTGGAATGTTATATCATATGACATAAAAATTCAGTTCGTGCAGCTGAGGAATACTTTCATTGATATTTTAATCGTCGTCAACCTGCTCTATGTACATTTAAGAGGCTTTACGCAGATATGGATCTTTTACTAAACCACCAAAGGAAAGTAATCAAATTAACGAAGCAGCACAAATAAATGTTTTGGCAATGGTAAATCAATATCCATCTACATCAACTCGTGAGATTGCGGCAGAAGCTGGCACATCTCAACGAACTGTAGTTAAGGTACTGAAAGCGCACAAGTTCGACCCGTACAAACTTTCAGTTTCTCAAACTTTGCATGCTGGTGACGAACATCGACGTATTTTGTTTTGTACATGGTGTAGAGACATGTGCCTTGACAATCCACAGTTTCCATTAAAGGTGTTATGGTCTGATTAAACTAGATTTACTAATTGCGGTATGTTCAATAGACACAATGAGCATATCTGGGCTAAAGAAAACCGTTTTCATGTAGAACAAGGACGATCCCAGATAAAATTTGGTTTTAATGTTTGGTGTGGTATCATAGGGTCAACTATTCTGGGGCCTTTTATCTATGACGAATCACCTACTTGGGAGCGCTACTAACATTTTTTGCAATACACTTTTCAAAACATGTTGCATAATTTGAATTTGAGAACTCGTTTAGAAATTGAGTGGTTCCAACATGATTGAGCACCTGCTCATAATTCGTTATTAGTAAGACAACAGTTAGATAATATCTATCCAAACTCTTCGATAGGAAGAAATGGCCCACGCGAATAGCCACCCCGGTCTCCCGATTTGGCAGTTATAGACTTCTATTGGGCTAAAACCAAAGTATACAAAAGAAAGTATTTGGCAATTGGTGACCTAAAGGAGGCGGTATTACAAACAATTGAAGATATTGATAGGCGGTCTGTGAGCAAAGCGGTAATGTCAATCTTAAAAAGATGCAATTTTTGTCTAAATAACAATGGTGGACTTTTCGAACATAAATTGTAACCATTATTATGTACTTTAATTTATTAAGTTTTTAGTAAGTACCCACTTATTTATTTTTTTCGTTATATCTGATATACCTAATAAAAAAATTGTTCAATGTTTTTTGGAATAGTTATTAATAAATCAATCTATTTCATGGCTAACTACGTTAAAAGTGAAAATAAGAGAGAAAAGCATCCATAACTCCGTTATTTTTATGAATAACTATATCGAGTATTATATCGTTGAAACCCTCTAAAAATGTCCGATTTTTTGAGGTCATAGCCAACTATGTTTTCCATTCAAAAAAAGATAAGTTTGTGTCATATCTCGAAAACGAGAGCTGTCACGCAAACGAGGACATGACAATCATAATCGGGATACAATTCCCTTCAATTTTGATATTTACACTATTTATAAAATCAAAAACAAAGAAGCTCGATGTATTTGACTAAATCGACAGAATTTCGTTTTTTCAAAATATCTAGTAAGCCATGACTTTTTACAAAAATCCGAAAGTGTCATTAAATTGGGCAAGTAAAACTGCAAATCTTTCCCAATTTAACCATTGCTCTATCTCCGCTAGTTTCCGAGATCCCCATACTGACCATCAAAAAAAAAACTCACCCTGTATAAACATAAACAGTAAGGACGGGGTTCAATTATAAACATGGGCTCAAGATAATTTTAGAAACAGTTGCATATACCGGGTTGAAACAAATGGTAGAGTAAAATTATAGTAATAAAACGTGGTAAAAAAATGTGATATTTGTTATATAGGGTAGACCATGAGCAGTGGCATAAATGGAATACTATACATATGGGGTGAAGTATAATCATTGGTATTCAGGAATAATTTAAACAATAGAAAAATAGTCAATAGTGTGCAGAAACAGGGTGATTTTAAAGATATCAGGACCGTTGTAATACTGTGTGGAGTTGAATTATAGTTGTACAGGGTCATTCAGAAAATGATAAAACAATAAATTATATAGGGATTAGCAATGCACAGAAGCATATACAGTGTGGATGCAATATAGAGTGAATTAGTTACATATAAAGAAAGTTCTCCAAATAATAAAACAAATAAAAAAGTTTAAATATATTTGGAAAATATAGAGAAAGAATAACATTTAGATAGGGAGAAAAAGAGAGAGAAATAAGAATACGCTAAAATTTTTAATTTAATTGTACCTTAAATCACATAAAAAAGAAGATATATCTGAAAATAATTGTTTCTAAATTGTTTTTATATTGCAGCAGTCGGTTGCCGTCTAAATTGCTTGAATTTTTATTATTACAAAAGTCGTAAAAAGCTGAAAGAAAATTGTTTGTATTTGAAGTCTTTAGAGGTTATAATAGAGTTTTGTTGTTTTTTTTAAAAAACCATAAAAGTAATCTCGAAGGAGCCACAACTAACCTTGAGAAAACCATTTCTAATAATCGCGAATAAATTGCCTTTTATTTTTATGACAGTCCTCGTATAGCCTATGGTTGCCATTTTTTTTAAATTTACAATCAATACTTAAACCACCTATTCATGTTTACAATCGACTCTTTTAAAAACAGCTAATAGCATAATATAAATGCACAAGTTACTGTAATCTTCAGTCGTAAATTTCCAACATAGGTACTAAAATTTCAAAAAAATAACCAAAAAGGTCCAAACGTTCATTACGATGTTCGTATGATGGGCGGCAGTTAAGAGATTCTTCTTCTTCTCTGTAAAAGAAATAAATCCTTAAATGGGTGTTCAAACAATAACATATCCAGCTTGAAATTTGCAATTACAATGCAATGGCTGGGTGCGACTCTCCGTCAACCACATTCCACGCCACGCATAGCCCTACATGGAGGAAATAAATAAGTGAAAAAAATTCTTTTAAGTATAACAGAATAACATAACGATATGTAATTACATCGATTTTTTTTCTTTAGGTCAATGTTATTTGTCGAACAGGTATTTAGTTTTGTTGTACGTCGTCGGTAGAGGATTTCTAATAGTTGCTTTTAATTTTAGAAAATTTTCTGTAGAAATTGAATATCTGTTTCACTAGTACGCATTCTTGAAATGTTGTCCTAAATAAAATGCTTCAGCATTTTTTCTTTATCTGAAAAGTTTTCTTAAAGTTTCAGAATAGGTACCAGCTTAAATTATATACATACCCAATGCAAAAGTATATAGATAGATGAAAAATTTCGGAAAATATTACATTTGCAAAAAAGTCTTCATAGTCATAAACTTGAGATCCTGCTCAATTAAGTTTATCTTAAAAATGAAACATTTTTTCAAGTTCCCAATGTTTTTAACCGACTTCCAAAAACGAGAAAGTTATAATTGATAACTTTTTTTATGTATGACCAGCATTATTCAAAAACGGCTTGGGAAATTTTGATGATTTAAACTGCATTATATTAAGGAACATTACAGAATGGTACCATATAATTATCCAGAAAGTCAAGCAATTTGAATATTATAAATTGTATTCTGTAAAGATATGTTCCAGCTTGATTCCGTGTATTTTTCTATAACGGAAAACATACAATTTTTCTGAAAATCGGAAAAATATGTACTAAAAAACTGTAAACGTCAATGTAAATTTCAAATTTTCATCACAAATATCTAGTTTAAACGTGAAGATATACAATGAAAGTATATCGTACAGGGTGTTTGTAATGGTTTTCATTTTGATTCATTTGAAGTTAGATTCTTTTAGAGACGAAGTTAAGCTACAGGGTTTATAGTCGCGTAAAATAGAAAATATTCATTAGTTTATCATTAGTTTATAGAAATGTGATATTAGGTGATACATAAGCAGTTGCATACATGAGATAGTTGAAATATAAGGTGGGATTGAATCACACAAGGTGGTTAAAAAATATTGTATTGAGTGGCACTTAAGTAGTTGCGTATACAAGGTGATTGAAATAAAAGTCGAGCAAAACTATAGTTATACAGAGTGGAGATTTGCGTTATAGGGCGGAGTATAATTACAGTTATACAGAAGGCTTCAAAATATGTTAGAAGCAGCTAAATATACAGGATGGTTGAAATATAATGTGGAGTAGAATTCCAGTTAAACAGAGCGGTTAAGAAAAGTTTAATATTGTGGAATATAAGTATGTAGTTACTTATACAAGGTGTTTGAAGTAAGGGTGGAGTAAATTATTGTTATTTAGGGTGAATTATAGGACGAGGTATAATATAATTATAGACATGAGTTCAAAAAATTTTAGAAGCAGTTGCATTAGTCATAAAATGTGGTTCAAAAATGTGAATTTTGTTATATAGGGTAAACCATCAGCAGTTGTATAAATGGAATACTAGACATATAGAGCGAAGTAAAATCATAAGTATAGACTAGAATAATTTAAAGATTAGAAAAATAGAAACAGTCAATAGTGTGGAGAGGAGTTATACTTATACAGAGTGGTTTTAAAAATATCAGGACCGTTGCAATATTGTATGGAGTTGAATTATAGTTGTACAGGGTGGTTCAGAAAGTGATAGACAAATAAGTTATATAGACCAATACACAGAAGCATATACAGTGTGGATAGAGAGTGTTTCCGAGATACGGCCCCCGAAAGTTAATTGTTTAACCCTTTATGAGGTACACCGTACACCGAGAAAGTGGCCAATTTTTTTGAAACATTGCCATTCGATAGTTCTGAACTGGCGGATCAAATGTCTCTATGAGCTCAAACTCTGAAAGGCCCTTGTTTCCGAGATACAGCCCCCCAAAGTTGATATTTTTACCCTTAGGTATGAGGTATAGCGAGAAATTAGCTTTCGACTAAATTTTTTGAATCTTTGCCATTTGATAGTCCTGTACTCTGTGTCAACAGTTTTCATTGGCTCAAACTCTGAAAGTCGTTTGTTTCCGAGATACAAGCCGACAAAGTTAAGTCTTTACCCCTTAAGTGGTATACCGAGAAAGTAGCTTCTGGCTATTTTTCTTTTAATATTTGTCAATTGATAGTTCTGAACTTGTGAATCAAATGTCTCTACGAGCTCAAACTCTGAAAGGCGCTTGTTTCCGAGATACAGCCTCGCAAAGTTGATATTTTTACCCCTTAGGTATGAGGAATAGCGAGAAACTGGCTTTCGGCTATTTTTTTTAATCTTTGCCATTTGAAAGTTCTGTATTGTGGATCAAAAGTTTTCATTGGCTCAAACTCTGAAAGTCGTTTGTTTCCGAGATACAAGTTAATTCTCTACACCTTATGAGGTATACCGAGAAAGTGGCTTTCGGCTATTTTTCTTTTAATATTTGTCAATTGATAGGGGCTCAAACTCTGAAAGTATTTTTTTTTTCCAGATACAGCCCCAATGTTAATTTTTTGCCTCAGAACTATTAAATGGTAAAGTTACAAAAAATTAGCCGAAAGCCACTTTCTCGCTATACCTGTTAAGGGGAGCAGAATCTCGAAAACCAACGACTTTCAGAGTTTGAGCCCATGAAGACTTTTGATCTATATGTATAGAACTACCAAATTGCAAAATTAAAAAAAAAATTGGCCGAAAGCCATTATCCATAAGAATTGTGCGGGGTCCTTTTTGTTGTTTTTATTTAGGATAAACAATTTCTCGAAGGTTACTTAATTTTTGGGGGCGTAAAATGAATGTTATAACAGTGTAATAAAAAAGTACTCAAAGAGTTAAAGATTAAATTAATAGGACAACAGAAGTTTAAATCAAAATATACAAGAAAGTAATTAATTGAAATGTGAATAGGTATCAAGACAATAATAATTTCCTTTGAAAATAATTCTATTATTATACTTCATAAGTAGGTATGTTGTACGTTTGAATTATTTTAAGTTTGATATTTTATTTAATTTACAAAGGGTTAAATTTGTTACGGATTCGGGTTTGGGTTTAGGTTGACATTAAACCTTCCTGTTTCAGTTCAGACAACTTAACTTTTGAAAATTTACAACCACATCTAATTCACAAACGTCAACGTTAATGCACGTTTAACGCGTGAAAGAAAGTGAACAAGACGTCCTTGGATGGCAGACTACATCAAACTGATTGAAAATGCAAGATAAATTACAAATGCTGGTCTTGACAATTACACGCACGCATACAGGGTGACCCTGAAATTTTTAATTCGAAACCTTTCAATTAAATCCCCAAAAACACCGTTCCAATTAAAAATTTTATTACAGGCATTGTAAAACTTTGTTTTAATGGTTCTCAATCAATTTTGTTCAATAACTTGTTTGCATATTTACAGTTTTTCCCATATGGTAGGTAAATATTTGGATTTGTTTTACTTAAAACGGTCTGACTGTAGTTTAAAACACAGTGCTCCAACGTAACTTATCACAATTGACTTTTGTATTCAACTCTCTATTGAACTAACTGTACAATTCATTCTTATTTATATACATAATAATCCTCATTCTTGTATATTGGCGAACACTCATTAGGAATCGACATTCTTCGACCATGGTTTACTCCAATATTCTAGAATAGTGAAATTGGCGCAGATGTTAATTTGGTACTTCCCCTCTTGAGCCTGAAATTCGGCCAGTCGCGTTTTTCGAAGGACAATGCGCCGTCCCTAACATTATCTTGAATTTTGATAAAAGCCTACAAGGGGGTTCCCGTCTTTTCTGAGCTAACGAATTATCGAATAAATAACATTTTCTGGAAAAATGTATTTCGGGTTTGAGAAGGGGGATTTATCTAAATAGGAGGGGAATTCCTTATAGCTTTAGATACATTGTGTTTTCTGGTATATTGCGTTAAAGTAGTCAATCTTCAATTTAAACCTACTTAAGTTACTTTATTTCAAGCTCTTGGATGTCAGATTTTCTCGATTTAGTGTCGAACTCACTGTCTTTGAGCTTCTCGGGGGTAGTTGTCGCTTCCATCGCCTCCCTTTGGATCCGCCTCTGGTCACAGAGCTACTTACTACAGTTGTTCCGTGTAACTAATTGGTGGTCGAATGGAATTTGATCTATTCACTGGAATTTTTCTTCTGACTCCTTTTCTGCGAAGTATTTGAAAGTTTCAACTAGAACAAGGTATAACACGGCAACCCTTCGGATCACTATTTGGCTCTGTATTTACAATATACTCAACCCTAAGGAACAATTTTGCATATGCAGGGTAACATACAAGGCAGTGCTGATAATTTGGTATTGGTCAGTAGGAACAGAAAGTCTATGTTTCAGAACGTTTTTGGTTTCTAAGACATAATGTCCAAAGTTATCAATCAGTGTGAGCACTTATGTGTGCTCAGAGTTTCAACTGACTTCCACCATCTTGAATGTATTTGATCTTACAACGTTTCCATAGTATCAAGTAAATGACGTGGAATTTAGAAGATTCATTGTATTCCCAATCTCCCTTTGTATAGATAGTTTCCGGAAAATGGAGCAAATTTAAGATGGGTTAGCAGAATTCACAAGATTTTTTTCCAACCAACTCTTAACTGTTAATTATTTATTGGACTATACAAACAATTTGACCACATGTTCATTGAAACCTGAAAATTTTCTTGCAATAATGGCATGTTAAATGTACTCTGCCGAAGGCCAATACAGTATACCCTGCTTCCCATCAGTACTACATATGAGCTTCGCTTGTTTATGCAATGTTACTGACATTAAAACATATAGCATAAAAAAGGCAAACCGCAAATATTTCCAAACATTACACAATAAGTTGCCAGCAGTTCCTGGTACGACCGTCACATTTTTTTCAGTTACCGCAAACAATTTTACATATTTTTTATTGCTTTGGCGAAGTATAACAACAACTGCATTTTGTTATTCTCAAGACATGTCCGACAATATGTGAACGTGATGTATAATTTCGTGTTCCTTGTCATGATTTAGATATTTCAGGTAACATTATCGTAAACAATGCGAATTTGGAGCCCCAAACCAACACATTAACTTCCTGTGTATAGTGTGTTTCCATAAAATCAATTGCTAAGCGTAAAATTTATTTCAGGGACAATTTCATTCTCTTGTAAATGTAAAACCTGTACAAATAAGGCGAAACGTAAATACAGGGATATGTTGTTGAAACTTCTTTATACACTTTTATACTTTCACTCTTCTCGGATTCATGTAGTCAATGTTCACTCACTCCATTTCACAGTATTAACAGTATTGATCTGACTCCATAGTGGGAGCTAGCATCCGAGCTGGTCTAGTCACTTACTACAGTGTAGCTACACTCACGTTGTGATGGAATTAGCCAGTACATTACATCCGAGGGCAACACATCATTCCACGGGATATTACTGGCTACTGAAACTTAGTTGTGTACTTTCAAGCCAGCAACTCTCACTTGGTGGTTTACCGGTGGTAGCGAAGCGAGCTACTGTCATGCTAGTGTATAGATGCAGCTGCAAGTTCTAAGGTATAAAAGCGCTGAGAATAGTGACTCCATTCTCTGGCTTGGAGAATGTTAGGATTTAAAGGTTTTTGGAAGTGATCTCTATCTATAATATGACTAACATAAGACCGCGTGTCTTAAAACCTTAAATTTTCTTCTACACTACATACATTTTCTATTTTTAATTTGCCTTTTTACCCTGTTGTAATATCATTATGGCCTCTTATATTGAATCTTTTTTTCTGAGGATTCGAATCAACCAACTAATAAGAACGAAATCTTTTCTCCAGAATAAATCAGTCAATAAAATAGGATGAAGACCACAGTTTTCGCTTCAATACACAAAGTTGTAACAACCTTAGATAAACTAAAAGGCAGATACATAGAGAGTGAACTAACTAACAAGAAACGTTTGCTGACGGGTTCAATGAAACAGAAACAGACGTGAATCTGTCATCAAGGGCACCAACAGGTATTGAAGAAACATTACTTTCTAAATCTCTAATCTAACAAGTTGCTCTTAAAATGAATCAGTATAGACGACAACGATAACAAAATACAGCAAATGGAGAAATTTCGATGAAAAGTCAGAACTGTCATCCAAAACCGTAACAACATTATCATATGAAAGATGTTGCTGATGTTCTTGTTATCACTTGCAGCCTTACTGACCAATCATAAAACTTTTGCAGCCAATTATCTCATAATGGCTGCTAGATATACTGGAGCACCAACTAGGGAAACTTCAGTATAGTATCAACAAACCATGGACAGTGCCTCTACCTTCCCCTTCTCACCCAATCATTTCAGAGGACTGGAATTAAAGCAAGCATACGATAAAGACTATTACGATTCGTTGAATATTTGATATGATCAGAAGGCGAAACCTTTATAGAGGGCGCAAACTAATAAAAGAAACAAAATAGAACTTATTTCTATTTTGCCTTTAGAACAGCTACGTTCAGGAGAAATTTTCGTTCTTCCTTAAAGAAGATGAACCACCCTTAGGCCTTTCTTTCTTGCCCCGAATCGAGAAATATTTATATGACATGGTTCGAACAACAGAGTTGCGACAAGCCATTCGCGCTCTGGCTCAGCTACGCAGACAACATGTAAATAACTTGGCAACCTTGATAAGTGAAACGCTAGAATTCTACAATCTTTGGAACCAATTACAACCATCAACTTAATTCACCATAAAGACAGAAAAAAGTTACTTACATTTTCCTGATATGAACTGCTAATACTGGAAACCAGTTAATGGTAACACATATTGGGTTTCTTCTCAACAACAACTGTGACTATTCCACAGCAATGTAAACTTGTTTCATAAAATACCTTTACATATAAAAGCAAATTATCAACAAGGTCTTTTGCGAACTTCACAAACTACGAATGCCACAAGAAAAAGTTCCAACAGTTACTCTAATATCAGAGGCAAAATAGACAATATGGACTCAAGATGATTTTCAAAGGCACTTTGAGGAGCATGATAACAAAAGCAAGCGCTGTAGTCTAACCAGGCATTGCATTTCTAGGAGGACCACTCTTGCCGATAATGGCGCTGTGTTAAAACTGAAATAAAACCTATAATATTTATTTCAGTTAGTACCTAACCCCACATGTATATGTTAACAGACACCAAGAACTTGCCCCATTAGACATTTTGACGTGCTCTAAACAAAAAGCGACTCCCCTGCCTTTAGTATCTACAGCATAATAGGTCTTTTCATATTCGAAAATTTATAGTGGGCAAGCGTCAACTTCTGTCATTGTTTTCGAGCAAAAAAACATTGTATTTACATGCCAATGGTCTGACAACTGCTCGAAAAAAATGACCCACGACATCAAAAAATTTTCGAATATGAAAAGGCCTATTGGCGAGTAGGGACAAAGGAAGTACATAAAGGATTGCTCGGTAGATGTAACTTTTTCCGAAAGCATACGTCACAAAGTGGCCGTAAACTTTTTTAAATTTAGTTGTTACCAAAATCAAATTAAACAGATGAAACAAAACCAGAAAAACTCTATAACTGTCAACAGGTAAAGCGCCACAACAACTCGAGAGCGGGCCCAACACACAGTGATACGTCACAAGGTGGCTGATTTTATTCGAAAATTTTTAACATTGATCAATCAATTCTTTGTAAACTTGTAAACTATCATTTAGGAGGGACAACTTTACATACGTGGGTTAAGGTTCACTGTGCATTCAAAGAATGGATATAAATAACTCCGAGTAAAAATGAACAAAACACCATAACATTAGCTGAAACTAGTACAAACTAATCCAAAAGGAGAACAATATAATATTCATATTCTTGATTACTTTTATGTTTTTTGGGCAATAACACCACAATAGGAATAAAACGACGTATATTGAAGGAAAACCAAACGTTTCAAAGTCTATTCTGACTTCGTTTCAATGGCTTTATGTTTATTGATGTAGATTGCAAAATGAAAATTTGATTTATGACATTTAAAATTGACAAATTTGTTGTTTTTAGATATACAGGTAGCACAACAAAATCTAAAGATCATGAATTATAGTTAACCAGCTTTCAAATTAGAAGAATTTGAAAGAGTTGTCTTTAGAAGTGGCGTTCCTAGGTACGACTTTGTTATAAGATAGCGCATTCGCCAAAAATGCGATCAAAGATTCTATTGTTTCAGTGATCCCATTAACGTCATAAGGGAAAACCTAGGAAAAACCTTATGAACTATCCGGATATTGGGTTGTTCAAAAGGAGGTTACCATTAATAATTTCTTACTTAATTGTCGGTAACCAGATACGATTAAATTCTACAGAAGTAGAAGCGATACAATCGTCTTCATTCAAAAGAATTAAGGCAGACTCTTTTATTTTTCGTTTTGTGTTATGTTGTTCTTTGTGAAGTATAGTTGAATTGTCAAATTGTATTTTATGGCCTAGGTCCCAAGCATGTTCACAAATTTTTAATTTTTCAAATTGTCGTTTCTTTATGTAATTCTTATGTTCATTTATTCGTACGTTTAATGGTCTCGATGTTTCTCCAATATAAAATTTATTGCATTAGCAAGGACTCTTATATATGCAGTTTTTTGAGTTGTGGGTTTTGTTTGTTGGTTTTGTTTTTCTAAAAGAAAAATCATATAAAAATGATGTAATACAATTTAGAACAAATGAACCAGTGTCTTATTCGACTCACCCTATACCTACATATAAGTAATTATTCTCATAAAACCATACACCTGCCAAGTCAACAGTTAGTCTTCGCTTTAAAATTTTCCCACAACATTTCAGATTGTGATTTTTGTCCTTTTTGTTATCATCGCTTATGATCCAAAAAGAATTATAAATTATAAGCATTTCCTTTACTGAACTTAATTCTACAAAAAGTTGGTACATCTAAAACGTGCCATTAAACTTTCAAGGTTTTCAGCATTTCGTGAAGACATTCCCCGCGTTAATCGTTTCTTCATTATTGATTCATCAAGAACGTCTCTTCGTAAAAACCAGTATTGTCAGAATTAGTAATCAAAATTTGCGTATCACTTTAATGGTACCAGTTTTTTTCAACTTTTCTTTCAAAACCATTACAGAATAATTGTCATTCTTCTAACACCAGTTTTAATTGATGTCAATATTCTCTTTATTTGAATGGGGAAAAGTGAACTCTCGTTTGCTATTGTTTAGCCACGTCAACTTTTCTAAATTCCGTTTGAAATTTTTAATCACCTGCATTGTTTCCATACATTTAAACAATCAGTTTTAAGTGCATGTTTCGTTCATTATTTTCTGTCAATACGAATGAACAGATATTGTCTTGATTTCACTTGTTCAAAGAGGGGTGATTAAGAAGCAACAGGAGTTTTTATAATGTACAAATGAAAAAACTTATAATACTACTTTTCAATCCATTTAACGCAAGACAATATATTGTTTCTAGCCTGGAACCTTCATCAGTTGCGTTCCTTTCACCTGATTGATTCTCGCATAATTATTTGTGTATTTAGTACATACTAGCTGTCGCCTAGTGGTCGGAATTCGGCCAATTGTGCCATTAAATAACGAAATTCATGTTCTTTTACAGATATTATTAATAGGACTTTATTTGTGTTCAAATTTGTAGTTCTTAATTTAATATGACAAATATCTGTGCACACCCTGTATAACTATAATTCTACTGCGTCCTCTATTCCAAGAACCCTGAAAATTCAACCGCTAATGGGCTACCCTATATAATATTTTTTTCTAACCACCCTATATAACTATAATTGCACTAAATTCTCTAACATTTATTAAAATCCTCATTATAATAGTTCCATCTCATAATATATTTCCACCACCCTGTATATGTAATTGTAATTTTTGTTAACATTTTTTTAACTACTCTTTGTAACTATAATTCTACTCTGGGCAGTGTTTTAACTACACTGTATACGTAACTGCTCACATCATATTTTTTAACCTTTCTGAACCACCCGGTAAAACTATAATTCCACTCCACCATTCTGTATATACGCCTTCCTATGAGCCACCGCATTTGCTCCTTTTGTTTATAAATTTTTTAACTATCTTCTGTAACTATAATTCTACTCCGACCTATATTTCAATCATCATCTATCGTGGGCTGCTCTATAAATCATTTCTTTTTCTAACATTTTTTTATAATTAACCTGTATATATATATATATAATTTCTCTCATCCTATATTGCATCTATCCTATATATGCAACTGCTTATGGATTACGAAATGTTTCATTTTTATTCAAACATTTTTAGACCTCACTGTATAACTACAATTCTACTCCAGCTCATATTTCCGCCACCCTTTTTATGCATCTCTGGATAATATTTTTGCATCACACTGTATAATTGTAATTCTACTGTACCCTCTATTCCAATAACCTTGTAAATTCAACTACTAATGGGCTACTGTATATAATTATTTTTACAAACAACCCGGTATAGTTATAATTGCACTATACTCTATATTTTAAACACTCTATATACTGCTACTGCTTATGTGCCACCCAAGAAACATATCAGGAATCACTCTGTATAATTATAATCTACAACGCCTTCTATCTCAGTCAATTTAGAACATGAGAACACAAACTTTTACCCATCCAAAAATCGACTATGCAGCAATTTTTACTTTAAATTCTTGACGGGTTCAGATATCAAATAGGTAGTGATAAAATTCTTATCCTACACATCAATTTGTATTGAAAATTTTTTTCAAGAGCAGTTTCAATCTCAAGTAAGTTACCAAATCACCCTCTATTGAAACTCTTGTAAATTGAAAAGTCAGCTGTCATAATTATTGTCACAATCTCGTTCTTTCTCAGTAATACGATTTTTCCCAACAAATCAATTTATAGGCGTCCAAACCCCGAAATGGTATTTCGACACAGTCATAGTGCCGTTTGCGAGAATTACATATTATAAGTTATGTATAAATAAACAAACATTATATGTATTATATTATTAAATAAATAATTAAAATCTCTCTCGTTAAAAGAACATTTAATAATTTTTTACTGACTGTTAATATTTTAGACGATATGTTTAAATTAATTTAAAATATTACCTTTTATCGAATAAAACAGCAATATGTTACTAATACTTTTCAAGTTTCATTTGCACATGACATAAAATAAAAAACAGACTCAACTTGCAAGGATCTGAAATCAAATGTATAAATTAGCTTTATAATCTGTAAATAGTTAGTTTACCTACGTAAAAGTTTTCATGGGGATTATATCAAAACATTTAAGAAATAGAATACACCTGCTGTTAATTTATGTTAAATAATAACTTTATTTTTTGACAATTTTTGGAAGTTCATTGAAATTGAAATTTTGAAAAGAAATACATTGATAATTTTCACATTGCATTGAGAAGGTACCATAACCTAGCGACTAACATTGTTATGAAATGTCAATTGAAATTATATCCCCTACAATGAGGTTGGCCGTGTACTGACCGTGAACATTTCAATTATTGCCATGATGTCAAATCAAAACTATTTATCTTAAATTTCAGTATTTGTATTTATATCATGGGCTTTGAAATCTTAGTTAAATTGTATGAAACTATTAGCCTTTAAAATAGAAACAATATAAACTAAAACTATAATGTGGAAGTAATAAAATCGGAAAAACATTGATCAGTTGCCACGCAATACAAATTTCTGATTTTAGTTGAGATACTATATTTAGAAAAATCAATATATGGTCATTATCATATAATATAAATTATTCGAGTCAATCCATCTTACGATTTTCTCTCCAAGCAATCTGGCTGCATTGTTTGTTTGGCATTGGCAATGTGGACGTATATTTTGAATTTGTTATTTTATATAATTTAAAGAATGAAAAAATATTATAAATAAATTTTAGCATTCTGCACTGAAGGTCGTCAGTGGTTACTAAACAAAGCAGAATAAAAGTAAATCGGTTGAGGGGTAGAGGACAAAAAGGGACGGAACCGTTTTATCTTTGGCTATTTATTAATAGATAACTGAATTTAATGATTTTTTGATTCTATCATATGATTCACAGGGAAACGCCGTTACACACAGTACGACCCCCGATTTGGAGTCTCCAGCTAGTTTTTGTTGAAACCCCTTAATGTCGAAATTCATTTCGAGATTAAATATTAAATTCAGTTATATGTAAAAAAATATTGTTCTTTTACCAAAACATCAAATCAGTGACAATTTACAAACCTTAGTGATATAATTTAAAAATTTAACAGGGTAATAAAGAGTAACCAAGTCAAAAAACAAATAAATAAGGTTTAACAAATATAATACTACTGACACTCAATATTGAAATTGCACATAAAATTCATTATTGTATGAATATATGTATATTGATACAATATAAATTTCATTAATCAAATTACATGTTACAAAAGATCGATTAATGAAAAATCGATATATTTTTTTATTTTTCCCCCCCAACTTTAATATTTTGCAAGGTGTCAATAAATCACTCTAGCGCCATCTGTGTGTTTTACAATGTTTCTTTGAAGCAATCAAACCTGTCAATAGATAGCGCCAACAAACTGTTTTACCTACTTTATTGACAAATGAAGTTCGTTTTTCCTTTGTCAGCAACAAATGCAAAAATTATGAATTTTTTGAAGTTTTTCATAAGGAAACTGTTTTGTTCATAAAAGTTATTCTTAAATAAAACAGTTGTCTTGTATACACCTTTAAGTGCCAGTTTCTTGGGCTTCAAAGAAAACGTTGTATTCAAACGTTTGTACCGTATGAACAAAGACCAGCAGCCCAATACGCTAGTATTATATATAAATGAAAGAATTAATGATTGGTACATTATCATATCCAAACAGAACACTCTATCAACAACGAGTGTAGCAGGACTACCATATTGCTCAATTCTCTTATGGCATCTACAATTCGCGAAGTGAAGAGAAACGACCTGTCTGTCTAAACCGACGCGATGACAGCTTCCGGCTTCCTACAGCATGAAGCTCCGTAATACCCAGATTAAGCAAGCTAGATACGCCCACCAACATCCAACAAATCACCACACAGCCTCCTTATCACGTGACATCCACTTCTAATCGACCGATAACTAGAAATAAAAGAAGGGGAGCAGATTCACACACAGTTCAGTTACCCAGTGACTCTTTAGGTGTAGGCAGATTGAGGCCCCGAGTTCGGTCTAGACTTTGAAACTCTTTTTCATTTTTGTTTCTTGATAATGGTTCCAAAGCAGGAGTCGAAACGTCGAGTGTTCTAGTTTTCAAAAGAATGGAAACATGTTGGCATTAGTAAACACACAGTCAATTTTATTTGTGTAATTCTAGTTAGTGGATATTTGATGATTAAAGATATAAGCAGTATACAAATTAATTTATTTTTTAATGTCGATCGTTATAGCATATATTATCATTAAGTTTGTTGATACTAGAAAGGAGCTATAATTTAAAAAAAAGATACCTATAGTAAATATTCTATGATACGCTAGTGATTACTAGTCAAACTGAAGGCGCTACCTATCTGGGCGGGTGTTGGAATTCATGAAAGTGAAGGGGAATCTGAGTATGCAAATGATAGAAAGTGATCTTTTAATCTTTTATTGGCAAATAATTCGAAATGTTTTTTTCGTACATTGATATTTTTGGACTGTAGTGTCGACGGATGATTCCGAATGCTGATGACATGCAGTGGCGTGGATATATTAGATTTTTAAAGTAAATTTAAATAAGTAGTAGTAAATTTAAAGTAAATTCATAACGAATAATGAAATATAAGTTTAGCATTCATTGTATTTACAATTTCTGATGAAGCCAGACTTGGCGAAACATATGTCAAATTTGAAGAAATAAAAAGTGAAAATTTAAACAAGTGTTTGTTGTTTTTAAGTAATCTTAAATTCATAACAAAATAAAAATGGTTTATGCTTAACACAAACTTTTTGGGCTTTGTATCAATTTGTTAAATTGCACTGTAAAGATTATCACATTTGTCACAATGACATAGGTTTGGCAGTGGGTTACTTAACACGCTAAACGTTGTCCATAAGGTTCAGATCTGGCAAAATGCGTGGCCATTACTATGGTAAGAAGGCTTGTTGATTGGATCATTGTTAGTAACACTAGATTTACAGATGCTTAAGAAAATGAACCCTTGTTGTACGGCTATAAAGGAGACCTACCACAATAATAACCTTGACAAAAGGCTGTATATTCCTAAAAATTTAACTTTTCAGTCTTGATTTTGTATTCTGTAAGTCAACATAAGAATAGCGTTACGAAATAACGCAAAATTATTGAGTGACCACCTCTAAGAATTCTAGCGGTTTTCCGCGAATCAGCAGTTGGCTGTGCCGACACTCGATTGGCGAGGAGTTTGTCTAACCGTTGGAATTAATGACAAGTGCTATCTACGATCAAACTTATAACGTTCCGTTTCGTTTCCTCTCATAACTAGTTACAAAATGTGGCTGCAGTGGCATTAAAATCTGGATAAAATATAAATCTGAAATAGAAAGCTAGATCGTTTTGACAATTTTACTTGACATAACTAAGACCATCAAAGGTTTGCTTGATCTGGTTTACGAAAAAGCACAGAAAATCTGATTCCGAATAACCTTAATCCAGAAAAAAAGTACGATTGACTGTACGTAGGGGTAGATACGGGTATTGTAATTTGAGAGTTGATAGATGTGAAAAGGATAATCGAAAAATTCGAACGTGTTGATTCATTTAGTGAAACACACGATACAAGCTCATAGAGGTTGTTTACAACAAACCATCACGGCAGTTCGTAAGAATCTGGCCAAAATTCTACTATCCGTCATCAAGAACAAAAATTATAACAGTCAGTCTTTAGTGTATTTTTAGTAAAGATTTACCTCCACATCTCTACAAAGCCCAATTGGCTCAACAACTTGTCCCAACAGACTATACAAAGTGAAAAGAGATAACCAATTGGATCCTTAAGGATCGCTCGACAAAATAGCCGCATTAGAGTTAGACTTAGATAAGCAGGATAGATTCCTCACAAAGCAATACAACCAAATCGTGTCACTCTTTGGCTTACATTGTGGTCTGGAGAAATTATTGGACCAAATTTCCTGGAAAATGATTACGCAGTTTTTTTGCTCCTTTTGGAACATATGACTCTTGATGTCTAAGTGCTTCTTGGGAAATAACACCACAGTTTAAAGAAAATTGCTGTATATTCCAAACGTTTCGGGGTCTAGATCAGACCCCGTTGTCAATGGATTGACAATCGGTAGTAGCGACGGGCGGTGTGTACAAAGGGCAGGGACGTAATCAACGCGAGCTTACGACTCGCGCTTACTGGGAATTCCTCGTTCATGGGGAACAATTGCAAGCCCCAATCCCTAGCACGAAGGAGATTCAGCGGGTTACCCGGGCCGCTCGGCCAGGGAGGACACGTTGATTCCTTCAGTGTAGCGTGCGTGGGGCCCAGAACATCTAAGGGCATCACAGACCTATTATTGCTCAATCTCGTGCGGCTAGAAGCCGCCTGTCCCTCTAAGAAGAATTGTGTGTACGCCGACAGTAAAAACCGCGCACGGCAGAGGCCGAAACCAACTACCTGCGGGCCTTTGGGATGTCGAAATACGCCTAGTTAGCAGGCTAGAGTCTCGTTCGTTATCGGAATTAACCAGACAAATCGCTCCAACAACTAAGAACGGCCATGCACCACCACCCACCGAATCAAGAAAGAGCTCTCAATCTGTCAATCTTTCCGGTGTCCGGGCCTGGTGAGGTTTCCCGTGTTGCAAATGGGAAGAAACTACGTATTAAAAAGACACAATTCTAAGATGTCAATTAAAATATTTGACAATGTGTATTGTTTGATTTTTGACATAACTAAGAGAATTTTATTTGTAATATACAGGGTAGTACAGAAACTTCTAAAGATCATATAATCATAAAGTTCATTTCAAATTGGAAGAATTTGAAAGGGAGATCTTCAGAATTTTATGTGGCACTCCTAGGTGCGACTTTGTTATAAGATAGTGCATTCGCCAAAAATGCGACCAAGATAATCACATTAATATAATAACTATACCATACATACAGGGTCTATCAGAAAGACTAAAAAGAGTGGGAAACAGATATAATATCAAAACATCATTTAAAACAAGAAATACACTAAAATCAATTATATCAAAAACCAAACCAAATAACACAACTCAAAATACAAAAAATTGCATTTATAAAATCCCGTGTGAATGTAATAAATTCTATATTGGATAAACCTATAGACCTCTGAATGTTCGAATAAACGAAAACAAAAATTACATAAAAAACGACAATTTGAAAAATCCAAAATTTGTGAATATGCTTGGGACCTTGGTCATAAAATACAGTTTCAAAATTCAGTTATATTACACAAAGAAGAACACAACACCAAAAGAAAACTAAAAGAGTCTCCATTAATTTTGTTAAATGACAACGATTATATCGCTACTACCTCCGTAGAATTCAGTGGTTCCTGGTTGCCGGTGATTAAGGAAGAAATTGCTAATAGTCATGTCCTTGTGAACAACCCAATTTCGGGATAGTTCATAAGGTTTTTCCTAGGTTTTCCCTTATGATTTTAATGAGATCTCTGAATCAACAAAGTTCTTTGGTCACATTTTTGGCGAATGCACTATCTTATAACAAAGTCGTAAAATTTTGAAGATCTCCCTTTCAAATTCTTCCAATTTGAAAGGAACTTTATGATTATATGATCTTTAGAAATTTCTGTGCTACCCTGTATATTACAAATAAAATTTTCTTAGTTATGTCAAAAATCAAACAATACACATTGTCAAATATTTTAATTTACATCTTAGAATTGTGCCTTTTTAATCCGTAGTTTCTTAACCATTGAGAACGGGGTCTGATCTAGACCCCGAAACGTTTGGAATATACAACAATTTTCTTTAAACTGTGGTGTTATTTCCCAGAACTTAGACATTGAAAAATATGCCACAAGTATCATTCAAAAAACAACATATGACTCTTGACTCCTGGTGGTATCATGTCCTAGTTTAAAGACCAGAATTCACCGCCAGGGTTTTATAAAGACTTACGGATTTCTAGCTGTGGGGTTATCTGAAGTCACAGCTTTATGCCAATAAGCCCAGAAGCACCAAAGCATTGAATGCATAAATTAGACGCTCTAAAGTAGTACACATGTGTTATAACTTAATAATTAATTCAACAAAGAAAACCGTTTTATTGGACCTTAATATCTCATTGAAACACACTTTTAGAATACACAAAAACAAAAACAGTTCACTTCTACTTTACTCCATAAAGATGCCCGCTTAGCTGTTAAAACACCCAACGGAGTGTAAAAAATGAAGGTTGGGTATACAACAAAACTTTCTGTTTATATGTCTGTGACACCAAAGGTTTAACGGTTTTTCCAGGGCGATAGTTAGTGTAACTAAATGAGATTAAATAGACAAAATGAATTAGTATTTTGCCTGTTCATTATGTTTTTTCTCCTTATTTTTTTTCTTGCAACAGAATAGTATTTGAAAATTGTATATGTAGAAGAAAGTGTAGTAAGGGAATTTCATAAAATTGCCGGGATTACTGTACAGAGATTCTTCCTCAAAGTTATTCTGAGAGAAAGAGATGTCTACAAAATGATCAACCAGTATTCCTGTATATAAGTATATTGTACTTATCTGTGTTTGGAGACATTTCAACTCCAACTCTGGAGTCCTTGTCAATCGTTTAGTATTGTATTTCGATTGACAACGACTGAACATATGTAAATTCTTTCTAGAAAAAACAGTTGAAAATGTTCACACATCGACCCTGTTTAGTTGATAATAGTTCATGAACAACTATTATAGCGGGTGTAGGGTAATTTAAAAAAATACCATAATTATCAAAAATTATTTGTTCGAAAATTAACAATTAACCTTTAAAGCTCATGCATTTCAAAGAAGTAGTTTTGTTTTTATCTAGTTAAAAATATTTTTTCTATTAATTATAAGAGCATATTGCGTAAAATGCCAAACAACAATAATAAGGATAAGTTTATTTTCCAATTATTTTTATCTAACTAATTAAATATGACATTAGTAGTGATTTTAACTAGTATATTTCCTGAAAACAAACTTACAACTGTTGTTGAAAGCAAGTATTTGGGCATGATTAGTTTTACATTTGAGTAGTTACTTCAACAGGAAATAAAAAAAATCAACCTTGTTTATGTTATAAGAATGACCACTGTGAGCGGGAGCTTTCGCTATGAAAAAAATACATATAATTATATGTTGTCATTCCTAGATAAGCAATTTAGATGATGTAATGGGACAAATAATTTCTTGAAATTGGGGTCTCTTAATCTTACTGTTCACGTAGCGTCATTTGTAGGTTGCATGCATATTACGATAGTCATATTTTGCGTCTCACGTGCTGTCCACGTAGCGTCACACAAGATGCATGCAAGCTACAAATATGTTTCATTTCTGTCAAATTTTGTAATGCGAACAACCGTTATTTTAGAAAAAATGGCAAATGATGATTCTAGCATACAATTTTCTTAGAAACCGACGAAATACACATAGTGGCTTCATCCATATTGCGGAAATAACATGTTTATTACTTTGTACACGAATTTAATCCCTATTGTTATTAATATAAAAACACCATACTGTTACTCGAGAATATCTTAACCTAGAAGAAAGGTCCGGTACTAACCGTTCAGCCCTTTTTACGTGATTTAGGAAAAATTAACCAATCACATTTGTAATTAGTGTTATAAAAGATAATGATCGTGATATAGAAATATAAAAAATATATCAAAGTAAAATGTATCAAATTGCATTTTATTACCTTTAATAGTCAAATTTTTCTGCAGTTCAGATTACAAACTGTTCTATTATATATTCACTGACAAAGACATCGCAACACCCAAATGAACTCTTTAAGTTTGACATTGTCTTGGTAATACATAGTATAATTTCTGAATCGAGTTCGTCTTTAATTGCGCTACATACAAAATCAAAAACTGTTCTGTTTTGTTGGTTAATACAGGGCCTTTGGAATAGACAGTCCTTTCTTCTGTTTGATGTGCATTTATTAACTTCTGATGTATTTTTGTTAGTCACAAAATCCTGCTAATTGCTAATCTTATGTGAGGGCTAATTTTGATGTTCTGATGCCTTTTTGTTGAATGGATTGTACTGCACTAGTTGTAATTCTAGCTGGATTCTGTGAGTTATTTATTGAGAAATGGTTTGTTTCTTTCTTAATAGCTTCTGGATTGTACTGATTTCCAGCACATTTCTTATATGTTTGTTGCACATGAGCAAGACCAGATCACCAAAGCATTATAAAAAACTTTGTTTTGTGCTGCTTTAAGTTAATTTATATGAGTCCTTGTTTGCTTCTATTAGGCTGTTTTGATACGCTATTGCGATGCGGGTAATGCGATCTTTCCATGTCCTTTTCAAACAGAGTAAAATTTCTAAAAATTTGGCATTCTAATTTGTTGTCGTATATTTCTGACTATTTATACATGGTGATTTTGCTATTAAAGTTAGTTCACTTCATTTAAGAATAGGCTTTAATTTTCCATTTTCCGTCCAGTTAGACGAGTGTAGATGATGTATTAAAGGTTTCTTAAACTTAATCTGACTCTTTTTCATATACCGCAGCGAAGTTGTTGCTTTGCTTCCTGCGGGACTTTCTTTCTTTCTGGCAATTTGTGGGTTTATTAGGCTTCTAGTTATTTTGTAGAATAGGTGTTTGTGGCACACTAAATATCTTTAATAGTTTAAGGAAAAATTCGTTAATTAAAGCTTCTAATACAGTATATAGTTTGGGAATTCATTGTTCAGTGGTGTTCCAATATTTCTTCTTACAGACGTGTGTGGGTAATTCTTTCTACCATATTTAAACAAGCAGTTAAGATAGCTAATGGGTACCAGCCCAACATTGCAACAGAATTGGCAATGTTGTACATGGTTTTAAAAATATATTAGTGCCGTTTTTTAAGGCTAAGGGAAGGTTTAAAGTAAGATGGTGAGGTTTGAGGTTTTTAATACAGTGTTAGTAGTTTGACGAGATTCGCTTTAACGTTTCCTGGTGAAGTTGCGGGTCTTTGAGCAGTTTTTAAAGTTGACTTATGCTATTTCTGATAGTGTCTTAAAAAAGTGTTATAAAATTATTTGTGCTTGAATATTTAAACTTGAATTGAATGCATCAATTTCTACATATGTCTTCAGATTTCCTGCCTTCACTTCTATACGTCTGACCGACGGAAATGAAGACCATATTCTTTACAAAAACTAGGAATTACTGTCTATCCTGTATAAGATTTATATCGTAACTTGGGAGCTTATATGAAAAGAAAAGTGGCGAGTACAAAAGCAGGAGCGGCCCCAGCCAAAAATTTTGGGGGTAGCACATTTTTCGAAAAAGGCAAAATAATCGCAAAGACCTCATCAACATTATTTCTTACATTGCTTACCTATTTTTGACCTAATTTCGTAATTTGTTATTTTAACAGTTGAAGTTTAATATGAAACCCTTATTTTAAATATTAAATGCTCATTTCGATTTGAAAATGTGATATTACGAGTATTAGATAATATCTTTTCGAGTTTTTTGCAGTACAATGAACGCAAGAGTATATATTGTTTATACTTGAGAACCTTCATCAGTTGAGCTCGTCAAGTGACTGAAATCTCAAACATTTATTTATGTATTTAGTGCATATACTTAGTTGATGCTTTCTGAAAGATATTTATGGCATCTCTGATTTTTATTTTTTTTTGGGTTCTTTGGGAATGACACCACATAAACTTGAAAGTCTGTATATTTCAAAAAGTTCAAACGTTTCAAGGTCTAAATCAGAACTTAACACAAAATTTGACATTTGTGTTAAGTTAATTACCATTGAAAACGGGGTCTAATTTAGAAGGTGAAATGTTTGAACTTTTTGAAATATACAGACTTTGAAGTTTATGTGGTGTTATTATCAAAGAACTCAGAAAAAATAATTGAATTTAATATCGTATCGCTAAAGGGATTAGCGCCGTTTCCCTGTTTAAAATTATCCAAAATCAACAAATACAGAAGTAGGTACTAGGTGGGTGAAGCCAAGCAGGTTAAGACTGATTATATTATTGTTAGTTGCTTTTCCTGTTGTATACTTTACTATGATTGCACATAATTTTTATGAACAATTGTTCCTGCAAGTCAGGCAACCATACATATAGTATTCGTTTACTTTATTCTAGGCACTCGTTTGCGATAAATGGCATAACATGCTTTAGAATTTAAAATATTGTAGTCTGCTTATAGAGATAGAGCATTTTTAAAGCAGCTCTTAAAACATTAGCCAAGTTTTAAAATACTACAGCAAAATGGAGTTTTAAGAACTTAATCTGTAAGTTGTAATATATAATATGTTAAATTAAACAGTGAATTAATTAAAGTTCTTTTATTTACCTTGTACATACAAAACATATAAAATTATCATACATAAAAGAAAAATGACACTTTTTCAAAGTAGGCAGTTTGGATTTAGACAAGACACTGGATAAATAAAATAACTGAACCCAATATGAACAAAATAACATCTGCATCACAGTTTTCTTTAGAGTAGGAAATCTAATATTTCCTATTATGAGTATTACCACTGACAAACAGTGAATAACATTTTCATATTAGATTTCCCACTCTTCAATACCGAACAATTGTTTAAGATCTACCTATCTCCTATCTACTAAAATTAACTCCTGCCATGAAATCTCCTGCCCGTTCTGGCTGGCGCTGCGGTGCTGGGTTGTTCCTCTGCAGGAGCGGCCTCGTTCTTTTCTTTGCCGTTGAATCGGTCCCCGTCGGCCGGAAGTCGATGAGGAGGCGGCACGTTTTGGGGCTTCGGGTTCTGCTGAAGCAGCTGCTGAGTTGTCTTCGTTGCTTTGGGATGGTTTTACTTTATCTGAAATTTAAAAGGGTTTTAATATAAATCTACATAGTATAATACAAAGTCGGATCCCACAGTCCTTGACTCTGTACACTTATATCTTTTAAATTATACCACGGATTTTAATGCGGTTTTCATCAACAGATAGAATGTTTCAAGAATAAGGTTTACACGTATAGTTAATATTGTTTTGTTTAAATATTACAATAATTGTACAATCAATATGTCGTTGCACTACTTGCTGAGCATCTGTCACATGTGAGAGCACATTAGCGCAGTTGATTAGTCTTGCTAGTAGGGGTGTGCGAATAATTCAAACTTACGAATTATTGGTACCGAATCGAGTATTCATATTCGATTCGAAATCCAAATCGAATAATTCAATTCGAAACCCAAATCGAATATTTCGATTCGAAACCCAAATCGAATAATTCGAAAGTTCGAAGCATTCGAAAGTTCCCGAATAATTCGAAAAATTTCGAATTATTCGAAACTCTCGATTAGTTCGAATATTTTCCTAATTATTCGAGAACTATTATAATATTCGAGTTAAGAGTTTCTTATATTCGATATTCTGATACGAAATTCACAATTAATACATTTTATTCAAACCGTGAAATACAATTACTGTCAATTACATAAACAGAACAATTAGAATGTTTTTTTTAATGAAACAATAGAAATTATATCGTAGCAAATACAGTATTGTCAAAAATACAGCGTTTGAAAATTTGCTAAAATTTTTTGTTCAAAAACAATAACGACACTGAATCTGGTGATAATGAACTTCGTTTATCAGATACAATATCACCAGCAGTGGAAAATAATCTTTCACTTTCCGTAGAAGTACAGGGTATTCCTAAATATGGAAAGCTCTCTTGTCTATATTAGTAACTAGATTTTTTATGTTACTGACAGAAATGAGCATATATTGAAATTGCGCAAATTTTTTCCGGGTATAATATTTGTAAGTAGATTAGTTTGATACACGATGTAATAGAATTTAAATTAAAATCAATAGAAAATTATCGCTAATAACTCGACATTTTTCGAGTTATTCGAAATTTTTTTCGAATTATTCATCGAATTTCGAATAAATCGCAAATTCGAATTGTTCGATTTGAATTTCGATTCGATTATTAATATTCGATTCGATTCGAACGATATTCGCACACCCCTACTTGCTAGTAATGTGAAGGTCTCAGGTTCGATCCCCAGAGCGTGACCTTTTTATGTCTAAATTATTTCTGGTTAACTGAATTTTTTTATATGTATCTGAGTGGTTCCCTGGAAGATTTAGATTCACAGTTGGACCCGGTAGGTAGCGCTGCGATAGGGTTGTAGGAAAATTTTGTTCACCATTTACACCTGACGAGGGAAAACTCTAACATATCTAGCAAAATAGCTCCAATGAGAATTCTATCTTGTCATATTCTTATCCTATTCAGTTACATTTTACCATTATTTCCTGTGTTATCTACTTTATAAATTAGTTTTCAATTTGTGTCTATGCCTTCTTAGGGATTTTACTCTGTGGATACTTTCCTTTGTCTTATTTCTTACCTACTACATTATGTCTTGACATGTTTCATGTTTCGCGTTTTCATATACATAAAGAAGCGTTCGAGAGGACATTCAATTGTGGGAAGCGCAACTGATGCAGGTTCCCTAACCAGAAACAATATATGTTATATATATATATTGTCTTGTGTACAAAGGAATGACACCTTGAAGAGAGTATTCAATATCTCTGACAAGGTGAAGTAACCTGAAAATTTTATCGTGACATTCTGTCCTAAGGGAGAACAGCAATTACACGGAACATCTCCAGATTCGGAACCTCTGTGTGCTAATTCTCTCGAAAATCCTAGATGTCGGCTTACATCTCGCGTCTTCAAATGTGTCATGTTCTTCATCGCTAAATCCACTTCGTACCTGCATCCCTCTGGTATTTCTTCTATTGTCCACTGTATTTCAAAATTTCCGGGAGGTTTAAACAGCTCCTCAGCGGTTAAGGGTAAATTAGTCAGGGGCATATCACAGAACAGCCCTTGTAATGACTGTAATTTAAATCACTATGAAGCGACAGAATTTTAAAATCATTTGATAAAACTGACAGTTAATTTGATACTAAACTAAACCATAACGCAAGCACAAAGATGTAAAATAATGATAAAATTATGTAACCACCAACAATGTGTTTGTCTTTATTTTGTATCCTTTTTTCCTTGAATTGCCATCTTCTAGGTTCTTCTCACTCTCTACCTAATCTCGAAGCTCCAATCCCCCTGTCGTTTTTTCTTTTTCTTGCACAGTTTTCTTTCCTGTTATTTTTCTCATTCATTCCAGACATGTGTTTCTTTTCTCCCTTTTTGGGTCACCTTTTTTCCTACCTTTACTGTCTCCTACTTTCTCTTTTATTATCTACACAACCAATATGATAAATAAAACCAAGAATTTGTTTTTAATATTATTGCTGATAAAGTCGTTGATTATTTTGTTTGATTTTCTCCCCATTAGTTTCTGTAAAAGATCAGTATTTGGAATTTGTAACAACAATACAGTGAAATTTGGAAACATTACTTGGATTAGTGGTTGCTTTATACAAAAATTCAAATTCACAGATACTCTGAAAGAAAGAAATTAGGAATGATAACTCTCTTATCATATCTTGTTCATTAAAACTAATCCCAGAGAGAGAGAGAGAGAGAGAGAGAGAGAGAGAGAGAGAGAGATGATGTTAAACTATTTTCTAACCTGTATGTATTCTTAAATAATATTCACTAAAGTTACTTTTTTTATAGTAGTTCTTAACTACAATGACATTTTTCTATTGCGCTGTTTCCACGATGAAGGGAAAATAATATTGAAAAAGAATATATCTTTGTTTCTCCAGTTAACTAGTAGTGTAAATATTTCACTTGATTTTTGCACTAATCACATCTGAAATATAAGTGCAAACTAACCACTATCTCTTATACATTTATCATTAAACTCTTGTTTTGCCTGACTTTTTCAGCATATACGGATTTTAACTTTAAGATGAGCTGAAACATTCCTTTATGGAAATTTAAAAATCGATTGCACAACTTACTTGTTACAACTTGTTCTCTCCTTCTTTTCAAGGTGGCCAACAAATCATCGTTACTCCTGAAAGGTCTCAAAATACCTCCTTTAATAAATTTCTTTGAAGATTCTGTAGTTGAGCTAGTTTCTGCTTGTGCCTCATCTTCGTATTCTGCGTCGGCGATTTCTTCTTCTTCCTAGAAAAAATACAAAAAAATGATGGTTACAAATATACTCTTTTAGTCTTAGATAACTACGTATGGTTCATTAGATGGAAGCGTAAATAAAAGAATTCACGATCTATTTATTTATAATAATAGAAAATATTGACAATAACTTTATTTTTCAAAAATCTGCCATTTGTCTAGAAATATTGTACTAAAGGCATAGCCTGTACTCCAGCATTATAAGTATTCCTTCCCCTTACATACAAACTTAATCAGTAGCCTTTACTGCGGGATTTTTTGTACTATTTTCTACTCAGTCACAATTAGATTTTAGAGCCTCATTTCCCTTGATTATCAATTCCCCTTCAGCGGAACACAAGATTTCTTTTATCGAAGATTATCTTCGTTGCTAACCTATACTCTCCAGCGTCAACAAGTTATATTATTCTAACCAATATAACTTTACTTTCTCACCCATTTCTTTCAGAAACCTTTGCCTTATAAGATGCCTCTATACATTTCCTCTTGGGTACAGAAGGTGTACGGGTGTACTTGAGACTGACCTCGGCTGCCCGCCTTATAGTATGAGGACAATTTTCGCCTTTTTCAAGGCTAGAGGAAAGAAATTCTATCTACCTGCTAACTAATAATATATATTAAGTGTCGCTAAACTGACTCTGGAGTAGCGATCAACAGATTTATTGTAATCAGTTTATATCTTTGAAAGAATTTACAAAATGGAGGGTTGATCAATGTAGTGTATAGAGATCATGAATGCGGTCTGACATAGTCAGCCATTCCAGATTTCTACGAAAGCTAACTTCACTGGATTCAAGTGATAATTGTCTGGGACTCAAGGATTCTTATTTAGATCAAAGTAAGGAACAAGTTTTTTATCTTGGGAGTGTTCCAGCATTTAACTTGCATCAAGTGTGGATCCCGAATGATCTAATTGTAGGTTTTATTTCATTTTCGGTTGTCCTAAGATTGAATCCTTATATTTTTGGGTATTGCTTTGTATACCATTTTGAGATTTGCAAGCATGCACGTTGCCGGTGGTTCACTAATTATAGCAATAAAACTACAGGATTTAATCAACTTGTGACTGTAGTTGCTATTTTTGAAGGTGCAAATCAAGCAAAGAAATTATTTGCTATTATCAAATGATTAAAAATTTTCCTTGAGGGTCCCTAAACTAATTTTATTTCGTAATCATAATTTCGAGCATTGTATAATAGAAGCTTGGTTACCACACACAGACTTGAATCACAGCTTATTCTACCTCAATAATTGTTGTGGATAGTTGTTCCAATATAGAACAACTAGTTGTTTTTGCTTATAGTTTGTATCTTTGAGGCTTGACACTTTAGTTCGTGTACTCTGCATATGTTATTATTGCCTCTTTGTAAGCCTTCTGTAAGGTCTTGACTACTTTTAGTCAGTGAACTGAGTTACCATGTTGCTAGGCCTATGTTGTTATATACAGAGACTATTTCGTGTCTCATAATCGACACATCACTATTTCGCATCTTAGCATAATATCGTAAACTTCTGACTATAGCCTATGGTACTCTTATTTCTATTTTGTGGTTACATCGTATATATTGTTGGCGTCAAAAATTCACAGTCATTGCGAACTGACGCTATAAGTTAGATCAGCTAAAGACTTAAGAACTGCTGTTGATCCCCAAAACATTTTCGTCTTCAATTCCTCCTTCAGCCTAAGCAGTAGAAAAACTGGAGGGTAGAGCTTCGGTACGGAGTTACCTTAGCTGTCTGTAGGTCTTAATTTATTTCGCTGAAATCCTCCGGATGTCCATAAAGACATACGTTGAGTATTCTCTATAAGCCACCGGCTAATTAGTCCTTCTTTGGCCAGATTGTTTACTTTTTAACTTTTTTTAGGATCGATATCACAAATGATCTTAGACAGTGTCGATATTTATATATAAATCGTAAGGCAAATAGCCTTTTTGGACACCCTGTATAATGTATCATTTGGTCCTTTAGAATTAACAATATTTACCTTTGGTGCTTCGGTAGTGGTTGTGGTGCTAGCTGGTGTTTTAGCGTTACTTCTTCCTGCTAATGGATTCCTTCTTGACGTTAATGGTCTGGCAGCTGGTTTCTTTGGAGCTGGTGGTGCATCGACATTTTCGTATTCTGGATAGTCTTCATCAGCTGGACGTGCTGCACTGAGCGCTACTAAGGTGACTAGAGTGATTGTTAACCTGAAATTGAAATTACATCATGTAATAATTTATACAAAACTATCAACAAAATTGTACGAATTTTTTTATAATCTTTTGTGTTCATTTCTTGTTAGTATAAGATAAAATCTGACGGTTAAGTGACTTCGTTCATTGGCTTGTGTTTTAATTTATTCATTGATTGAATACTGAAAGCAAATTGATAGTTAAGGGGCGCTAGAGAATTTGATTAAAGTAACGAGATGCTCTATATTCCATCAGGTAAGATGTTTTATAAATAATTCTATTGGTAATACAGCTCCTCCGCTGAGTCTAGTAAAACGAAACTAGTCACCTTTTAAGATGACAAACGGTAATGTAATGTAAGCAGGTTCTATTTATTGTCAGGCAATTGTTTTGGATAAAATGAAAACCAAAGAATTGTTCCTTATATTCCAAATTTTGATTAACACTTTGCGAAAATATATTCGCCAGATTGAAAGTAAATTTCCAAAACTAGAACACGCTTTCTTACTATACCATCATAACTTCGGTATAGTTGAGAAACATAGACAATAAAACAGATTGCTTGTGGGCTCCATAAGATGAGAAATAGAACTCTAAAAGTAGAAATAAAACAATAAACAGCCTCTTGATTTTACATACTTAAAAAAAAATTAAGAACTTTTTGAACAAATTTACTTATTACTCTTATTTATTTTTGGAAGCTGAAACCCTATTTGATACCAGTTTATTTTATCATCGATTATTCTCTGACTGTATGATATCGATTATATTGCAATAATTTTCGTGAGTTCAAAATTAATTTAACACAGATATTCATGTTCACTTTCGATGACTCTATTTTCACAAAAATAATTCCACTATTTATTTACAACAGCTGATTTCTATCGATACAATTCACACGGCATATAAACTAATCTAAACTGAACCAACAGAAATGTACAAGTGCCCTTTAATAATTAGCATCGAATTTTGCCGTATTTTTCGATGGTTATCTCGTTGTTGTCCGAGAGTTCTATAAAAAAATTCTCGAGGTCGTTGCTCCTTGCCCCATCGAAAATTCTGGATAATCGGTTGTGTGTTTATGTTTTTTGTTGAAATGATGGGTCGACTAATCTTTTATACACAACCTTTTTCTCGCCCGGTGTTAAAATTTTTTTATGGGCTATTGTTTTTGATCTATGTTCATCCCTTGCTCTGCTGTCCCACTTTCAAATAAAACATGGAAATTTTATAAATCTTTTTTGTTGATCAAGGAGCATGAAAACAACTTTTAAATCACAAAGCATCCAACCATGTGAAATCTGATAAATTGATGGGAGATACGACTTTTTTTGGAATCAGGACACCGAAATACACAGGAACTAGTTAAAACTATTGAAAAGTTTTTTCGTTGTTGGCCTGTAGAATCAGATCAAACATAAACATAGTGTTTCAAAGTATTGATGATTTAAAAAAAGAAAAATAAATTCCTTGTTTCTGCTTATGGAAGAGTTTTCACTAATTTCTGAACATGTAAAAAACTTGACTTTTCCTTTTTTGAGGCTTTTATTTATTTGTGTATCCAAATAATAGAAAGACATGTTTATTTCTTGATGTTTAGATATTCATTCAAATATCTGAAATAAATAAATATACATTTTTCTCAATTATTGCAGCAGATCATGGGTTTTTCCCATTTCATATAGCAGTAAAGTCTCAAAAGGTTAGTAAGATAATTATTATGGAAAGTGTAGCTCACATTTGGATTTTTATTTCTAAGACCAAAATGTCTCCATTCAGTAAAGTTTAAATATTCTTATAAAAAGTTCATTATTTAATAATTTACGATTTCCTTCAACTTCAACCAGTTCATCTGCATTTTTAGATTCAATAAGTATTTGCCTTGATAGCGTCACGAATTCAAGAAAAAAAACAGTTTGCTAAAAATACCAAGTGGTAAATCTTCATTTCCTTGATTTACGAAGATATGCATATTGTCGGCGTGTCGAATAAAAAAGATATATTCAGTATGCAGACCGATTTGAATAATTTAAAGACACTTTCTCGTTGCGATGACTCAATCCCTCGTCGCTATGGCGCCAGTCATATGATTTTATTAGAGGAAATCAGAGTCGACAAGTTGCAATAGTGTATTTGAAAACAATTTTTCGAAAATAATAACATTATTATAATTTTGTAGGCATTTCAAAGAAGAAATATTAACGCAGGATAAAAATCAATTAGTAACCTGAACAACTATCATGTCTCCATGCCTCAGTCAGTACGGTTCATAGCAGTAGGTTTTGTGATGAATACATTGACAAAAACTACGTCGTTTTTCATTTAAAAAATTAGTTTCCAATAATTCTGCATATGCTTTGAGAGGAAATGATTTATTTGGTAAATATTCCCACATGTTACACAATGTAACTAAAGTTGTAAAGGAAAATGTTTTAGAATTTATAAAAATATTCCAAATAAACGAATAAACGAAACAATCTGTCGAACCATCAATTTTTGACGGTCGTCACATGACGTAGGTCTTGCATCCTTATTTATTTCCAAAGATTTAAATCGGATCCACTACTAAATAAGAGCGGACCCCGTCGACATATAGTAATACCAGGCCTATGTTACTACGTTATTTTTATTTATTTAGCTTATGGCATTTACAAACATACATAGATATTAAACCAATAAAAACTATAAATAAAATTAAAAAAAATATATAATCGAATTATACCTATAACTAAACAGCTGAAAATAATTATAACAAAATACAACTCTAGCAAATAAATAACACATTCAATGTTGTTAGGTACCTGCCCAGAAAGTAAAAAATGTAAACATTAAAAGGTGCTCTTCTGTATAAATTAATTATCTACCAAATTAGTAAATTTTTGAAGACGATGCCAAGCAAATGTAAAATCCTGCATTGCGTACTTATCTACTATTTCATCAAACTTAGTTGTTGCTTGGCACCGACTTCAAAATTATAAAAGATTGGTAGGAAATTAATTTGTACAGAATGAGCACCTTTTAATGTTTACATTTTTATACTTCCTGGGTAGGTACCTTACAACATTGAATGTGTTATTTATTTGCTAGAGTTGTATTTTGTTATAATTATCTTTAGCTTTTTACTTATAGGTGGAAGTCGGTTATATTTTTTTAATTGTTTTATTTTCAACTTTTTAGTTTTTTAGTTTTTTTGAACTCAGGTAGTTTTTATATTCTTTATTTTTTATTTTGTATGTATTACCTTAATAGACAGGACCAGGTAACATCGAAAGCCTCAACATTACACAATGATACATTTTCATTTAAATTGACAGGTAAATGTTTACGAACAAAATGTACTAGTATGCGTTGACTTAATAAGCCCAAAATATATTTATGCCTTATGGACCACGCCATGTAACCTTTTTTCAACTTTTTTGACAACTCTGTATTACTATTGAGAATTTCACTCCACCCTATATACCAACCATCCTCTACATAGGACTGCCCACGGACAAGCATAAATTTGTTAGATGCCTTCTGTAAACTATAGGACGGAGTAGAATCCATCCCATATTTACGGAGTCAAAGCAGTTCTTTATTTCAACCATAGTATATTTTCTGAACTCCCCAATAAATTATTTAATTTTTAACATCTTATATTATCGCCCGGTGTAACATTAATTCCTCTCCACACTTTATGCAACTTCTTAGGGGCTATAAAATGAATATTTTTTTAATGACACTGCATAAATATAATTCAACTCCAGCCTATATTTCAACCATCCTGTATATGATTTGTTTATGTTCACATCATATAACAGTTTTTTAATCACCCTATATAATTTTAATTTCACATTTTTTCCAACATTTTTATACCACCAAACGTTGACTCCACCCTATATTCCAACCATCCTGTATATATGGCTGCCCATGGACCACTATCATTCTACTTCGTCCTATATTTCAATCATCATATAAATGCAACTCCTTCTTTCACTTTACTTGGGCTTTTGTTTGCTATAACGAAACACCCTGTGTATAAACGCATCAAATAGCAGTTTAGAGTTTGACATGTGTTGTCACTGAATTTTCTATTAGGCCGGGAGAATGTGACACCAAAAGCACCGTCTTCCAAAAATGGAAAATTTTTCATTTTCAAATATGTTAGGGATATTGGTCGATTTCCATGCACCGCATGTGTTCATTCACAAATTCCATCACTTTACCAATATATTTCTATTCCCAAATTTGAAGTTTCACCAATCCGGATATATACGCTATTAAACAAGACCATATTCATTCAAAAGGGATCGCCACATAAGAAGAAATCAGGTAACATACATACAAAAAAAGCAAAAAAAAAACGCGACGAATTGATAACCTCCTCCTTTTTGGAAGTCGGTTAAAAAACGATAAAAACGTTAAAATAAATGTCATATAAACGTTCTTCACAAATTCCTAAAATCAAATGTCAAGATATGTAGTAAACTAATATTGATGTCCTGTGTGTTTGCAACGGTTTTTATCTTTATTCATTTGAAATTAGTCCTTTTTTATAAATAAATTATTATTTGTAAATTATTGGGTACAGATATGACTCCATACATACTATGTTGAGGATTCGTTAGTATTTCATTGTAAAATATTGTACAGTAATTTTGGTAAGCAGTGTAACTCCAAGATTCTTTAGTTTTTTGGATTTTTTGTATTGTTTTACGCGAATCCATTCTTGCCAAAGGTTGACAAGCTACCGTACCGGAAAGTACATACTGCCGCTGGTTCGTGAAAGAACAAGTACTCAAGTTTTTCATGGTTGTTAGTTTATTGTAAAAAATCCGACTTGTCTTGAAAAAGGACACAGCTAATATACAAAAGGGCAGTGCGTGTCAAGTCACTCAAAATACAGTCCATTCCCTACAGAGCGATCACCAACAACAACAGAGCGATCAACAAAGCAAGTAAGTCCTGTACCATGACCGTTTATGTTTTGCATTTGTTATTATAAACTTGACGCATTAAAAACTTAATTCACAAATATACTATTTTTCTGCACATAGGAAAAATAAAAGCAAAACTCCGTAAAAGGCAAAGTAAATATTACATTTATGTATTTCCAAATTTAAATATCAAGATATGTCAGAAAATAATTTTTGATTACACAGGGTCGGTCCTTTTTTGAATATAAATTATTTTGAAGTCATTAAAAAGAATGTGAAATCGGAGTCGCATTTATATTCATTTTGGAACTCGAAAAATTCTCAGCCAAACGAGGGGATCTCATTGCAAAACTTATCATAGATAAAAATCTGATGTAAAAGAAATCACACCGTGCATTGCCACACATTCGAGCTCTATAACAACGCTTCGACAACATTTCTTAGAAAAAATATGGTAAACACCACATTCTCTTACAGAAATCAAGTGCGCGGCAATGTAAGGTCGAACCTATAAACAATTTCGAAATTCAGCAACTGAAACGTCAATTAGTTACTCTGTTTTACATAATTTAGATCTTAAATGTTATACACGATTCATTTTACTAATAAACTCGTTAACACCTCACGCGTCATATGTCAGCATACTTCTCGATTTTTTAATTATAGGTTTTTCTTGGTTCAGTAGTGACAAACTGGTTAGAATTCAATCAAGGTTATTGTGTTCCAAAAATTATTATGTTTCCAAATGCACTGTGATTAATACAAATAAGAACATCCCCTTTTTCTGTTATATCGAAGCATTCAAACAATTATAAGATAATAACAACACTACCTTTTATTTATTATTACATTATCCAACAGTACAAAGACCAATTATAGGACAGGGACAAAACATAGAAATATAAAAAATAAGGACAATTCGTGACTAAACATTATACACCAGATTAATAGAAAAGGTGATTACTTTTTTTCATTACACTTATGGAGGAATTATAAACTTTCGCACATAAAATAGAGAGGGGAAAACTTTAAAATATTAGTTCTTGGTTTTGGTAAATAAAATATACTAGCTGTCGACCAGTGGTCGAAATTCGACCAATTGTGTCAATATCTCTGGCAGGTTAAGTAACCTGAAAACCTTATCGTGACATTCTATCCCAGGACTTTAGGGAGAACAGCAATTACAGGGAACGGATCCAGATTCGAAACCTCTGTATGATAGTTTCCTCCAAAATCCTAGATGTCGGTCTTACATCTCGTTTCTACAAATAATTAAAGAAATTCAAGTTTTTTCAGATATAATTCATAGGACTTTACTTGTGTTCAAATTCGTAATTCTTAATTTAATATGACAACAAACCAACCGCTAATGGGCTACCCTACATATTTATTTTTTCTAACCTCCCTGCATAGCTATAATTGCACTCTATTCTCAAACATTTATTAAAATCCTCATTATAATAATTCCATCTCATATATATTTCCACCACCCTGTATATGAAACTGCTCATGGACCACGCATAATATTTTTTAACATTTATGAACCACCCGGTAAACCATTATGTATATGCCACTTCCTATGAGCCACCGTATTTACTCTTTTTGTTTATGAAATTTTTAACTATCTTCTGTAACTATAATTCTACTCTGACCTATATTTCAATCATCATATATATGTAACTCTTCGTGGGCTACTCTATAAATCATTTCCGTTTCTAACATTTTTTATCATCATCCTGTATATCTATAACTCCTCTCATCCTATATTTCTTCTTCCCTATATATATATATATATATATATATATATATATATATATATATATATAACTGATTATGGGTTACGAAATGTTGCATTTCCATTTCCGCCAGGTGTATAATATTCTTTGCACCACCCTGTATAACTGTAATTCTACTGCACCTTCTATTCCAAGAACCCTGTAAATTCAACCGCTAATGGGCTTCCCTATATAATTTTTATTAGTTATAATTGCACTCTACTCTGTAGTTTAAACACCCTATATATGCAACTGCTTATGTGCCACCCACGAGAAAAATAATTTTGAACATATCTGGAATCGCCCTGTATAATTATAATAACAACGCTTGCATGCCACTTCCAGTAGTACATGCTCTAAGTATAAACAGCATTGGTCCCTCTATATATAATTATTCAATGTTTTGAGTCTGGCGGCGGCGGCACGCGGCACATTCAGTTGACATTATGACGTAAATAACCATTATTATAAATTAATATTAGCATTCTGCACTGAAGGTCGTCAGTAGCTACTAAAAAAAACAAAAATGAAGAAAATCGGTTGAGAAACAGAGGAAAAAATGGTACCTAATCTTTTGTTTTTGCCTATTTATATATAGATTATCAGTATGCGAGCTTGGTCGAAAAACAAGCAGAAGTAATTGATGTAAAATGTCACTGCAATCTATTTGGTTTCTAAACAACTTGCTTAGAAAGACAACAGAGTGAACTCTCCTCCGATCGAGCAGACTAAGAAGCGCGAATCTCTTCAGTAGCTCAGATTGAGGAAAACCTATGGGAGGATATGACCCGTCAATTTTAAAAGCTAGAAATTTCAAAAATCCCCTGTGGATACTTTCGACCATCTCACTGTACTTAATATACCCTGGGTGCCAAACCAAAGCAGCGTATTCAAGTCGAGATTTCACAAAGACATTATAAAGTAAAATCAGTGTGCTTGGGTCTGGGAAGCCATCAGAGTTTCGAATTATAAAACGAAGACTTTTATAAGCTGCTTGTACAGTATTTCCAACATGCAATTTAAAATTTAGTTTGCTATCAAAACTAACACCAAGATCTGTAATATTGTTCGGTCTTGACAAAGTAACACCCTCTATCTTGTAGTCTAGCAAAATAGGAGTTTTCCGTCTGGTAAAAGTCATGGCGTGACACTTTGATGCATTTAATGGCAGATGGTTTTTTTTACACCACGCATTCACATTGTCAAGACTTTTCTGTAGCCTAAAACAGTCATTTACATTTTCTATTACTGTATACATTTTAATATCATCAGCATGTAGCAGATATTGAACATCAACACCAACAATGTCATTTATAAACAAGACAAATAATAGTGGCCCCAATACGGATCCTTAAAGAACCCCCGATGTGGACACAATTTCTGTTGATTAGAAACCACGGCACTCAACGTACTGCCTTCTGTTTGTAAAATATGATTCTAACAATATAATAAGATACACCAAAATGTTTTAGTTTGGCCTGCAAAATGCCGTGATTAAGTCTATCGAAGACTTGAAAAATCCGTGTAGACAACATCCACTTCTTTATTTTTATCTAGATGTTCAGAAATGTACTGAGTTAAACAAAAAAAAAAGGTTAGTAATGGTGGATCTTTGTTTAATAAAACCATGCTGGTGTACTGTGATCTGACCTTGTACATGCAAGTAAAGCAGATTATGAAAAACCATCTCAAAAACTTTGGCAAAATTACAGATGATAGTAATAGGTCTATAATTTTCAATATTGCTATTGTCTGCTTTTTTCAGTACTGGACAAATCCTCGACAATTTCCAAACAGTAGGAAGTTCACCGGTTATTAAAGTAATATTAAATATCTTTGCCAAAGGAGTAGCAAGAACAGCTGCACAATCGCGAATTATAAAAGCTGGAATCTGATCAGGACCTTTTGTGTGCTTAGGCTTCAGTTGCTTTAGGGCAGCTAAAATTTCGGAGGTTGTAAATTCAGTAATATTTAAGTAGTTATTGTTCGATTGACCATCAGAGTAATAGTTATTATTTGAAGGGTTCGTGTATGAAAGCTGAAAAAGTTAGCAAAACCATCAACGATTTGTTGTGCGTTTGAACAATCATCATTATTGTATTCATATTTGGTGGAATGGCGTTGGTACCCTTTTTAGAGTTTATGTAAGCCCAAAACTGATTCGCATCATTATTTATATTATTTTCGGCATTTCTGAGATAGTTCAAATGAGTTTGATTGACGTCTCTTTTTATTTTTGTTTTTAGAAATTTAAATTTTTGATGGTGATTTTCATCATTAGATTGTTTGTAACGCCTTAGACTTAGTTTTAATACCTCTGATAATATCGAGGGTATACCAGGGTGAATATTTACTATTCCGAGGAAACATATTTAGGAGTACAATTATTAAATATTTCATAAATTACATTGTAAAATAATTCAACATGCAATGTTTACATCACATACATTATCAAGAAAAGACCAATCGCAATTTTGAATATTATTGTACAACTCTGAGTAATTTGCTTTCCGGAAAATGAATATTTCACATTCCTTAGAAGATTCTTTAACTGAGTTTAACCAGTTGTTAACCGGTTTTCATTTGAGAGTGCAGCACATGCTAACCATTTTTTGTTGCCTTTGAAAGTTTCATAGCTTGTTGTACAATGTACTTTAATAATTAAAATAAATTAATAATTTCTTGGTTTAAGAGCCAAATGCCCCACCAAATTGATTATTTTGCTATTTCAAGGACTGCATTATTTTTGGTTATATTCACAGTGTATTCTGGTTCACTACACATTATTTTGTATCTTTGGTTTCAGCCTAACGTATTATGAATTTTTGGTAAATAAGTCAGTGACACCTGCAATAAGCAATGTCACCAATACTAAGCCCTTTATAGTTCCAGTTCCAACAGTGATATTGAATTCTTCTATTGTTCCAGCGCTGATTTATTTATTGTGATATTCTGAGTATCTACCGGTTCATTCTATATTAGTTGTTTTCCTTGATATTTATTTTTCGACTAATGTAGAAAATTAAATAAATATTTTTATAACAATTAAGCGTATCATGTAGCAAACAAAATAAAAAGTCTATGTGTGAGAAATAAAGTGTATACTTTTTATAAATTTAAAACTCTTGGTTTAAAAGGGTAAATATAAGAAAAGCACTCATTCCCTGCTTACCTGAAACTGGAATATTGGAAAAATATATACTTTGATTCACCTACATTGTATCACATCTTAAAGGAATCCGGAACCCTTAGTATGCGAGTCCAACTCGCACATGAACAGGAATTTTTGGTAAATAAGTTAGTGGTATTAGCAGTCAGCATCAAATGATTCTATATAACCAATATTAAGTAAGCCCTTTGTAGTTTCAGTCTCACAATGACAACAGTGATATTACATTTTTTTACTATTCCAGCGCTGATTTATTTATTGTGATATTCTGAGTATCTACTGGTTCATCCTGCAATATCTTGTTTAGCTGATATTCACTGTTCGCCAAATTTATTGGTTTCTGCATTAAATTCAAGAATTTCTTGGTGAATTTTTTTGGAATTTTTGGCAATTGACATCAGCAATCAGCATCCATGATTCTGTATCACCAATATTAAGACCTTTGTAGTTTCAGTACTTCTACCGGCGCTCTAATGACCAGTGATATTGCATTCGTCTACTCCTTCACGTGCTGTATTATTTATTGTGATATTCTGAGTATCTACTGGTTTATTATACATTATTTGGTTTCCTTGTCTATCGGCTTTAAATCAGGTGAACCACATTCTCTCTCTGACACCTAAAGGAATCGGATCATGTAGAACTGGCAACTCTTCGCTTAGAAACTGGGTGTATGCATCTCCATTTAACCTAAGTGATAGGAAATGTGGGTCAATTAGGTGATCTCCAATAGTTCCAACCCACACTTTTAAAGAAAATCGTTCCTGGTGGTGAGCTTCTATAATAGCATCAGGATTTGCTTCGGCCTATATGTGGTTGAGGAGGTTATCTAATTGTAGCTGTAAAGCAATTTTCCTAGTGGTGGTACCGGATTGCTCGTCAATGCTGCGCATAAAAAGTTTAAGTCAACTAATAGTTATGATGATTATTTGGTTTTTTCGCATATCAGAGGCATTTGTAAAGATGTCACTTATAATTGCTACAAATTGTACATTCATAATATTGAAAATACTTTAAATCACAATCCAAGAAGTTTTTGGGGGTATATTAATGGCATGAAAAAGTCTTTCAGTCTTCCGAAATCCATGTTTTAGAAGGATGAAATAAGCAACGGGGCTGAGGAAACGGCAGGTCTTTTTGCTACCTACTTTTCAACGGTTTATAAATTGGATCAGAACATTAATGTGCCTCATTTTCATTATGAAAACTCTGTTAACTTGTCTTCCTTTTGTGTAACTGTAGCAGACATCATTGGCAGAATTAATGAACTTCGGATAAAGCTCTCGTGTGGCCCTGATGGTATTTGTGTTTTTAGATTTAGTTTTAGTTTTAATGTTATTTTCTTTAAATTTTTTGTTTTGTATTTTATGTAAATGGGGTTACCCGTATATAAGAATAAATAAATAAAAGAATAAATAAATAAATTAAGTGAAGTACAGCTTCTTCTAATTCTAGTGTTCTAATATTTCGGTAGTGACCACAATCATCTTTTCTAGGTTTGAAGCAACCTGTTTCTCTTAGTCGTTGATGAAGCCGTCCAAACAAAGTGTCATGAGGTTACTGTGTGTTAATGAGAGTAAATTAGCAACAATTAAGTTGTCAACAAAAGGATATAACAGCCGCCTACTAAAAAATTAAATAACAAAAGGATTGCTTGTTTCTAGGGTATACATGAAATTGATCATTTTAAAAAAAAACAGTGGCGGATACGAAAAAAAGGCATTTTTGTCAATTGCCAGAGGCGTACTGAAAAAAAAGTTGTAGGGCAGAAAGAACACGTGACGCCAGAAAAAGTACCACCCTGTAGATTTTCATGATCTTATTATGAAGACTCCAAAATTGAACTAAATATTTGCGGACATATGTTCATAGGAAGTTTACGTCAAAAAATGACTTGAGGAAGCACATCTTCAAATCTTCACATTTTTCATTTACACCCTGTATACCATAGTATTATTGAGTTCACCCTAAAAATGCGGAAAACAAACTCCTTGTGTAAGTTAAGTAAATTATTAGAGAACACAAATTTTTAAAGGTTAGTTTTATCATCATCATTTATCCATTATAATGCGTTTACATGTATTTCCCCCGTACCAAATGACAAACCAATAAAATTCTAATTCAGTTTGTCATCACTGATTTCCTGAACAAACAAAGACACTAAAAACTTACATTCCACAAAAATCGTAATAAATTAATTCCTGTTCTTTAAACGCATTCTATGACCTTGGCGATGAAGAAAAACGAAGCAATGTCGCAGAATGAAAATTTTGCTACCGAAGGGAACCTTGATTGACAATAATTCAGTGGATTTCTTGAATAATTTCAATAAAAACAACTTTTGACTGTTACACTTTGATAGGTGTTGGTTGTTCTATAATTGAATTTGGTAACCTTCTGATTCTTCCTGATTTTAGGGCAATTAAATTTAACTAAATATTTGCAACTCCTTCAGGGCATAATACGTTAATTATGAATTTCGTGCCTTGTTGATTAATATATTAAAGTCACAAAAATCATATAATTTGTATCATATTTAGAACGTGCTAGAATTTTCTGTTATGGTTTTATTCGTTTAAATAAAGTGTTTGTAGAAAACATTGAAATCAATTCCTGTTTTAATTTATAAGTACTTTCAAAATAATATTCAGATAGGTATTTCAAACGGATACTGAAATAAATATTTATGTTGTTAAAAATATTTAAACTGATAAAATGTGCTACTGAATCGTATATCACTGTGCTCCTACATACAGTGTGGAAATAAAATTATTTGTGGCCTTATTTTATAGAATTATAGAGAATCCTGGAAAACGTCAACTTTTGAATTTACTTGAATGTTCTCCGAAAAAAATACATAAAATACTGGAATTACTCGGTTGTATTACATTAAAATAAATGTCCAAAATGTTCTCTATCTAGTTGTTAACAATAAGTCTGCTGTAAAACTTCTTCATATCCTAACTTGGAGGATCCATAACAGCTTCTTTAAAACGCATGTGCACTAGCTCTCTATTTATATATTTTTGTCAAAATACCAAACCCTTTTTTGAGTTGTTTGTCAGATTTATATTTTAGTAATTCTGCTACATGCATCAAAATCGAGTTAACAGCTTTAGCTTTTGTAAATCGTTCTCTGCATTTCTCAATATCTTCTGCACTTACTCGATTTTTAGATAAATCAGTGTACCCCATTTCTTTGTATACTCTAATAACTACGAGGGGTTCCTTGTTGTCCACAAAAATTAATTTATTTATGGATCTGATATGTCGTCTTGATAATTCTGAAATGATTTATTTCTTATTATTTCTGTTGTTATCCTCTCTCTGAGATCTGCAATGTTAGTTGGCTGTGTTGCAAACCTCATACCTATATTGTTCTCAAGATGATCACACACAAAAAAATCCAACGACGTAAGGGCTAGTGATCTAGCAGGCCACTCATAGTACCCCTTCGGTCAATGCATTTATTGGGAAAAATATCGTTTAAGTACTCTTTTCATTAAAGCATAGTGAAGTTTTGCCCCTCTCTGTTGAAACTAAACATTTTCATTCCAATAATTATTTAAGTCATAAAATTGAGAGATAACAAGCCAACAAATTTCGTTTAATTGTTTTATTTATTTTAGAAATTTACAAAATTACGTTGATAATTAATCTAGAGCTAGAAAAATCTCCATTTAACTGATTAAAAATAAAAAGTAATAATATCTTTGTCAAGCAAATTTATACACAAAAAAGGAGATAATACCAGTACAGGTAAAATTTTGTTGATTCAGGAAACCATCTAATTTTGACGGTGCTTAGGAAATTAAGATACAAACTATTTTTTTAAGTATTTCTGACTAATGAAAGCATACATCCTTAAGGAACCGTATGACGTAATAGAAAGTCAAACCTAGTTCTAAGTCTTCTTCGCCTAACTGATGAGACCCAGAAAAGTCGAAAGTTTTCAAAATGCACCCTAAAATTTCGTTGGGTTAAGGTGACACACTGATCCCAGTTAGTTGCTTCGGATTCATTTGACAAAAGCAAAGAACACTTTTGATTTTGCAATTCTCTACTAATTTTGTGGCACTTTTGACCCTTTTGTTCAAAGCAATGTAGCAAAAGTATCTTTTGGTATAAAAACCAGTAAAGTTTGAAGGTTGTTTCTTCAGTCAGAAAAAGAACCCTAGGACACGTAGACATAAAAGCACTCTCATTTGAAAAGTTGAAAATCACAAACGATTTCAAAAAGACTAAAGTCGAAGAAGTAAGTCCAATACAAAAGTCCTCCAGACTGTGTGAAACATCGAGAAATCTGAAATAACACTGTATAACTTTTGTGTCTTTGGAACATATTTCGTTCTCACTCTTTGAAGAATCACTTCTTGAACTACTGGGAATATCAGATTAATGATAAAACCAGCAGCTCTGACGCTTCTTCGCTTAACTCGTTAGACCCGGAAAGACCAAAAGCTTCCAAAATGCAACGTAGACTATTTTATTATGCATTTCTTAGTATTTCAAGAAGTGATTTTTCAAAGAGAGATAACGAAATTTGTTCAAAGACCCAAAGGTTATGCCATTGTTAGAATTTCTTGAATTTGATCTGGAAGACTTTTGTCTTTGACTTTTGTATTTTCCAAATCTTTTGTAATTTCAAGTTGCCAGTATCAGTGGTGTAGATGTAGTTGTTGTACCTTGGTATGGCAACAAAGTAGTATACGAGTATCTAATGTCGACATATGTTAGAAGTTCTCTAATAGATGAAGTTAAAAGATTTCCAAGGAAAGATACATTATATTGTAATACAATATATGTATGGTTCAATTTGCATATTGTAATACTCTCCCTTGCTTGGCAATCACCAGTTTTTTTTAATATGTTTCTGATGGCATATATGCATTGTGCTTGCTCTACGATTTTTTAACAATTGTAAGAAAATCATTCATTAAGGGTTTAGTCACGAAATAATTTAGTCAAGTGCGAGTTGGACTCGCATACTAAAGAATCCGTACCACCCTCAAGATTCTAATATTCCAGTTTCAGATAAGCAGGGAATGAGTGCATTTTGTTATATTTACCGTAATATCTTTTAAAGGAAGCGTTTTATATTATAAAAAATATACACTTTCATTTTCCACACGTAGACTTTTTATTTTATCTGCTTTAGAATTCGCTTGATTTTTATAAAATATATATGTATTTAATTTTCTAATTTGGCCCCCAAAAAATAACATTAGAGTTTTGTTTTACTAATAAACTTTGAGGGAAGCCTTCTATAATCAACTGCCTGAATTTTGAGGCTCTGTAGATCGGAAGATATATCGCAAAATAGGTCAAGTTTTATATTATAAATTATTAAATCTGTTATTCAAATTATTTAAAAGTATAAATAAAATCTATTTTTCAAAATTTAAATAGTGTAGTTTCTAAAGTGGAAATTAAGTCGATGTTTAATACTTTTGATAATATCTTTTAGACAAATGATTTAAAAATATGATATATTTGTAATACACATAATGAACCTTTTAACTGATATGATGCGTTTGAAAATTGAATTTTTATTTTCCACTTAATTGTATAATTTGTCCCCAAAATTACTAAGGGAGTTTTTAATAATTTTTCTTATAAATTTCAAGTGAGCACCAGTACCCCTAATTATTGTCAAAATTTTAGGTAGTATGGTTTTAGAAATAAAGCGAGAAATGAGAATTTTTTATATCTTTATGTTAATATCTTGTAAAAAATTAATTTTAAAAATATGAAAAATATATATTTGTATTCCTCAAAATAAACCCTTTCATTTGATGTATTGCATGATGCGTTAAAAATATTTTTTTATTTTCCGTTTAATTCTATAATTTGGCCCCCAATATTAATATTGGGAATTAGGATTAGGATTAGAGAATAAAGGGGGGAATGGGTAATTTTTTAATATTTTTTATTATATTTTATAATTATTAAAAAAAAATAAAAAAATATACTAGTATTCGTCATAATGAGCACTTTGATTTAATATATTACTTGATCCCTTAGAAACAATTATAATTTTTTATTTTCCATTTAATTCTATAATTTGCCCACAAAATGAATATTAGGGGTTTCTCCTTATTTTTCCAGTAAACTTTAGGTGAGGCGCTATACCTCTATTTTTTTATTCAAAATTTAACAGCTTATGGTTTCGGAGATTAAGGGGGGTAGGTAATTTTTTAAATATTTTTGTTAATATCTTTTAATTAATTTATTTTGAAAATATGGAAAAAATATATTTGTTTTCGTCATAATGAGCCCTTTGATTTGATATATAACATGATGCGTTAGAAACAATTTCAATTTTATATTTTCCATTTAATTGTGTAATTTCCCCCCAAAATTAGAAGTAGAGGTTTCTCCTTATTTTTTCAGTAAACATCAGGTAAGACCCTATACCTCTAATTTTTTCAAAACTTTACGTTTTATAGTTTCGCTGATGGGGGGTGAGAGGAATGGGTAAATTTTGGTATATTTTCGTTAATATATTTAGAAAAAAAAATTTTGTGTTTCTCAGAATGGGACCTTTTATTTGATATATTACATGATGCGTTTAAAAAATATATTTTTAAATTCTCATTTAATTCCATAATTTGCCCCTCCCCCAAAATTAATATTAATGGTTTCTCCTTGTTTTTCCTGTAAAGTTCGCGCAACGATCTATATTTCCTATTTTTTCAAAATTTTAGGCTCAGTAGTTTCGGAGATCAGGGGGGGAACGATCGATTTTTTTAGTTTTTCCCCCCAGAAGTACCCCTTAAATCAAAATTTCTCCTTTTACGATGTGTACACCTGATCGGGTCACCAAACTATATATCGGTACCAAATTTCAACCTCATCCGTCCAGTAGTTAAAGAGAAAATTGCTGTGATGTGACAGAGGCCGAAATCCGGAGTGATATTATGAAAATATGGTATTGAGTGTTTAGGAATGAAAATTGTATGACATTCTCTGCCTGAATCAAAACATACACATTAATACTGAGTGTTCAAATTTTTCTATGTCACAGTGTCTAAATTTAAAATCATTTTCTACAATTGTCCCACATACCGACAAATATACGATTGTATAATATCCATTTCAATAACATTTTCTGTTAGATAATATCAATTAATTCGAAACCAACACTAACGTAATGTTCAATTCGTGTTTCTTCCATTATTGCACACACACATACACTCCACACACCGTGCCACACACAGAAAAGTTCTTTCTTTCAATTGTCGAGATGTGTCGATAAGCGATTGATAAAATCATGATGTCTCTCTACCCCCGAGCACATCATCTCCTAAATGCGAAGGCTGATTTCACACACGAATTGCAATAGCGAAGACACAGTTCGCAGGACATTCAATTTTTTTTTTCAATACAGGCTAGCAGACGGCGGAAAGTTCAAGGTACGCCGTGAAAAATGTCCGCACAAACGATCTTTTACTGCAACAATTGCATTATTACGTAGCGATTCAATAAAAATGTTTTGTGATCGATACTAGGTGATTGTAGATGTTTTATTCACAAAAGGAAACGCTGGTTTATGAATTTCTTGAAGCTGAAGAAATCTTTAATAAAAACTCCTAACTGCCAGAATGCCAGAGCCAGTATATATGTCAGAATATAGGGTGATTCATTTCCACAAAAAAATTTTCTCGGTGCTCCAGCAAAATTTTAATCTACCCATAGAAACAAAAATTCTCACCAAGATTGAGCTCTTAATTTTAATTTTAAGTACTTGCAATTTAAATATGAAGTTATCTCTTTTAAAATGCACGTAATTTTTTTTTAATTCCTAATGCTCAGACACCTTTTAACATTTTGTGAATCGGGTTTATGGACCTTACGGGAAATTCCACGTTCTTTAAAATTGCTTTAGTATTTTTTTTCGTAACTTGCACTGGGTCGTCAGTAGGAGCGAACAAAGTGCAGTTTTTGGAAGAAATTGTTGTTTTTCAATTTTTTTTGAGTGAGTCGCAAAAATTAGGTAGAAAAAAAGAACTGACTCTGAAAAAATAGTTTTTTTACCAATATTTAATGAATTTACAGCCATTTTTAGGCCTTCAACCGTAATAAATTGATAAATACTAACTAATGTTGCTCTTCCATTCAACTTTTTTCTTGATTACTAACATGTTTCTCTACAATAATAACTTTTTCTAAAGTTATTATCGTCTTTGACCTCTTTTAAATAAAAAACAATACATTTAGTAATAAAATAACAACGAAAGCTTTGTTTCGAATAAAGATGCCAGAACTATACCTCTATTAATATATTTAACCGACTTCAAAAAAGAGGAGGTTTCTAATTCGATTGTACTTTTTAGGGTTGTGTATATCCAATATATGGAAACCCTTATAATAAACTCCTGATTTCTCCGTATTTTAGACCGAAAGATCTGAATTCAACCAGAATTTCTGAGTCCTTCCTTCTGGAGTACTGAAAGGTTCTATGAGGTCCTTACAATTCTTGGAAAAATCCTAGAGTTGCTTAGGGGATTTTCCTGTGAAAATTCGATTTTCCGAACAAAAAAAAATATTTACCCTACATATTCATATATCGATTTCAACCCATTACTACCCCCCTGCAAAAAAAATTCCGGATAAAATTGATGGTAACCTATCCGTTTTATTTACATGGCAGTACTCAGAAAATCATCGCAGTATTTACTTTTTTTTGTTTGGAAAATGTAATTTTCACAGGAAAATCTCCTAGGAAACTCTACGAATTTTCCATGAATAGAACCTTTCAGCTCTCCTGAAGACAGGACTCAGAAAATCAAGGTTGAACTTTCTATTCCAGATCACAGGAATTTTCCCCGAAATTACTTGACGGAAAAGGCTGAAATCTTAAATGAAAAAATTTTAGATTTTAGGAGTACTTTCAGTTTTCTGGGGGAAAATTTACAAAAATCGACCATTCACCCCTTATCACCGAGACTATTGAACCTAAAATTACAAAAATAGGGGATGTCGAACGTTGCCCAAAGTTTTACAGGAAAAATAAGGAGAAAACCTTAATTTTAATTTTGGGTGACAAATTATAGACTGAAATGATAAATTAAAAATTTGAAGACGCGAGATGTAAGACCGGCATCTAGGATTTTCAAGAGAAAGACACCTCGAAGAGAGTAAATTAATTTTTTTTTCAAACGCATCATATAATACATCAAATGTAAGGGCTCATTCTGAAGAACACAAATATGTTTTTTTCATATTTTAAAAATAAGTAGTTTGAAAGATATTAGCAAAAATCTACAAAAAATTACCCATTCTCTCTCCCTTATCTCCGAAACTGCGCAACTATAAGACGTAACATTTTGAAGAAAAATTAGATATATAGCACCAGGTGAACTTGACAGGAAAAATAAGACGAATACCCCCAACATTAATTTTGGGGGTCAAATTACAGAATTAAATAGCAAATATAAAATCATAATTATTTCTAACGTATCATATTATATATAAAATCAAAGGGCACATTATGACGAATACAAATATATTTTTTTAAACTATTTAAAATAAATTGTTTAAACGTATTAACAAAAATATAGAAAAAATGATCAATTCCATCTCGTATAAATTATAACAAAATAGAGATATAGGGCCTCAGCTAAACAACAGGAGAAATAAGTAGAAACCTCTAATATTAATTTGGTGTGGGGGGGTAAATTAAAGAACTAAATGGAAAATATACAATTAAAATTGTTTCTAACGCATTATGTACTGTATCAAATCAAAGGGCTCATTATGAACAATATTTCATATTTTTAAAATAAATTGCTTAATAAATATTAAGAAACCCTGCTATTAAGTTTGGTGGCCAAGCATTATATATAGCAAGGTCGTAGCCAGAAAATTTTGTCGAGGTGGGTTGGGCAATTTTTCGTTGGGGGGGGGGATAGTTTTTTTAATTGGTAATGGGCTGATTAGTACTACAAAATCTGTATTTAAGTTCATATATTTCCAGGATACTTTGATAAAAAATTGAGAATATAGGGCCTCACTCAAAATTTACAAGAAAAGTAAAACACAAATTCTAACACAAGTTTATAAATTTAAATGGAAATTAAAATTTTGTTTTTTAAAAGTGCCCCGTAACGTACTATATCGAATGAAAGAAATCATCATAAAATTACAAATATATTTTATTTGTATTTTTTAAATAAATGTTTTTAAAAATCTAATAATTTATTATTTAAAATTTGACCAATTCTACCCTTATATCGTCTAAACTGCACTGAAAGTTTATTGGTAAAGTAAAGTGAAAATCGCAATCTTAATTTTGGGGGCCAAATTAGAAAAGATTAAATAAATATTCAACCATTATTTTTACATTTGGTACTGTTGTTTTTTCGTTTTCACTATCTAAACATATATATAAACTTTCTAAACAAACAAATAAATTCCAAAGAAAATAAATACCCTATAACAATTTATAACATTTTTCGTAAAGTTATGTTTAAATATTGTAAAAGAATATCAAGAAATAAATAAAAACAACTTTTATTAATTAAATATTTTTAAAAAACATATTTTACAGCAATTTAAATAGTAAAATCTATACCATTATAAGATCTGCAATAAAATTTAAAATTAATTTCTAATATTACCTTCTCATATTAAAAGAATTATAATAATTAATTTTATTAAAAATAATTTATGATTCATTTTCGTTTTGTTTTGATTTTAGTATTTATTAGCTCTGTAATTAGCAAGTAATAGAAAAACAAAAGAAAATATTGCAAGCTCAAAAACATTGTAATGTTATAAAATCTCAAAGTAACAAATAAATATACTGGGTTTGTTCAGTTTTCCCATTAATAAAATAAATGGAAACTTTAAAATGATGTTAAAGACAATTTATCTCGTATTAGAAAATATCAGTACATAAATTTCAGCAGGTTATTGTTTCTGCAGCACTCTAGGGAAACCTAGCTGATAATTCGGGTGTGTGATTCCTAGAACAGAAATCACCTGGAAGAACTCCTAGGTTATTTAAAACATTAAAGCAATTATGACATTTTCTTTTCGAGATTCTTTCTAGTCGAGAACCCTTATCTTTGATCCTGAAAGTCAACTAGATGTTGATATTCATGTCGCTTTCGCAATATATCTATATATAAATAGACAAAGACAAAACGATTAGGTACCATTTTCTCCTCTGTCTCTCGACCGATTTTTTTAATTTTTGTTTGTTTAGTAGTTATTGACTACCTTCAGTGCAGAATGCTAAAATTAATTTATAATATTGGTTCATTCATTAAATAAAATATAATAAAAATTCATTATGTAAGTCCATGATGTCAACGCCAAACAACTGAATGTGCCGCCGCCGCCAGACTCAAAACATTGAGTAATGATATATAGAGGGACCAATACTGTTATATACTTAGAGCATGTACTTCAGGAAGTGGCATGCAAGCGTTGTTATTATTTAGTGGTAAAGTAATCGTATATTATATTATACAGGGTCATTCCAGATATGTTAGAAATCATTTTTTCGTGGGTAGCACATAAGCAGTTGCATATATGGGTGTTTAAAATATAGAGTAGAGTGCAATTATAACTAACATGAAATAACTATATAGAGAATCCCATTAGTGGTTGAATTTACAGGGTTCTTGGAATAGAAGGTTCAGTAGAATTACATTTATACAGGGTGGTGCAAAAAATATTATACAGAGATGCACATACAGGGTGGCGGAAATGGAAATGCAACATTTCGTAATCCATAAGCAGTTGTATATATAGGGAAGATGAAATATAGGGTGAGAGAAATTATAGATATACAGTATGATGATAAAAAATGTTAGAAAAGGAAATGATTTATAGAGTAACCCACGAAGAGTTCCATATATATGATGATTGAAATGATAGGACGGAGTAGAATTATAGTTACAAGATATTTAAAAATTTCATAAACAAAATCTGTAAATACGGTGGCTCATAGGCAGTGGCATATACATAATGGTTTACCAGGTGGTTTAAAAATGTGAAAAAATATTATGCGTGGTCCATGATCAGTTGCATATACAGGGTGGTGGAAATATATAATGGGATGGAATAATTATAATGAGGTTTTTAATAAATGTTAGAGAATTGAATGCAATTATAGCTATACAGGGAGGTTAGAAAAAACAAATTTGTAGGGTAGCCCATTAGCGGTTGAATTGTTGTCATATTAAATTAAGAATTACGAATTTGAACACAAATAAAGTCCTATGAATTATATCTGAAAAAAAACATGAATTTCGTTACTTATTTGTAGAAGCGAGATGTAAGACCGACATCTAGGATTTTCGAGGAAACTATCACACAGAAGTTCCGAATCTGGATCCGTTCCATGTAATTGCTGTTCTCTCTAAAGTCCTAGGATACAATGTCATGATAAAATTTTCAGGTTACTTAACCTGGCAGAGATATTGACACAATTGGTCGAATTTCGACTACTTAGCGATAGCTAGTTTTTTTAAATTCACTGAACGGTAAATCTCAAAAATAGCTTCTAATAAATACTAACTCAGATTCCGGTTGAGTTTCATTGAAGAGGCTATTACAATTGAGAGGCATATAGGCTTCTTAAAGAGATTTAAAAAATCAGAAATAAAAATAGAAAAATTTATATTCTTAGCTATTATTGTATTAATGACTATAAAATGAGTATAGTATGTCTCTTCAAAACAATGTGAACAATCAAATGGCGGCTCATCATTTTATTAGAATAATCGCCAATTCATAAGGCAACTTATCTCAATGCAGTTATGTATTCAATCCTTACAACAGGTTTGAAATACGTAGTATTTCTAAGAATTCCAATTAAACATATCTGAATAAAATGTTACACGGCATTATGAATTCAATCAAAACCATTACCTACGTGGAAAGTGTTCGTACCGTGCTAACTAAATGTCAGAGTTCTTAACAATAATGAAGATGTACACATCATTAGCAGGTGCTAAAGTCGTCTTTACTCAACTGAATTTACATATAAAATTACGGTAACTTTCGTAGTGTCAATATTTACTTGAAATTATGTTTACAGGATCGAAACTAGCTAAGTGCTCGTGCTCAAGACGAGGCAAAGTACCCACTCAAAAGTTCCAAGTTCAAGGCGAGATCAGAGAACAACTAACTGTCCGTTTGACTTTTTTTACAGTTTGTTACGTTTCACACTTTGTTCTGGTTTGAATTGTTAAATCAGCGTGAAAAGTTGAATGAAAGTGTAATATTGAATACGTACGATAAGTACGCTTGGGTGACATACAAGTTGAGCTACATTTATTATTTAAATTTAAGATTGTATTTTTTAATGTATGTTACCTCAGAATTCCGTCAATTCACTAGCCCACACAAAAGAAGTGATCTGGGCATGGGACTATATAGATTTATATGTTTTGATGCGCTGAATCCGATTCCTGGGTCCGTTTGTCCCATACACAAAAATTACAAAAAACACCAAAGACGACAAAAAAATCGTAAACATTGCAGCTATGCAAACGAAATGTTTTTCATTAACTAAATTACGTACATTTCTTATGTATTTCGATGTTCTTAATCGAAACCGAAGTTGATTTAGCTTGTCAACACATTTTTTCATGTTATCTACTACCTCATTACTGTTTTTTACGATTTTTTAACAGGTTATCAATTCGTCGACACTTTTTTTATGTATGCTCAGTGATTATTCAAAAATGGCATGGGCAATTTTGTTGATTAAGCTGTATTGTATTAAGGAATTTTACAGATAGGGACCATATAATTTTCTATAACATGAGATTTATTATTTTCCAGAAAATCAGAAAAAGCAGTGAATTTTAATGAATCTACACTGTTTTCTCTAAAATTTAAATTATATTCTATAAAGAAATGTTTCCGCTTCATTTCGTTTTTCTGAAAATCGTAAAAATATATGCAAAAAACCCTAAACATCTATGTAAATGTTAAATTTTCATCATAAATATCTAGCTTAAATATCAAGATATGCCATGAAAGTATATCGTACAGGGTGTTTGTAACGGTTTTCATTTTATAGGGTTTGCAGTCGAGTGAAATGGCACAAAATATTCTATTAATGTATCGAAAAAAAAATTGTTAGGTGAGCGATTTTTTCTATGCGGTATACGGTGGTAGGTGTGTCTGTGTGTGAATGCATCGATATTCAAGCAGCAAGCAATGTACAAAGTTGAAATATAGGGCGAAGTAAAATTACAGTTAGACCGTGAGTTCAAAACGTCTAACTAAGAAATGTGATATTGGGTGGTACATAAGCAGTTCCATATATAGGATGGTTGAAATACAAAGTAAAATAAAATTAAATTTATACAGGGTGGTTCGAAAAATGTTTTATTGGGTGGCAAACAAGTAGTTGCGTATACAAGATGGTTGAAATAAGTGTGAAGTAAAACTATAGTTATACAAAGTGGATCAAAACAACTTCAAAAAATGATTGAAATATAAGACGGAGTTGAATTATAGTTATACAGGAGGGTTAAAATAATGCGATATAGTGTGGAACATTTGTAGTTGATTATATTTGACATATGGGGCGAAGTGGGTATACAGGGTGATTTAAACAATAGAAAAATAGTACGTAACAAGTCAATTAGTGATGCGCGATATTTGTCTATCGGTGACTTTGATCGGTGATTGAGATGGTCGCTGCCATTACCGGCGACCTAATTCTCGGCAAAGCACTGAATTGAGTCGCTGCCTGAACGCTGCAGGGACCTTCCTAATCATCGTATAGTCGTATTGTCCTGTGATTTTGACTGTTCTACCTGCGTCCCGCGCCAACAGCAGCGACCTGGATGTCGTATCGTCTTGAAATGGTAGAACAAATGTTTTTTTTTTCATCTGTTTTCAGTGTGTTACGTGTGTGTCTAGTTTTGCATTAAATATGTTATTTTAATTGGTATCAGTTTATGTTTTAACTCAAATTAGATATTCAATCCCGATTTTATATTTTTAAATTTATTAGTTGTTTTCGGTTCAAAAAAATTGATACTTGGAAGTTTTTACGGCTGATTTTGATCACTATGTCAAGTGCAATATTTTTAAAAAATAAAATCTTATAAAACAACAAATTCTAAAATGAAGACGCACATGAAAAGTATTCATCCTACCTTTTCTATAGTTATTAATTAGGCATACTGCATGAGTGCAATATGAGCCACGGTTCAATGACAAAATCAGGTATTAAAAACTCGTTCAACGGCAACGATCGTACGACATACCCTCAACCTATTTGATTTGGATTAACTTAAAACATCACACCGACACATACATTGAAACAGCGACCTCAGTCACTGTTTAAAGAAACGGTGACTTCTAAAAGACTTAAAAATCGCTGATAAGCACATCTCTAATTTCTAATAACTATTGCCGAAATATGTCAAATATGCCTCTAATGTGGCCTTAAGCTTAAGCCATTTCGGAAACAATCTTTCCAAAAGGATTGGAGCAGTACGAACAGAAGCATACTGTTTACAAAAGATATTTTAATCAAAACTGCATATTATTTCAATATAATTGGAGATTGTTAATTAGTGTTAATAAAGTAGAGAGTTGATGAAATTGTGGGGATCAAGGAATCCAAAAAACATGAAAAACTGAAAGTAATAAATTTGTTAAACATGTTTTTATTAGTAAACAAGTTTCGGTACCCGCCTATGACAGATGAATCGTTGGAATCGATTGTGTTTTTTAAACAACAGGCTACAAGATTTTAAAATATCTCATAGGTAAACTATATATTTTACATACAAGGTGGCTCACCGTGAATGATATCGATCGATAATAGGAAACGGTATTTACGAATTCAATGAAAATTTGCTGGTATCACTTCGATTGGGGGCAGTCCAGCTAAAATATTTTCAAGCATGTGCCCCTTCCGGTTATACCGGAAGTTGAACACCAACTTGCTTATTTCAAATAGAACACTCAGTAAATTATTGCAATTCTGAATTCTACGGATGATTTTAGGATTAATTCATGTATACTTTGTACTTAATTTCAGCCCTTTTCAAGATATTCGAAAATGTTTATTAATAGTGACATTTTAATGCCTACAGATAATTGCCAATTATGCAATAGCGGAGCGGAATCAAGAAGTTTTTTTTCGAAATATGTAATATTAGTTTGAAAATTGTGTACAGAGTGTTTAAAAAAATTCCGAAAATTGAAATGCGAAATCATGAAAAACTCAATTTTTTCAAATGGAAACCGCCATATTTTATACTCTTATCAGATTAAGCATCGAAAATAAGAAGTACTTTGTTAAAAGTTACCCAAACAAAAATCTGAAATATTTAAAACAGCATCCTCAATAAAAGTAACTAAGTTGGCTGTGACAATTGCTAAGGACTCAACTGAAATGTCAGTGTGAGTTGATTCAGTATAATAATATAAAATAAATAATATTGAATTAAACGATACTTCTTAGTGTGATAAATCTGAAAAAAAATACCAGCACGTCTAAACTATACAAACGAAGATTATTTAAATTTACTTATTATTTATGGAGAATGCAACAAAGTGATATCTAGAATATGTAATATGTTTGCCGTTCGATATCCGCAAACAATCGAAACCAACACTAATGACTGTTAAACGGATTTTGGAGAATTTCAAGAACTTTGGGTCCTTTAAAGCTTATTGACAAAGAAGAAAACCAATTTTTGATAACGAGGCAATGGAAATTATGATTTTGAGATATTTCGCCACATATCCTACGAAATCAGTGATGTAAATGGAACTTGAGAGTGGATTCAGGACAACCACAATTATTCGAATTTTAAAAAAAAAACATACCTTCCATCCTTTTGCATTAAGCAGCATCTTAACGGTACAGATTTGTTAAAAAGAACTAATTTTTGTAAATTTATTTTAACTTCGTACCGAGGTAATAACTCATTCTTGGACAAAGTCGTTTGGACTGATGAGGCAAAATTCAAGACAAATGGAATCTTTAATAGGCATAACTCAAATTATTGGAGTGATATAAATCCTCATGTTTTGAGAGAGAGACATTTTCAAAAAAGTTCAACATATATTGTTGCGGCTTATTTCTATGAAGAAAACTTAAATGATAAGAAACTCTTGTAGCTTCTTTGATGAACCAGATGAACTAATTCTTTATTCTTTAGCGCAAGGATATTTAATAAGTTTAGAAGAACTGAAAATGATTATTTAAATAATCTTCCATTGACAGATCATAGACACATTTTTTATCAACATGATGGGGATCCTTATAATGACCATCTGGTCAATGATTTCTTTGCAAGTCTGGAAATAAATGTAAATTTTGAGTTTCACTGCCATACTCATCTATTTTCGTATGTGTAAGTATTGCTCTCCGTTAAGACTTTTTCCCTTCAAAAATTGTAGGTGACGACTGGTTGCTTGCAGCGCATGTTCTGTGGGCCTAAGTTTTAAGCCACATCGAACCACGGTTTCTCGGGAAGAATTCGAGCAATAAATTCATAATTTGGGTCAACAAATTGGCAATAAAACCTGGCAATAGGTTCGGATTTGGCATGTAAGTTGTGGGATGTGGCTTAATAGAAACATCTGTTACAGTTAACATTCGTACAGAAAAATTTTTGGTGAGTTAATAACAAATGTTGTAACTAATATTAAATTTCTTAGTCCAAAAAACTCCCGGAGTAATTCCCATTCATGGTTCGACCAAGAAGATCCAACGTTGCCATTTCTAAACAGACGCTCCTCATGTAAATAGAAATACACAAGATATTTTTGAACACAGCTCAATTGACCCGGTACCGTTGACATACACCATAAAACATATTTCGCAATCCGAAATGTGCACCTTCACGCCTTAACGCGAGGTGCAGACCGACAATAATTGCCACGGCAATTCCATCGCCCGCCGTATCGTCGGAATCGAGAAGATCTACGAGAAATCGCGGACCAGGATGTCGATAGGTATGCCGTTTTTTGTTTCTTCAACAATTTCTTGAATAATAACGCATCATCATCATTATCACGATCGGCAACGGCCTCTGGTAGTACCACAGACATTATGTTTCGTGTTACGTAACGAAATATGTGAAATCAAAGTTGTTTATACGTACGACATTATGCAAAGAGTTTCATCAACAACAACAATGTTAATATTAAACAGCCTTTGGATTCATAATAACTCATTTGAAATGAATTTACAAGAGGCAGTTTTCTAATGTTTTGTGATCTTTAAGAAAGAAAAAGAAGACAAGAAACAATAGTAGTAAAATAGTTAACAGTGATCGATAAAACTTGTAACCTAATATACTTATTCTTATTCAAAACAGAAACACTAGCCACTTTACTTAAAACACATTAAGGAACAACTCCGTTCCAACAAGCTAATCTTCTAATTTAGGCCTCTCCGTTCTCCTGATTTAGGCCTAGGTGGGACGTGTATCGAGTGCGATATGAAGAAGACTCTACGGACGCTAATTTCATTTAACATTATGATCTCGTAATAGAATGTCAGCTGGTTACAAATTTTGAATCTATGGGGGAAGGTCATACTTATAAATACCTTGGAATAAAGCAGGCTTAACGTATTGACCACTTGACCATGAAAAAGGACCTAACAGCAGAGTTTTTTAGGAGGGTAAGACGACTGTTGAAAACCAGTAAAACAGTAAAAATATGTTTCCGGCAATTAACACCTATGCATGTTCAGTGCTCAATTACTCTTTCGGCATAGTTAATTGGTGCATGACTGACATTGAACAATTACAACGAAAAGTTCGAGATTTACTAACAAAAGCTAACAATCAACACACAAAGAGCTCTGTCGAAGGTACAACTTTGCCACGGTATGAAGGAGGAAGAGGATTGACAGATCTAAGCAAACTATTAGATCGACACGTTTCTATTTTACGTAGTCATTTCCACAAACTCGCAGAATTTTCTGAACAACACAGAGTCATGTGCCAGGTTGATAACTCAACATCACTGCGACTGACACAACAACACTTCCAATTACACCACCAGACCGCTGATCAGAATCTGCTGAAATGGAAAGATTAGCCCCTTCATGGAAAACATATAAATGACGTCAACCAAGATTATGTCGACAGTGCAGCGTCGAACTACTGGTTGATCTCTGATCAAATGTGTCCTGAAACGGAAGGCTTTATACTGGCAATCCAAGATCAAGTATTTCCAACTACGAACTATCTAAAGTACATCGTTAAATACTCTTCTATTAACAACGACAGATGCAGGTACGATTGCCAAATATCTGAATCTATCCAACATATCACAGGAGGTTGTCAAGCGTTCGCTGCAACTGAATACAAAGAAAGACACGATGCTGTGGCAAAAATACTGCAGTGAAATTACCATACTACAACTACAATCCAGAACCAGTTTTAGAACATAACAACTACAAGCTGTACTGGGACCGCACGATACTGACTGAACGGACTGTTGCTCACAATAGACCAGATATAGTTTTGGTAGATAAAGTCGCTCGGAAAACACCTTTAATTGACATAAATTCCTAAAAACAATAATATAAATATCAAGCAGGCTGAGAAAATAAACCAAATATAGGGATTTGGAATTTCAAATAAACACTCAGTGGGACATAAACAACACACAAACTGTACCAATTGTTATGTCAACGACAGGACTAGTCCCAAAACATTCTATTAAACAATTTAATACCTCGGTCTGGACGAACATCTTTATCAACAAATGCAAAACGCCGTCCTGTTAGGAACAGCCCGGAAGGTCAGGAAATTCATGGAAAACTGCCACCACGACTCCAACCACGGGCCTGAAAATCTGGCAAGGGCTCCCTTTTGATATCTAGGATATTAGGGGTTTAGTGAATTTTAGAGGGATTGTGCTGTCATACAATGTATGCAATATGTAACATGTAATTAGTTGTAATAATTTGTAATTGGTAATTTGTAATATGTACTTTTGATATGATTTTTCTTTGAAATGCAAGTTGGTACTGGCATAAAGCAAAGGGATTGGTCTATATTTTGTATATTTACTCTAAAGCTTTCCATAGCAAAACCTAAATTATTTCCAGACAAATACCTTCAAAATCAACAGGACGACCGCATTTCGTCTATTTATAAAATTTCAAAAAATAGAATTAAAATGAATTAAACATAACATTTATTTAGTCCTTATTTTAAAATGTCATTATGTTCCTGTGATTAATACAAACAAATTATTTGATGTAAAAGTAAATAATTAGCGTAGAAGTATTAATCTTTAGTGATGACTTATTCCATTCTATTCCATTAATAATAATGAGAAAGTTGTGAATACAGTCATAGCGTGACGCAATTAATGTTTTGTAAAACAGATTTCGTTGTATCCTAAAACTGAATATTTTTTATATTGAGGTATTCATTGGTTCAAACAATCAGTATTTAAATTCTAGTCTCGTATATTTTTTATTCCGTACCTGAAAAATACTTCCAGGAACCTCAACAATACCATAGAGTTTTTATAGTGGATATAATAATATCACTTACATAAGAAAACCGTATGTTACTTATTTACCAATAAGATTTAAAAATAAACAATATATAGTCACTGACAAAGGAATTTCCACACCAAGAAGGAGATTTTTAAATTTAATATTGTATTGGTAAAACATAGATGCTATAGCAAGAAGTAAATGATTAAAATTTTGATAAAAACTACCAAGGAATTTATTTATTTTTTGTTATTAGTTTGATAATAATGTGGGCGGTTCACACGAACTTTTCAAAAAAGTTTAAACTAACTCGAGAAACATTATATTGTTAACATACGGTTTAGGGTGAGAAACTCTTATATTAATACCCATATAGCTTAGATGCTCGGAACGATGACTCCCATGTGAAGTTCCCGGGATCGAAACCCTATCACAGCTTTTTTTCTTTCTAACTACCACAAGCGACAACAGATGGCGCGCATCCTGCAACCCCAAACACACCAACGCCGCAAGATGGTACCGCAACCAACACTCCCCTGTCTAACCTGTCAAGCCCACCCCGCGAACCTCTAACATAACCTAAATCGCTGACAGCCTTCTAACCTCTAACCTACCATCGCGGCCCCATTCGCTGACAACCATCACTCTTCTAACCTAACCTCTAATAGCAACATAACCTAACATCTACGTGCCCCCCCCATTCCTCCACGTCACAGCAGCCCTACTTTATAGCCCATAACCTCCAGTACATCGCAGCCTGTCATTAGCATCCTAACCTCTACGCAGCCCCCTATCATAGTAGCCCTGGGGCCCTCGTCGGAGCCCTAGTCTAACTGTCTTCAACACGTCACAGTGGTCGGCCAGGGTCCCAGAACGCGGCCCCCTTGTTCGCTGAACAAATGACACCCTCGATTGATTTTTTCTCAAAACATTATTACACTCAAACATCTCCTGCGTATTGCGATTTTTTTGCCAGTAATTATACAATACAAGAAAGGATTAAAACATGCATACCAAAGAAATTTAGTGCAGAAAAATGAAATTGCTACCATGATTTGATATTGCTGATACACGCTTAGAGAATAAGTAGTCTGGTCAATTTAGACATTTGAAATAACTAAACTCCCGGAAAGTTCAAATTTCGTGGAGAGCTTTATCATGAGTTATTGGGGGTCAAGGGTCAAAATTTCAGGTGTTTTGGATTTTTTTCAAAAAAGTTGTAGATCTTCAAATTATCTACAATAAATGGTCTTTATGCTTTTTTTTAAAGAGTCACGTTATACATGATATGCACACATTTCCAAGCCACCTATGAGGTAGTGTATTCGACGCTTTTTTAACGTGGCTTCCCCAGTAGGCCTATTACACGAATTATTATAGTGTAATGTTCAGAGTCAATACTTTTTTAAATCCATAATGAATATTGATATTGATACTGAATATTGAATTTAATTGTGGTTGTGATTTTTAAATATTTTAATCAGATTCATGCACTTCAACGTCTACTTCAACAATCATGTCTGGTTCGATTTCTTCTTGTTCTTCCCTTTCTCTTGCTAGATGATCATCAATTCTTCAAATGGAGATGTATCAGTTGTTTCTTCATCAACATCACATGAATGTTCCTGTCGTATTTAATTTGACATTTGAACAAGACTGACCTCGACAATTGGTACATGGTGGAGAACACAGTAATCCTACTTTTTGCAGCCACATTTGCCACTGCACATTTTTATGCAATTCCAAAAAATAGAAGTAAGGAGCAGTAAACTTTGAATCGGTTCCAAAATATGATCTATGATTTTCCAACCCCAGTCTTCTGGGTTTAGTTGATTACCTGCCATATCTCAACTTGATAGCATACTCGATACAAGTGTTGAATAGCAGATTCTGATGTTGGGAAAAGACATGATAATTGAACTTGTTTCTTGTGTCGAGTATTTTGGACAAAGGTTAAATATCGGTATATATCCAGAGAATCTTTTTTGTTTGAAGCTCCATAAACATCAAGGAGAAAGCGAATTCCCGTTGTGATTATTGTTTGCGGAAAATAATCAATTTCTTTAAATACTTTTGCGCAGCCAATCAAATCTTTTTTCGAATAATTTGATTGCTGAACTAACCATAACGACTTCATTTTTTTAGTCAAAAGTTTATTGCAGATAAAGCAAAATTGTGACAAGTTTTCAAGATATTCAACAAGCACAGATAACCTACAATTTAGACCCTTATAAAAATACATCTATTCACTGGAACCAGAATGTTTAATACATGAAAAAAGCAGGTTATATGAACGACACCATCCGGGCTATGCCAGATGTTATTCAAGGCCATGCAGGTAGAGGGGATTCAGTTGGAGACTGACTGTCTTTTGAATGTATATTTTCAGAATTGTATAGTTTCTGGTGTAGTATACATACAATTGACACAAACAGGCATTATTACTTGTGTTAAGTGCCCGACAATGTACATACGTGGCATATATGTGCATATTATGTATAACGTGATTCATAGAAAAAAATCGCAAAAACGATTTTAGTTAATAACTCTAAGATCTTACAACTTTCGCCTGAAGCACTTTTTTGATAAAACTTACCGTTTTCGAAAAAAATTCAGAAACTCTGAAATTTTGATCTTTGATCCCGAATAACTCTTCTAGCACAGATGGGATTTAATCGGAACTTTTAAATTTTCCTTTACTCATGTTGACACCAAGCCCTCCATGAAATTTCAGCTTTCCGGAATTTTTGTTATTGGACCACTATTTTTATGTCTAGATAGACCAGACCAAACTGTATGACACCGTTTTGTAATTATTTAACAAACTGTGCTCATTCAAAGTTCATTTCAACTTTATTTATATAATAGCTATCCCGGCAGAGGTAATTGGGTAATTCTCATGAAATCCTGAAACTCCTGTCCTAGCAGTTTTTAGAATAATCCTAACCGACTTAGGAAGTTTTTTTTTTTTCAAAAGAACATCATCAAGGCTAAAAATATTGGTAATAACTTTGGGATTGTACAGGCATTTGTAAGGAATAATAAATATATAATACTGTCTGAAAATCATTCCCTCACTATGTCCCAAACTCCAGATTAGAACATTGTCTAAACTTTTAATTGAGAACTATGACTTGTCTATTGTAAATACAACAAATTTTTACAATTTCTCTGAATTTAGGATCATAAGTCATCAACAACTTTTCTAATGTTAACTCAATATTTGTCCCATGAAAAATAATCATTCCCTCACAGCATTACCAACAGTTGATAAGTAGGTATATTTTTAAAGACTTTGGTAACACTCTCATTAGTTTTGGAGAGTTGGTTTGGATTGGAAACTTAATAAAGTTTGTTGGAGTAATCGTTGGAAGAAGATTTCATTTTAATATTTCAAAGATTACATTTTATGCAATCATTCTCTCACAGTAAAAAATAAAAAAGGTAATTATAGTATTTCAATTTCGATGACGTAGTAAAGTATGTTTTTATAGGTAGAAAACGTAGCGAAAAGCTAGCTGGTAATGAAAGGTTATGTTGCGAGATTTTTTAGGTTACGATTTGTTTTGTCATTCCCTCACTGTCATTCCCTCATTTTGATTAAAAGTGAGCGAATGATAAGTTATGACGTAATGCCTTTCAGACTAGATCGAGTCGATTTTCATACATCTTTACTTATAGAAACTTTCTAATTACCAATTTGCCTTATTTCAGAGCCATATACAATGGCAAAAAGTAAAAAGTTGTCTGTTGCTGAAGCGAAATTGAGGACAAAAGAATACGATAAAAAGCGTCGAGAGAAAATGAAGTCTGATCCAGCAAAGTTAGAAAAACTTCGTGAGAAAGAATGAGCTAAATACCCGAAGAAAAAACAGAAAGGCCAAGTTAAATAAGTTCTAAAGAAAAAAAACTAAAAAGAAAAAATTGGAAAAAAATAGTCAAAACTATAGAGACCGAAAAGCTAAAATACGTGAGAATTTGACAGAACCTGTTCATCGACAGAATACTCAGCGTCAAAGTATGGTAGCTATTCAGAGAAGGAAGCAACTAAGAAAGCGTCGAGCAATACAATATGCTAAAATTGCCAAATTAGAAGAAAAAACTAAAAGAAGAAACTCGAAAAAATAAAGAGAAATTTCGGAAGAGATGTCAGCGGCAAACTCATTGATTCTGGGGACCACGATATTTTTTACTTCTAGTAAGATAAATAGTACAAATTTGTGAGCAAATGGAGATAAATTAATTAAAATATTTTTCATTAATTTATTGATAGGTAATTTCGAGATTTCATGAGAATTACCCAGTTCTACAAGTTCCGATATTTGCCTTGCCTTATTTTGATTTAGTCTAAGCAAATCTTCATACTGGTCGAACAAATTATCTACGACTATCTGACTAAACTAGTTGTTCCCAATATCTTCGCAATGTTTTTAACTTTTTGCCTGGAGAGCTCACTATTATATTTCGTTTTGGTGAATGTGCCAGAAACAGCCTCAGTGACTGATCCTTTCTTGGGGATACTAATCTTGATTGTTTTTCAGAAATATCGTGCCTTTACTGTTTTGCCTCGTTTTGAGGCAAAACCAAATATAAACGACCCTATTTGTGTAACATACCCAAAACAAGAACACCGTAAAATTTAACGACTACGTTTGACCAATTTATTTAAATACCATTGTTGTCCATTTAGAACTCGTATTTCAATCTCGTTTCATTCAGCGTTCGGATGAAACTTGCATAAATACCTCACCTTTTTTGGCATAGGCAAATTCTAAATTCTAGGTCAACTCCAAAACTGGGTACATGAATTTGTACAAGGTCACTTCGTTTTATAAATAATTCAACGATTTTTTGGTAATATTGAAATGTTAAGAAGTGACAACCAGTTAAAATTCTTTTATAATTTCTTCGGAGATGATTTAATTTTTTTTGTATTAGATTTACCACGAAGAAGAACTCGGATGTAATCAAAGGTTAATCTATTCTAGTATAGTGCTTGTGCATACATTACTGAAAATTATTTTACAGGATTTTCGTTCCAAAACTAGATGCAATAACTGACTTTTAGAATTTTTAGAATTGTGCCTTTTTTCATAGTTTCTTTGCTGACAAAAGTGTCTGACCTAGACTTAGAAACGTTTAGAAATATACAGGGTATTCCATCCCAAAGGAGCCACCTCGAAAATCTTGGTTATATTCAAAACTATTGCAATAAGAAAAAACAGGTCGATTTTTATTTCGAGGGGGAAATTTTTTGAGGTGAATTAGTGCTTGCGCGCACTCAACATAAACAGACTCAATGACCTTGCGATTTGAGATAGGGGAAAATAGTTGGTGTCGTATATCATTTGAAAGCCCTTTTTACAGAATATACCGTCGTAATACAATTTTTATTGCAATTACTGTACATATAAAAGAGTATTAAGAAAAACGAATTTACATTACAATACAATGCCTCTAAAGAAAATGTTCAAAGTGTCTTCCGTTGACTTCCATATAAAAGTACAACCTTGACTGAAAGCCGTCTCTGACATAGTTCAGCATAGTCGGTGTTATCTAACGACACTCCGCTATAACTCGTTGACGTAGTTTGTCCAAACTCTCAGACTGAGTCATAAAAAATGTTGATTTAACATGTCCCCACAAAAAAAATCCACAGGGTTCAGATCAGGTGATCGGGCAGGCCATTCTATAGGACCGCTTCTTTCAATCCAGCGACCAGGGTATTCCAAATTGAGGTATTGACGAACTGGTGCGGCGTAGTGAGGAGGAGCTCCATCTTGTTAGAAATGCAATTGCTCTTCATGTAGTAGAGGATCATTTTCTAATTTTTCTATTAGCAATGCATTAATTTCATTTTCCAATATATTGTGATAAATTTTACCATTTAAATTACCAGGAATAAACAGGGGTCCAATTAGATGATTTCCCAAAAAAATTGTACGGATGGAATTTGTACTTATGCAAAATGTAACAAAAAATTTGATTACGACGGTATAGTCCATAAAAAGGGCTTTCAAATGATATACGACAACACCTATTTTCCCTATCTCAAATCTCATCTCTCTATATTTCTATTGCCACTTATCTCAAAAATTCTTGAATCTTTATTGAAAGACCAAATGATTAACTACTTTGAAGTAAATCATATCTTTACACCAAATCAATTTGGTTTTCGTAACAACAAGAGCACAACTCTGGCTATTAATCGACTAAGTGAGTTTGTGGAGGAGGGCTTTGAAAATAAGCATAATACATATGGTACATTCCTGGACTTAACGAAGGCGTTCGATTGTATAAGTTTTGAAATCCTTTACAAAAAGCTATCTCACTACAACTTTGATTCGAGCAGTATTACCCTTATACAGTCCTATTTAGAAGCAAGAGAACAGTATGTTCTTTTTGAGACTCAGCAGTCCGCGAATCGCAGGATTCAGCATGGCGTACCTCAGGGCTCTGTGTTGGGTCCTCCGTTATTCCTCATATACATAAATGACTTGCCAAACTTTAACAATCTATTGAATCTGCTGATAATCCTGTTTGCCACAACATTGCTGCGCTATCAACCTTCAGACCCAATATTGCAGTGGACTCAAATCAAACAGCGCAAAATAGAGAATTGGTTTTTAGTCAATAGGCTTAGTCTCAATATTAGTAAGACCGAGAACATTAATTTTACATTACAATCTTCACCATCGACTCTAGAAAGTGATGATGAAGATGTAACTAATTACAGGCGAATATCACTATTGCCACTAATCTCTAAAATTCTTGAATCTTTATTGAAAGACCAAATGATTAACTACTTTGAGGTAAATCATATCTTTACACCAAATCAATTTGGTTTTAGTAACAACAAGAGTACAACTCTGACTATTAATCGACTGTGAGTTTGTGGCAGAGGGCTTTGAAAATAAGCATAATACATATGGTACATTCCTGGACTTAACGAAGGCGTTCGATTGTATAAGTTTTGAAATCCTTTACAAAAAGCTATCTCACTACAACTTTGATTCGAGCAGTATTACCCTTATACAGTCCTATTTAGAAGCAAGAGAACAGTATGTTCTTTTTGAGACTCAGCAGTCCGCGAATGGCAGGATTCAGCATGGCGTACCTCAGGGCTCTGTGTTGGGTCCTCCGTTATTTCTCATATACATAAATGACTTGCCAAACTTTAACAATCTATTGAATCACCTGAGAATCCTGTTTGCTGATGATACCACAACATTGCTGCGCTATCAACCTTCAGACCCAATATTGCAGTGGACTCAAATCAAACAGCGTGAAATAGAGAATTGGTTTTTAGCCAATAGGCTTAGTCTCAACATTAGTAAGACCCAGAACATTAATTTTACATTACAATCTTCACCATCGACTCTAGAGAGTGATGGACCAGTGAAGTTCTTAGGGGTCTACCTTGATCCTGGGTTGACCTGGGAAGCCCATGTTAATTTCCTTAGCTCCAAATTATGTAAAATAACTTTCCTTATAAGGAGCCTGTCAAAAAATGTATCTAGGGGCACATTACTGACAGCGTATCATGGATACTTTAGCTCCAATATGTCCTACGCGATTTTAAATTGGGGACATTCACCGTGCTTTGCTCAAATTTTTAAGTTACAACGCCGTTGTGTTAGAATTATTGCAGGCCTAAAATACCGCGAGTGTTGTAGAGATAGCTTTGTGGGGCTAAAACTACTTCCCCTACCTTGCACTTTTATCCTTCAGTGTCTTGTCTATATGAAACAGAACCAAAACAGCTACAGAACACACAACGATATTCACTCCTATTCAACAAGGAACGGGAGAGAATTGGTTCTCAGCTACCACAGATTGCAACGAACGAGAATGGGTACTGACTATTATGGCATTAAATTTTTCTATGCACTGCCAGCAGAAATAAAAAATTTAAACGTACATCATTTTAAAACAAGAGTAAAAAATTATCTTTTAAAACACGCCTTTTATTCTTTTGAGGAGTACTTAGGAAGTGATTTCAATGTGTAAATTTTTAATGTGTTTGCCTCTATAATGTACAGTGTTGTCTATATATTAGTACATAGGACATTTTGTTATCTTACCATTTTAATAACATTTTATATAGGCTTTTGTATACATATTTAAACCATTTCATGCTTGTGTACCTTTGACTTGTAAAAACACACAGTTGTAATACTTTACCAATAAATAAACTAAACTAAGCTGCAGTAGAAAAAAGGTATGATATGAATTGAGCCACCGGTTTTGTCTTTTGTTCAAACAAGGATATATAAAATAAGTATTTTTCCTAAATATCTATGAAATTTTCTCTTGTTACATTATGGCCAAGCTAACTTAGTGCATTATGACGGGCACTTTTTTAATATTTATTAGATTAAAATATAGTACAACTACTTTGAAAAATGGTCAGGCATGCTTTGATATTTAAAAACTATCTACTTAAATACTTCCAATTATTTAATATTTTATTATTAAACTGGGTTCGTTATATATTGCCAGAATACTAAATAGAAGAAGAAGGTTTGAATTATTATAATTCAACAAAAAATTAACTTACATGTCATATGTTCTTTGCAGTTATATTAAAATTATATATTAGAATTAATACTTGAATCTTAACAAAATAGTGACAATTATTGTAATTTTCCCCATATTTTTTGACCGTTTTGTCAATAACAGGAAAACGCAGCTTGGTTTGAGCCCTTTTAAGGACATATAACATCCTAAGGGTGCGTTTTAGGGCACATGTTAATAGGGACATTTTGGCTTATTTTAACGAGTTCTATACACAACAGTTCGAAACCCTATTTTAGAAACACCTTGTATATGGTATGGCTCCATTGTTATTAAAACTACTTAATTGCCTTTAACTTTAACTTATGTTACATTGTTAAATATTGGAAATCCTTGTTTACAGGCCCCTCATAACATTTAAAATAGCTTGTGTTGTTGAAGAATTTATCCAAAAGGCGTCATGTTTGAGTAGAATTTCTACACTTTTGCTAGTAGTAGTAGCTAATACTATAACAGAGCAATTTTGTTGTTGTTGTTGTTGTGATAACTTGGCACCTTTAATTTAATTTAATGATTGTAATATCAAGTGATAGGTGATTCAACATTTTTTATCCATGCGTTTTTGTTTTATAAAAAATCAGTAACAATTTAGTTTTTTACCTTTTACCCAAAATCCACCTATAAAACCGTGTTGGTTTGAAAAACCTACGAAATGAGCTACTACATGTTCAACTTAATTATTTATTGGTTACTTAGTTAATGGCACCTTTACTCGAAATTCCAAAAAAAATCGCTTATTTATAGCTAAAACATTTTTATTAACTGAAACAATAGATCTTCCCATATCCAGTTCATGTTCTAAAAATAAATACTGTAGCCCTGGTAGTTTTTGTAGAATTTTGGACAATCCTACTGAAGACATATTTTTCTGAAAGGCTATATTACCTCAGCGGATGACCCTATCATTATGAATAAACCACCGTTCGAAAGTAGACGAGTTGATCTAGAAACCCCTCATCTCACTTTTCCAAATTTTAAAGTATCAATACATATAAATATTGAAAATATTTGGCCATTCCGAAAAAATTTTTCTGGACGAGTCCATTTGAAAAATCGTTAAGGGGTGGTACCTGTGAGTTTCACAGCTAAGTATTCTTATAATAATCTTAATTCAAGTTTTAATTTTAAGGCGACAAATATTTATATTTCTTGCATAATATGGATTTATGTAATAAATTTAGCAAAATGGAGTACCTAAACTTCATTTAGACACAGATGATAATTGTAGAGGGAAGTTCAAAATAAGTTTCTTAACCTTTTATTGGGTGGCCCATTAGCTGTTGGATATATAGGGTGGTTAAAATATAGATTGGAATGTATTTATAATATATTAAAGTGGTTAAAAAGTCGAGTAAGATGAATTTATAGTTAAGCAGGGTGGTTAGAAAAAAGCTAGAAAAAATAATTGAGACCCCTAAGCAGTTCGATATTTATGATAGTTGAAATATAGAGCGTGGTAGACTTATTATTATACAGTGTAGTTAAAAAATGATAAAAGAATGAATGAATATGGTTGCCTATTAGCTATTGCATTAACAGGGTATTGGAATATACGATACAGTGGAATAATAGTTATACTGATTGATGTAAAAAATGTTATATTAGGTGGCCAGAAACAGATACATATACAGGGTGGTGGACTAGAATTATAGTTGTACAGAGTCATTCAAATAATTTTAAGACGTAAATGTATGGTAGTCTCTAAGCAGTTGCTTCTATAGGATGGTTGCAACAGATGCATATACAGCATGGTTGGAATATAGAGTGGATTGAAACGATTGTTATACAGGGTGATTCAACAAATGTAAGAACAAATGTTTTAGTGGGTGGTCCATAATTAGTTAAATATATAGGGTGGTTGAAATATTGCGCGGAGTAGGATTATAGTTATACAGGTGGAATTATTATAAATAGTTTGAATTGAAATTTAACTGATTCATTAAGTCTTTGGAATTATTTTTTAAAAAACCTTTACTAAGTTATAGATTGAGCATCTATCTGTCATTAGTGAAGACATACGAATATTGTTAAAGATTAGTTAATACTGCAGTTAGATTCTTACTGTTGTTAAAATGTAAAAATTGAAGTTGTAAATTTTTTGCATATGTGCAATTTCATAAAAAGTCATCACAATAAATTTTTAGTTACTATTTTACTTAAAAAGCTTGCCTCGTACATACGAAATAACTAAATTATTAATGTTACTTTATTAACATAAACTAATTATCACATGTCATTTGGATGCAAATATTTTCAGTTGAGAAACTATCCATTTACAACATAAATATGGAAAAGTCACTGCTATTTCGAAATATCACACAAGACGGTGAACATTTTGATATCCTAGCAAATAATAGTTTGGGGCATTTTTTTTTCTAAGAAACTTCATATGCTCTTTGATTACCGGTAACTCCGATAAATTTTATAATTCCTCCATTTACAAACGTATCGCATACGAGGAAAGTCCTTTCATACTCTATCCAATCAATTCAAGGTAAAGGCGAGGTCTCCCATTTTATTTCACAACTAAAGAACTGACACAAAACCTCCACCAAGATGTAGATCACGGCTTATTTTCGCTAAAATCTAGTAGCCGCGTTCTGAAATTATTTCGCAAATCTTAAGTACGAATACCAAATTGAATTTCGAACGGCCTATGCCGAAGCCCGTGAGCGACAAACGAAAGTGAAAACACAAGAAACGCGTCAGAGAAATTTAAGTGCGCCAATCGCGATCATCGCTGTTAGCCAGATTAAGGTTAGAGGTTAGATTTAGGCAAAGAAAAAAAGTAGCATCACTTACGCCAAGATGATTCTCATTTTTGCCAACGGGAAGTACGACTCTTTAACGCACCGACTATAACGATTCACTAGTACCGATAGCGGGTCGAACCTATATTTATAAATTCTTTGGTGTAGTGTCCCCTTCACTTACAGTCGATCATGTATAGAAAGTTTCTTCAGCCAAGGCGAAGACATATCAGCAGACTAATCAATTGTTTGGGTAACTGGGCAATGCATATTTGTTGTTGAAAATGTATGCTGGTCTATACATTTTTCAAAATTTGGTAGCTAACAATTATAGTGTAATAGATTTCAATAGAATATCTACAAAACTAATGCATCCCCAAAAATCAAATAACCGTTTATGAAAATAACAACAGTAGAAAAAAGTTCGTATTCAGTACCAATTGGACCTGTCATTGCCAATTTTTTATACAGTTAATTGTTTAAGTTTTAAACGAATATAAAAAAGGACGTTGTTGTGAAACCCCAACTTAATGTGATTTATGAATGATATTTGTGGCATATTGTTCAATGTCTAAGTACTTCTTAGGAAATCACACCACAGTTTAAAGAAAATTTGCTGTATATTCCAAACGTTTCGGGGTCTAGGTCAGACCCCTTTGTCAATGGTTAAGAAACTATGGATAAAAAAGACAACTCTTTCAAATTCTTCTAATTTGACAGCTGTTTAACTATAATACATGATCTTTAGAATGTTTTGTGCTACCTGTATATCTAAAAACAACAAATTTTCTCATGTCAATTTAAATGCCATAAATCAAATTTTCATTTTGCAATTTACATCAATAAATATAAAGCCATTGACAACGAAGGCAGAATAGACTTTGAAACGTTTGGTTTTCCCTCAATATACTGTTATTGCCCAAAAAAACATAAAAGTAATCTGTGTGCTAGTTTTCCCAAAAATTCTAGATGTCGGTCTTTACATCTCGCCCACACAAAGTAATACTATTTCTGAAAACAATATGCCTTTATTAATAAATTAGAAAATGATAATACTATAACTTAATTACAAGGTAAATATACAAGGTGGCCCACAAACAGCAACTACTTCATTTAGTTTAAGAATTACGAATTACTACGATTAAACATCTGGATAGAGTGTGGAAACATTTTTTGTGGAAGACTTATGGAACTTTTGTTGGTGAGTTGTCGACAATCGGTCTCTAGAGGCCATAAGTCGATAAAAAAGGCACAATTCTAAGATGTATTTTAATTGAGATCTTAGAATTGTGAACTACACAGTTTGTCTCCATTCATTTGATTGACTTCTAAATGTTGTTTGTGGCATATTCTTGATTATTATTCTTCTTATTAAAAATCAAATTGTATTTTATGGCGTAAGTCCAAGCATGTTCACAAATTTTCGATTTTTCAAATTGTCGTTTCTTTATGTAATTCTTGTGTTCATTTATTCGTATGTTTAATGGTCTCGATGTTTCTCCAATATAAAATTTATTGCATTAGCAAGGAATCTTGTATATGCTGTTTTATGAGTTCTGGGTTTTGTTGGTTGGTTTTGTTTTCGATATTAGTGATTTCAGTGGATTTCTTGTTTGGAATGTTGTTTTAACATTAAATCTGTTGCCCACTCTTTTCAATATTTCTGACAGACCCTGTATATATGGTATAGTTGTAACTGTAATGTAGTTGGCCTGAGTAGTATTAGTGTGGGGTAATTGTTTCCATTTTTTATAATTATTTATTTTTTGTTAAATTTATTATCAGCATAACAGTTGGTCTTTGCTCTATCATATAATGAATTAATGACACCTTTCTTTACTGTATTCGGATAATTTGAATTGATATTTAGGTATCTGTTTGTATGAGTTGGTTTTCTATAAACTTCTGTTTCCAATGAAGATTCTTTTTTTGTTATTAATATGTCTAGGAAAGATAGTTATTTTCTTCAATTTCTAGGGTAAATTTGATAGTTGGCTCTTTGTTATTTATGTCATTTAATAATTTATCTAGTTCTTCAAGATTGTGTTCCCAAATTACGAAAATGTTGTCAACGTAACGCCACCAAACTAAAGGTATATTTTCTTTTGATAAAATTACTTGCTGTTTAAAGTTTTCCAAAAATATGTTACTTAATGCTGGTGAGAGACAAGAACCCATGGCCATGCCAAAATCCTGTTGGTAAAAGTCATCGTTTAATTGAAAGTATGTAGTTTTGGTACAGTATGTTAGTATTTCCATTATTGTTTCAATTGTTAACTGAGTTCGTTGATTTAATGAAGACTCCCGTTCTAGTAGTGGTTTTACTATTGGGAGTGTATTGTAAACAGGAACATTGTTATCAAGTTTTACTATATCAAAACTTGCTATTGTAAAGGTATTTTTGTATTCTATATGAGACAGTTTTTCCAAGAAATGTGCATTGTTTTTTAGATGAGAAACAGAACTTCCTGTAAGAGGACAAATAATGTTTAAAAGAAATTTTGAAAGTTCACTACACGGAGAATTTATATAACTGACAATTGGTCTTAAAGGAATATTAGGTTTATGAATTTTTGGTAACCCATAGAAATGTGGTGGTTTACATTGACATTCTTGTTCTGTGAATTCATGTTTGTGGTCGTACAGTAAACGGTATATTTTGTTTTCTATTGAGCTTGTTGGATCTTTTGTCAGTTTAGTGTATTGTCCTTGGTTTATTATATTTTTGGAATTTTGTCATAGTAATCAGTTTTATTTCAAGCATTGCCTTTGTCAGCAAGTAAAATTTTCATAGAATTGTCATTTTTAAAATTTGTAATTGCACATAATTCATTATTAGTAAGGTTATTTTTAATATTTACAGGTTTTTCGAGTTCAATTGCTCTTATTCTATATTCTTGAGCATCACTAGAATTTAGTTTATTTGCGGTTTGTTCTATAGCACTTATTATATCAAATTTAGGAATTGATTTTGGAGTAACTACAAAGCTAAGTCCTTTTTGTAGTAGTGAAGTTTCAGTGGCATTTAGCTGTTTATGTGAAAGATTTATGAGAGTTTTTGTTACAGTAAAGTTTTTTTTCATGTGTGTTATTTTTTGTTATGTTTCTATTTAAAATAAGTTGGTTAAATCTATATATAAATAGGCAAAGACAAAACGATTAGGTACCATTTTCTCCTCTGTTTCTCAACCGATTTTCTTCATTTTTGTTTTGTTTAGTAGCTACTGACGACCTTCAGAGCAGAATGCTAATATTAATTTATAATATTGGTTCATTTATTAAATAAAATATAATAAAAATTCATTATTTACGTCCATAATGTCATTACCAAACAACTGAATGTGCCGTCGCCGCCAGACTAAAAACATTGAGTAATTATATATAGAGGGACCAATGCTGTTATATATTTAGAGCATGTACTTCTGGAAGTGGCATGCAAGCGTTGTTATTGTTTAGTGGTAAAGTTATCGTTGTATATTATAATTATACAGGGCGATTACAGATATGTTAGAAATCATTTTTTTCGTGGGTGGCACATAAGCAGTTGCATATATAGGGTGTTTAAAATATAGAATAGAGTGTAATTATTACTAATAAAATAAGTATATAGCGGTTGAATTTACAGGGTTCTTGGAATAGAAGGTGCAGTAGAATTACAGATATACAGTGTGGCGGAAATGGAAATGCAACATTTCGTAACCCATAAGCAGTTGTATATATGCTACAATTTTCTCTTAATTCTCCCACCGATGTAGGGTTGACGAAATTTTAAACCTTTAGGAATAATCCCCATCTCCCGACATCTGCACAAGAATGTCAGGCTATTCTTGGTTCGGGCAAGCTTCTTAAATAAACCTTCTAAATCTCTAAGCACTTTAGTCACTACAGTCCCATAGCTGGTTTCTAATTGTCTTCTAAACGTTGTTTGTGGCATATTCTTGAGTACTTTTATGCTCTTTTGGGCAATAACACCACAATCGAAATAAAACGACGTATATTGTCACGAACAAATTTTCACCTGTTTTACATAGGACGACCTCTGTGTGCTAGTTTTCCAGAAAATTCTAGATGTCGGTTTTACATCTCGCGTACACAAATTTACCGATATGTATCAAATACATAAATAAGTGCTACAAAGGACATTCTCTTGTGGGAAGCGCAACTGATGAAGGTTCCTTGACCAGAAACAATATACATTGGATATATTGTCTTGCGTGCAAAACAATGATACCTCAAAGAGAGTATTATAATTACTCTCTTTAACACAATTAAGAATTTTGTCAAAAAAATACAATGAATCAACATTGCATTTTGTTCTCTTCTATGGAAAGAGTTTTACTGGAAATATTAAAATTTGTAAATAGTAAACACAGGTTTTATTATTATTATTATTTAATTCTAATAAAAGAAAGGTAGCAATTACACATGAAACCGCATATCAACATATTGACCTTATAATTTAATTAAAATTAGATAAAATGAAAAGATGCGATCTGCTTTATCAAAAAACTTCTCAAAACCGATAAAAATATACTACTTCGGTATTAATGACAAACACTTGCCACACTTCAGTTACATGTGTGTGAGTGTGTGGGTGGACAACAAAAACCAGGTAAATTTTTAAATTATTTATTCTCAATTTGATCCAGTGTCTATTTTACAAAATCATAAACAATCGCAAAGTAAATAGGTAATATCCAGTTCCTATTTTTCGTACTTATATTATTTCTACTACAAATTATTATCTTAAGGACCTTGAAACAGTTTTTTACAATTTCGATTTGGAATTCTACTGAATATTTCGTAATAACTTCTATTTTTTTATGTAACTTTCTATATGATCCATTTTTGTAAATTTAACGTATTTACACCATTTTCGATATTACGTTTTATTGAAATAATTTGTTTTTAAAATATTCTTAGCCGGTTCATCATTAATAATCTTCAGTAGGAATTTGACACGATCGAAAATAATTTGCATTCTATGGTAATGGTTATAATATTAGAAATACCATAAAAATATGTATTCTCTTCATATCATGTCCAAATTCAGTTAATTTTTGGAAAAAAATATCATAGGAATATTACCGTTTTGCATCAACTTTTATTACCCATGAAAACGTTCCGTGATTGGTTGGAACGCTGGTGACGTCACATCAAAATAAACCGTGATGACTTTGCGTTTCTAGGATTTCGGGTATTATTTTTGGTTTTTTTGAGTTATTTCTAACACAGTTTTGAATGCTACGCCATATATTTATTCATAACAATTTTTTTTGCTTATACCCGATCTAATAACTTTCGTGCAAGCCGAAACATAACAGAAAATTGGTTAATATAAACGCGTCTATGGTTGAAATATTCTTCAAAAAGTTAAATACTAAAGTAAGATTTAGAAGTCATTTCTATGTTTATATCAGTATAAGAAAAATACATGTCATTGAGCAAAATTTCTTCTTCTTCTTTGTCCAAGCAGCTTTACGGCCTTTTTAGCACAATGGTCCTGGTCCTTTCGACCTTAACAACCAGACACAAGTGAATATAATGTAAAAATTTTCTATTGTTTTATTAATCTTCACTTTATGTACTATCTAATGAATATTTTGGTAATAATGATATAAACTTAACCAGTATGTTTCTTTCCAATCCCTATACACAAAAAATAGATCTGTACTGAAATTATCACTTCCTTAGCGATTATTCACTTACAAAGCGTTTTTGGGGTAACTGAGAATTAGATAAGGCTAACGATTGTTTAAATTTTTTAAGATTTCTAGACCTAACCCTGACTCTAACACACACACACACATGCGGTTACCTCGCCACCTTAACAGGAAGTCCTGAGCAAACTTTGAAAAATATTATGGTAGTATTTTTAGGTTATGTTGATTACTCAAAGACCACATTTGTGTTTTGCGATTTGGAGACACAACTTTGTCCGTTAACAGTACTTTTATGACTGAATTTTATTCTGCTCTTCATGTAGTTATTGTTAGGACAGGTAGAGCACCCATTTATTCTAGTATATAATGATTATCAGTTTTGGTAAGCATTGCAATTTACGGAACTGCGTTAGTTTTTCAATTTTGTTTTTACGCAAATTCAAGTACGTCAAATTCGACAAATCTGTGGAAAACCCCTTCAACTTTTCAATAACATTATCCCTGAGGTTCAAAACTTGTAGATTCTTCAAATTACCCCAGATAGGTTATTTTATTATTTATTTATCTTGTATCTATTTAAGTAAAGTTTTTCTAAGCAGCTAGGATACGAGCCAAATGTATCAATTAAAAAGATTGACAGTTTTTTGTGATTACAGTTCGCGAATGGTAAAATAATCCAATAAGAAGGGGGACAAGATTCCCAACTTCTATCACCAGTTCAGCATTTCCAAGAAACTATAAACCGCCCAAACTCACTTTCGAAGAAGCCTCCAGATGCCTCAATACTTTAGAAAAAGACGAAAACGGGGTTAGATACGCTTATTTCATGCTCACAGCTCTTGAAAAAAAACTTACGTATGTTTCCGTAATCCTTGACTTAAGCGGGAATTATTTGAAGCTTGCTGCTCTTTAACTTCTATGTGAGTTTCTGTTGTACTTGAAAGCTGAGCGAAATATTATCGAGTCTGCGGCACTCGAACTAATGTCCTATCTCTAGGTGTTGATTCTAAATAAAAATCAAATAGCAGAAACCAGCGATATCGTTCAGCAAATGCTGGAGACTTTACAATAGAGTGACAATGCTTTATATATACCTCAGCTTTACAAGGAGCAACATCTTAATTTATACATCTGGCTCGTATCCTAGCTGCTGAGAAAAACGGTACTTTAGTAGATATCTCTAATTTGAAGACTTTACAAGTTTTGAACCTCAGAGATAATTTTATTAAAAAGTTGAACGGTTATTCCTCAGGCTTGTTCAATTTGAGGTACGTGAATTTGGGTAAAAACAAAATTGAAAAACTAAGTCAATTCAGTAAATTTACCCATTTATTCGATTTAGACAAAAGTATTCTAATACGTATTTAGTCTTTAGGTTAGCGTTTTACCTTATAGTTTGATACAGTTATTTGTATTATGTATTATTTCAGGGAAATGACGCTAATAAACGTAGTCATCAACATCGGCCTATTCATAGGAACACTATTTATATTGATAATACTCGGCTTTAAACGAGCCTTTACATACTGGAAAAGAAGGGGAATTCCTAGTTTGAATCCCACGATTCCTTTTGGAGACTTGCAGAACCAATTAACGAGAGACATATCGCGGATGGAGGAGCTAGTCAATTTGTATAATACTGTTAAAGCAAAAGGTAATAAACTATTCACAGATTTTTAAATTGCAAATGTAAATTGATTTATTCCTAATTAATTATTAACTAATATATAGATTAGTATGGATTCAACTAAACTGTTGTAAACTATAAGCAAGTTGTTTTTATTGAGTACGTTACGCAACATTTAGAATTTATAAGTTTTTTTATTCTATTAGAAACGTAGTCAATGTACGTAACCCACCTAAGATGCTGATCAATGATTACCCCTAGGTATTTTATATGGTTGGTTCAAACTGCACTTTCTTGCACTCCTTCAACCATCAGGAGCCCCAAATTTTCTCTTAGTTTAGACACGTTAGATGCTACATCATTAAGTACTTGTTGAGCAATTTGCCAAACTTCTTGCCATGATGTACCTTCACAGTGCAACACCGCTTCAGTAGCATATGATTATGTTACACTTATTATAGTTTAGAAGGTCGTTTATAAATTAAGGAATAATGTAGGGCCCAAGATGGTTTCCTGAGGCACCCCTGTTTTAATGTATTTTATCACTACTAGCTGTCGCCCAGTGAAGTAACCTGAAAATTTTATCGTGACATTCTATCCTAGGACTTTAGGAAGAACAGCAATTATACGGAACGGATCCAGATTCGGAACTTCTGTGTGATAGTTTCCTCGAAAATCTTAGATGTCGTTCTTACATCTCGCTTCTACAAATAAGTAACGAATTTTTTTTCAGATATAATTCATAGGGCTTTATTTGTGTTCAAATTCGTAATTCTTAATTTAATATGACAACAATTCAACCGCTAATGGGCTACCCTACATATTTATTTTTTCTAACCTCCCTGTATAGCTATAATTGCACTCAATTCTCTAACATTTATTAAAATCCTTCATTATAATAATTCCATCTCATTATATATTTCCACCACCCTGTATATGCAACTGCTCATGGACCACGCATAATATTTTTTAACATTTTTGAACCACCCGGTAAACCATTCTGTATATGACACTGCCTATGAGCCACCGTATTTACTCTTTTTGTTTATGAAATTTTTAACGATAATTCTACTCCGACCTATATTTCAATCATCATATATATGGAACTCTTCGTGGGCTACTCTATAAATCATTACCTTTTCTAACATTTTTTATCATCATACTGTATATCTATAATTCCTCTCACCCTATATTTGAACTTTCCTATATATACAACTGCTTATGGGTTACGAAATGTTGCATTTCCATTTCCGTCACCCTGTATATGCATCTCTGTATAATATTTTTGCACCACCCTGTATAACTGTAATTCTACCGCACCTTCTATTCCAAGAACCCTGTAAATTTAACCGCTAATGGGCTTCCCTATATAATTATTTTATTAGTTATAACTGCACTCTACTCTACCCTATATATGCAATTGCTTATGTGTTACCCACGACAAAAATGATTTCTAACATATCTGGAATGGCCCTATATAATTATAATATACAACAATTACTTTACCACTAAACAATAATAACTCTTGCATGCCACTTCCACAAGTACATGCTTTAAGTGTATAACAGCATTGATCCCTCTATATATCATTACTCAATGTTTTAAGTCTGGCGGCGGCAGCACATTCAGTTGTTTGGCGTTGACATTATGGAAGTAAATAATGAATTTTTTATTATATTTTATTTAATGACTGAACCAATATTATAAATTATATTAGCATTCTGCACTGAAGGGCGTCAGTAGCTATTAAACAAAACAAAAATAAAGGAAATCGGTTGAGAGACAGAGGAGAAAATGGTACCTTATCGTTTTGTCTTGGCCTATTTATATATAGATATTGATGACCTATTTTAACCTGTTGTGATTTGTCCAACAGATAATTTCTTAGCAGTTGGTACAGTATCCCATTGCCCAAATTTTTCAACTTCCTTAAGTAATCAATATGAGAAACAATATCAAAGGGTTTTTGTAGATCTATAAAAATAGTAATATTTTTTGTTTTCATTGAAACTGTTAGGAATTTGGGTAGTATTTCCATAGGTTGTTGTGTACCAGCCAAATTGTTTACTAGATAATATTTCGTGTTTTTTTATAAAAGATAGGAGCCAATTATTTACACATGTTTCAAATAGTTTTTAGAAGTCGTTAATTAAGAATATTAATTAGCAACCCGGCCAGTGAAAGCAAGATTTCAATTTGTCCCAAATATTTTATTATTTTATATCAAATGTTCAAAATGTTCACCATTAACACTTTGACAATGTGCCAATCGGTTATAAAAAGCATCTATTACATTTCGAATCATTTGTGGATCAATCCTTGCTATCTCTTTCCTTATTCGTTGCTTGAGTTCCTCTATGTTTATGGGCTTTGTTCGATAAACTCTGTCTTTTAGATACCTTCCATAAAAATTAGTCTAGTGGGGTGAGATCTGGAGACTACGTGGCCAATCAATACCGCCTCTTTGTCCGATCCATCTTGCAGGAAACACAGTATTTTAATAGTTTCGAACATAGCGTCCACAATGAGGAGGAGCTGCATCCTGCTGAAATCAGATACATTTCAAATAATCGCCTACAATTTCTTGGATGGCTGGAATAATATCCATCTCTCTCTCTTAACCAAGTCTCGTACTTTTCGGCATTTAGATTGCCTTCAATAAAAAATGGTCCAACAATCGTATTGTTGGTAATACCCGCCCATATGTGTGTTGACATGACCTTTTAATTCAAAAGTAGCTCCATCAAAAAATACTATTCGTCCTCAAAACTTTTCATCAATTGTGATTCGATCCATCATTAATTCACAGAACTCGTTGTGCCTATCCGGATCATCCTCATTGATTTCATGCACGAGCTTCACTTTGTAAGGATGAAACTTTAATTTCTTGTTTAAAATGTTGGGAATCGATCCAACGCTTCTTTTGTAGCTGTTGCAGGACGACCTGATCTCTGACGGTCCCTTACGCTACCCGTTAAGTTAAAGCGTTCTGGCCTTTCTGGAATGTCTCATTAAATAAAACTCTTAGGCTGCCGGTACACACGTCCGTCGTCCGCAAACGATGACGACCCCCGTTGGGTTCGTACCCTCCTTTAAAATGCGTTTTTTTTAATGGATATATTCATTCTATTCCCTCAACTACCCAAACATTTTACGACGATGAAAGATATTTCGACCAATTTGTACCCTTTTTTGCTTGCCTTCGGTATTAATTTTATTCATGCAGGTGTTTTTCGATCCCTCAGTCCTATCCGCCAAAGGTACGGTACTACAACAGCGTGACTGGATGCAAGAGATCGATGGTTTGGGGTCGTTTCCTAGTAGGAATTTTAATAACTGCCAGGCCACAATATTCAGAGTGCAATAAAAAGTAATAAAATATAAATATGCAAATGCCGAAAGAAAAAAAGCTTACCACATAGTTCAGTTACTGCAGGTTTTTAAGTTGTATAACACCAAACAACCCTTAAAATATGTATATTGAGATGCCCTTAAATTTGCTCTTTTCAGTGGTAGATTGAATCCTAATAATTTTCAACGTTGGTGGTCGTCTTCTCGGACGACGAACGTGTAGGGACGTGTGTGTGTATATGTGTGTGTTAAAAAATGTTGCTCGCGATACAGTTGTTTTATGTAAGTGGAAGATTTTAAAGTATCCCCGAATTATATCTGGCATGTTGCGGACGACAGACGTGTGTACCGTCAGCTTTACAGCTTTAAAGCTTCTTACAGCTTCTCCCCAACCCCTCTGAACGATATTTGTGGCATATTTTTCAATGCTTAACTACTTTTTTTGGGAAATAATACAACAAGTCTCAAAAATTGCTGTATATTCCAACATTTTCTAGGTCTATGTCAGACCCCGTTGTCAATTGTTAAGAAACTAGAATTGTGCTTTTTTTATTTATAGTTTCTTAAGCATTGACAACGGGGTCTGACCTAGAACCCGAAACGTTTGGAATATACAGCAATTTTCCTGACTTGTGGTGTTATTTCCCAAAAAGTACTTAAACAATAGTTATGCGTTCTCGTTCAGTAAGTACAAACTATTATGTTTTAATGACATTTAAAATCACAATGAATTGATATCGTCAATAATTAATGAGAAAGTTAAAAATTAAAATAAAAATATTAAAAAATATATATAATTATATGAGATAAATAATTATTTTACGGTTGATTTACGAGTCAATTTTTAAGAGGACAAGTGATGCTGCTTAGTATTGATACATATAAATGGTGTTCTTAACCTTTAGACCGTCGAAAAGATGTCATACGACCCATAACGTTTTGAATTAATATAAGTTTTCGGTGATCACGTAAATCCTTGATCACATAAGGGGTTTTTGTGGTCGCTTATTACGAATCTGAGGTCAGATTTTGAAAACTTACCCACCAGGGGTGGATATTGCCCCAATTACGGGTTTTTAGGGTTACTGATGGCAAATCTGAGGTCATATTTTTGAAACTCATCCCCAGGAGTGAATTCAAAGTCATGGTCAAGGTCAAAGCAGACATGACCATTGGGTAGCCGGGTAGAAATCGTAAGTTTTTGTAATAAAAGAAATGTTTGTGCGCCCCATAGTCCTCGTCGCCTTCACTGACCATTAAGGTCATGTCAAAAAATGGTCAATGCCATATTTGGACGAGAAATTTTCCACGCTTTTCATTTCGGACATAAAGAAATGGGGTACCCATTTGAAAAAATCATCTTGACTTTGATATGACCTTCAAGGTCATAGGCAAGGTCAAAGCGGACATGACCATTGGGTAGCCGGGTAGAAATCGTAAGTTTTTGTAATAAAAGAAATGTTTGTGCGCCCCATAGTCCTTGTCGCCTTCACTGACCATTAAGGTCATGTCAAAAAAATGGTCAATGCCATATTTGGACGAGAAATTTTCCACGCTTTTCATTTCGGACATAAAGAAATGGGGTACCCATTTGAAAAAATCATCTTGACTTTGATATGACCTTCAAGGTCATAGGCAAGGTCAAAGCGGACATGACCATTGGGTAGCCGGGTAGAAATCGTAAGTTTTTGTAATAAAAGAAATGTTTGTGCGCCCCATAGTCCTCGTCGCCTTCACTGACCATTAAGGTCATGTCAAAAAAATGGTCAATGCCATATTTGGACGAGAAATTTTCCACGCTTTTCATTTCGGACATATAGAAATGGGGTACCCATTTGAAAAAATCATCTTGACTTTGATATGACCTTCAAGGTCATAGGCAAGGTCAAAGCGGACATGGTCCTTGGGTAGCCGGGGAAAAATACTAAAAGTTATCCATATAACTTTCTACAACACCTCAATGGTATACATTCTAACATTGAATTTACAATGCAAGTCGAATCCGATTCGTCACTCCAGTTTCTTGATGTCCTCATAACAAAAACCAGCCATGGCATATTCTCACATACAGTCTATAGAAAACCAACCCACATCAATCGATACTTAAATGCCCAGTCACATCATCACCCTGCCCAATTAAGTTCTGTAATGAAATCTTTGGCCCTTAGATCTATTCGCCTAACAGACATTGACAATAGACAAAACGAACTTAATAAACTTCAACAAATCCTTCGACAAAACGGTTATCATCCAGACCACATTGCACGCATATTTCGTCAATCTCAACAACCCTCGAGTATACCAACCCCATCAGAAACAGACCGACAACACCCGAAAGCCTTCCTTCCGTACATTCGAGGAGTCACTGACAAAATAGCACGAATCCTACACCGACATCAAATAAAGACGGTCTTCAACACTAGTCAAACTATGGCTAACTTAACCCGGAACCTTAAGGATAAAGTACCTAACGAGGATCGCGGAGTTTACGAAATTCCATGTCGTGATTGCTCACGAAGCTACATCGCTCGTACAAATAGGCGCGTCAACCATCGAGTATATGAACATTCTTTGTCAGTTCGCAAAAAAGATCCGACTTCCGCTCTCGCGCATCATAATATAGCGGGAGTCGAAACGTTGAGTATATAATAAATTCAGACGCGGTTCTCATCCGGAACCTAGCCTTGTTCATAGTAATGACCGCGGAAGCCTCTCAGAACATATATATATAGGTGTGTGTTCATTTGTAAATGTTTAAGGAATAAGTAGTAAAGTAGGAGTAACAGTTTTACTTACAATAATATATCGAGTAATTTAAATAAAAATCTGTAACTAGAAATATATTTTGCTAAGGATCTAACTAATAGATATAAAGTTTTGATCACTATTATCTACACAGAAGAAGTTGCAGGTGTAAAAGTTTGTTCATTTAAATTGTTGCGATATTATATCGGTATTATTTTCGTACAACATACAATGTATACAAGTTTTGGACTTTGCAACAACGTGATGCAAAAATTTGCTACCGGCAAAACAATCGAAATTTCCCATTGCCAGTAATTAAGATTAGGTCGGTTTGGAAAATTTCTTAGAAGTTCAAACAATCAAACACAATCTTATTGATCCGCAATCTACACACTAGTGAAGAGTCATCCACTATATGAAACTGCTAACAGGTGTTTGCTTATCACAACATTGACGTCAATAAAAATTACGGATGGGACAATTAGATACTTATTTTTGATGAATTAATAACTAATTAGCTATTAAACGGAGAAAAGTAAAAGTTCGTTTACATAAATATATTTATAGAAGTGTTTTGAAAACACTTACAATTATCTATCGATACAAGGCGTGGTTTGACGATAATCTTTTTTGTCAGAAATGTTGGAATCCTTACTACTAGCAATTTGTATGATACGGAGATAAACAGACTACATCCTGTGTGTATTTGTGTAGCACAGAAACTGCTTTTCGAACTCCTGAATTTTATGTTTGAGTTAAATGTTAATCAGCCTTATGTTTGATAATTGATTTGAATAAAGAAAACTATGTGGGTTGGTTATTTTTCATGGTGATTTATTTTAATTTTCCGACTAATATTATAGAAAACTAGCGGCAGTCATTTCAGAGGCTGTACAATGGAAGCGTATCTCAGAAACTGTGAAGCCTAAAATTATGAAAAAAAACTAGGAATATAGAGCCTTTATTAAGTTTAATAGGAAAATAAAATAAAAATCCTAGTATGTGTAATTTAGCGCAAATTTTAAAATTTCATGAAAGCAAAAACATATATTTTTTCAACATATATCAAATGAAAGGGATCGTCATAAAAAACAAAAATATTTTACTTTAAATTAATTTAATATTTTATTATTTAAAGTTTGAGCCATTCGTCTCTTTATCTACGCAAAGACAATACTTACAGGGCTTGACTTAAACTTTATTGGTAAAGTAAATCAAAAATCCAAATTATAATTTTGGGAGCCAAATTAGAAAAGTAAATAATTATTTTTATGGAAATCAAATGCAACATATAGCACATCAAATAAAAAGACTACTTGTAGAAATAAAAAATCTACTCATTCCCTCCTTATATTAAATCAAATCAGAAAAAAAAAAAAGCTATATTATAACAACTAGTGGTCGCCCAGTGGTGAAATTGACCCTATTTATGAACTTGTAAAAAGTATATTTTTTAGAAACAGTTGTGCGGATAAGTAGTTATGACCGGAATTGTTTACTCATATTGACAAATCTATTGCAATAAAAAATAAATAAAAATGTAATAAATCGGTAGAAAATTTTTGACAAAAATGACCCCCCAAATTTTTGGCTGGAACCGCTCCTGGCAAAATATTCGATATAATAATTGAAAGATTGTACTTTGCAACCTAAAAGTTTTCCCTCCTTATATAAAGAAAAGAGAGGACCAACAACCCTAGGAAACTTAAATATAACATCAGAAAAAAAATATTGTGTTTTAGTTCTATATACTATCTACTACATTGACTAGTTTACCCCTAAACATTAAAAGTGGTTACTTTACCCTACTCAAGTTTTGAGTGAAACCGTCTGGCGGCCCACTCGTACCATTTTATTAAAACAAAAATGAAGAAAATCGGTTGAGAGACAGAGGAGAAAATGGTACCTAATTGTTTTGTCTTTGCCTATTTATATATAGATTATAAACGGGGTGTTACCCTTAGTGTGAGAGTCCAAGTCATATCCATTTTATTTAAAATGTCCATTAAATTTTCTCTAATAAAACGTCAGTCATGTGGCCTATAGGAAACGAAAATACCTTCAAGTAATGAGCTCTCCAAGAATGCACAAGTTTTGCCAATGTTTGCTTGTGTTTGCAAGAATAAAAAGCAAAAAAATCCAGTTTTGCGATATACCATTATAATGTATTATTATTAAAACTAATTACTATGTTTTCATGAGTTTAGCAAAAAATGTAGAGATTTTAATAGTATTTTTTAAATACTCGACATATGTACATTTGAAATATATAACACTACACATTTTTTTAGTAAACTCCTTGTTTATTTCGATATTGTTACATAAAAGTCCTGGTGCAAACCCTATTTATTGTATCGTAGCATCCATTATTATACATTTACATTTCTTGTTAATCTTACCTATGTTAATACAAAAAAATTTCCTGACATTATTTTATAGAATTCGATTAGCGTTGTGAAGACTATATCTCTCATGTGAGTCAGATTGTAAAAATCACAATATATTAATTCCGGATTGTTCGGTGGCCACAGATTAGTTCATCGGGACCTATCCATTTTTTCAGAAAACGATAAAAGTTTTGTCTTCTAAAGGTTTTATCATGTCTACCTCTTCATCGGAATGCTTATTGGAAACTCAAAATATTCTGAAAAAGAATACTTCCTACCTGCTTGCCTTTACAATAATTGACTTACATATCAGAATTGTTGAAACTTCTATCAATTAAGGCCAGATTATAATTCATATAAGTACTTAAATTTTTACATTATTACAAATAATTAATAAGTAATTGAAATATGATAAGAATTTTTGTTTGTTTAAATCTGTAATTACATCAAGGTCACTTGAAAATTGAAGGCTGCGAAAAAACCATTTTCCTGATTTGCAATATTTATTCACTTTTTTGCGTAAGCCTATTAAGGGATGATGCACAGAAAATGACAGATTCATGTCTCGTGATTAATTTATTCTTTCTTAATTATAGTTGCTAAAACTAATTGGATTTACTTTAGTACTTTTATCATGAATGTATATATCAACTTGATAAGGCAATTTTTGTTATGGGATATCTCATACAAGGACGTGAATCAATGCACGAAGACCGATAAGTAAGGTAGTAAAATTTAATCAAAGATGGCGATACTATAACGTGCTTGATACTTTCATCTCCCATCGTCTTGAAATGATTGATCTCACAACGTTTCAATAGCTTTGGACCTGATATCGTCATGAGGTGAATGATGGGAAATTCAGATTATCTGTCGTATTTATACCCTTAGCAGGTCAAGCTCATTGGGTTGTCGGTGATGGGTAGAATCAGTGGCTAAGAAGAGGGCCCCGAACGTTTTTAATTTGGACGCTGGGCTCGCTGATTATATCCTCGTTAGAGATTATGTATGCCGACTCTATGAATTTTATTTTATACCAGTGTTCTTCCTTGTGAATTACCCTTGCCTAGTCCCAGTTGATGTTATGGTGTTCGGTCCATGCGTGATTAGCTAATCCAGATTTTGTTAGCTCCCCCCCTTGAGTAACTATGCGGTGCTCCTTAACCCTGGTGCCCAGAGGTCGCTTAGTCTCCCCAATGTACAGATTGTCACTTGGCACATGCACAGGGTATGCTGTATACAGGGTGAGTTTTTTTGATGATCAGTATGGGGATCTCGGAAACTAGCGGAGATAGAGGAATGAATTGGGAAAGATTTGCATATTTACTGGTCAATTTAATAACACTTTCGGATTTTTGTAAAAACTCATGGCTCACTAGATATTTTGAAAAAACGAAATTCTGTCGATTTAGTCAAATCCCTCTAGCTCCTTTGTTTTTGATTTTATAAAAAAGTGTAAATATCAAAATTGAAGGGCATTGTATCCCGAATATGATTCTTATATCCTCGTTTGCGTGACAGCTCTCGTTTTCGAGATATGACACAAACTTATCTTTTTTTTTGAATGGAAACCATAGTTGGCTATGACCTCAAAAATCTGACATTTTTAGAGTTTCTCAACGATATAATACTCGATATAGTTATTCTTAAAAATAACGGAGTTATGGATGCTTTCTCTCATATTTTCACTTTTAACGTAGGTAGCCATGAAAAAGATTGTTTTTACTTTGACGTTTCCTCATTTGAGAGTATTTCCATTAGTAGAGCTGAACTGACAGTCGATATTGACAAGTTTTCGTGATGAAATGGAATATTCTAACGAAGAAAAACTGAATATGGTGGAATGTTATAGTATATGCCATAAAAATTCATTTCGGGCAGCTGAAGAATACTTTCATAGATATTTTAATAATCGTCAACCTGCTCTTTGTACATTTAAGAGGCTTTACGATAGTTTACGCAGATATGGATCTTTTACTAAACCACCAAAGGAATGTAATCAAATTAACGAAGCAGCACAAATAAATGTTTTGGCAATGGTAAATCAAAATCCATCTACATCAACTTGTGAGATTGCTGCAGAAGCTGGCACATCTCAACGAACTGTAGTTAAAGTAATGAAAGCGCACAAGTTCCATCCGTACAAACTTTCAGTATCTCAACTTTGCATGCTGATGAAGAACATCGACGTATTTTGTTTTGTACATGGTTTAGAGACAAGTGCCTTGACAATCCACAGTTTCCATTAAAGGTGTTATGGTCAGATGAAACTAGATTTACTAACTGCGGTATGTTCAATAGACACAATGAGCATATCTGGGCTAACGAAAACCCTTTCCATGTATAACAAAAACGACCCCAGATAAAATTTGGTTTTAATGTTTGGTGTGGTATCATAGGGTCTACAATTCTGGGGCCTTTTATCTATGACGAATCACTTACTGGGGAGCGCTGCTTGCATTTCTTGCAATACACTTTTCAACACGTGTTGCATAATTTGAAGTTGAGAACTCGTTTAGAAATTGAGTGGTTCCAACATGATGGAGCACCTGCTCTTAACTCGTTATTACTAAGACAACACTTAGATAATATCTATCCAAACTCTTGTATAAGAAGAAATAGCCCACGCTAATGGCCAACCCGGTCTCCCGATTTGGCAGCTATAGACTTCTATTTATGGGGTGCACTAAAAAACAAAGTATACAAAAGGAAGTATGAGACAGTTGGTGACCTAAGGGAGGCGGTATTACAAGCAATCGAAGAGATTGATAGAAGCGGCCTGTGAGAAAAGCGGTAATGTCAATCTTAAAAAGAAGGAATTTTTGTCTAAATAACAATGGTGGACTTTTCGAACATAAATTGTAACCATTACTATGTACTTTAAGTTCTTTAGGTTTTTAGTAATTACCTACTTATTCAATAGTTTTTCCGTTATATCTGATATATATATATATACTTAATAAAAAATCTTTAAATGTTTTTTGGAATAGTTATTAATAAATCAATCTATTTCATGGCTAATTACGTTAAAAGTGAAAATAAGGGAGAAAATCATCCATAACTCCGTTATTTTTATGAATAACTTATCGAGATTATATCGTTGAAAAGCTCTAAAAATTATTTTTTGAGGTCATGGCCAACTATGGTTTCCATTCAAAAAAAGGATAAGTTTGTGTCATATCTCGAAAACGAGAGCTGTCACGCAAACGAGGACATGACAGTCATATTCGGGATACAATTCCCTTCAATTTTGATATTTACACTTTTTTATAAAATCAAAAACAAAGGAGCTAGAGGATTTGACTAAATCGACAGAATTTGGTTTTTTTCAAAATATCTAGTAAGCCATGACTTTTTACAAAAATCCGAAAGTGTCCTTAAATTGGGCCAGTAAAACTGCAAATCTTTCCTAATTTAACCATTGTTCTATCTCCGCTAGTTTCCGAGATCTCCATACTGATCATCAATAAAAACTCACCCTGTATGCACTTTTTTCCGGATAATCCTGCAGCACCAAATGAATGAACCTATCCAGTTAGAGCAAACATAAAAAATCATTAAAATTGTTTACAAATAATGAAGATATTATTAAATATACTAAACATACAGCTGAATTGAGTACATTATATAATGCATAACATATTTATATATATTTTTTACAGGTTATCGAAAGTATTGCGGAATCTACCAGATCGTAGCACCGACGCTATTCGTTCTGGATTTGGAACTGATCAAAAACATTTGCGTCAAAGATTTTGAACATTTTGTGGACCGTGGCTTCTATTACAACGAAAAGGACGATCCAATAGGTTGCCACCTGCTTGCCATTGATGGAGATCGGTGGAAGTACGCAAGAAAAAAGGCGAGTACAATATTCACGGCTTCAAAATTGAAATGGATGTTCCAGAACATCGTGGAATCCGTAGAATCGTTAGTGGAATTTTTGGATAAGGTAGTAGAAACTGGGGATCAACCTGTCAACATACGAAATGTAGTATGTAAGTACCGTTTTTTTAGACAATGAAAAGGCGGTAATTACACAACGTACTAAATTTAGTAGCTCGCTTTAGAAAGTAACTATTAGACCAGATATAGTTACAATTACGTGATTAACAAAATCTATGAAAAATAACATATAATAACACTTTAAACATAAATAAAAAGTTTGATGATTATTTTTATTATTCACCTGGTTTGATATGCTCACACTTTTATCAACACCTGAAAAGATATAGTTCACAGATCACACAACAATGTAATCGGCTATTAGAGACCACAGCAGCTGAAATTTCGTCTGATTTGGCAAATACATAATAAAAATACAACTTCATTGCTCCATCAATTGTATGCAGGAAACTGATTAAATTATATCAATACAAGATACAAGATCAGAATAATATCGTAAGGGTAAAAAATTGTTTATCTCTTTCCGGCAAAACTACAAGTCCTATGGAAAGAAGTTAAATGACAAAGTTGTACTTAATAAAAACATCTACAACTTTTGTGTTTACACTTTTTTCACATAACTTCAAAATGTATGCGACAACTTCAAAAAACCAAGTGTTTGGTTTTTTATTTTTATCTTTTCCAAAAAAAAAATTCACGAAATTTGGTGAAAACTTACCTTTTTATGCCACAAATACACTGTAATTTTTTTGATTTAAAATATTTATTTTTTACCTTATTTTCACTTAATATCGAAAAAGCACCCTAAATTTCAATCGAAAATTCTCACGTCAAATATTTGCTTTTTTAAAAATGTAGGTGGGTTTTTGGTTCGTTGAAATCTCTACTTTCTTATGGTGTATAAAAATATATACACATTACTATCGGAAGTGTTCTCAGAAAATGCAAAGAAACGAAAAAAAACTCTAATCCCGATTTTTTTTAATCATTATGTACAATTTTCAGTTATTTATTAAAATTTTTACTTTAATAAACAAAATAAAACGGCTGGACCGATTTTGATGAAATTTTTTGTGTGTGTTTAAGGAGATTCGAGAATGGTTTAGACTCACAATTGGACCCGGTAGGTGGCGTTAAGATCGGATTCTAACTCCTCCTAAACGACTGGAACATTTTAATGAATTTTTTTGTGAAAGTTTGGGTGGGTCCCTGGATGGTTTAGATTCACAATTGGGCAGGATAGGTGGAACTAAGATCGGGTTCTAACTCCTCCTAAACGGCGGGCCGGTTTTTAGTGAATTTGTTTGTGTATGTTAGGGTGGATGTTCAGACGGTTTAGTTTCACAATTGGACCCGGTAGGTTGCGCTAAGATCGAGCTCTAAGTCCTTCCCAACGACTGGAACGATTTTAATGATTTTTTTGTATGGGTGGTTACCTGAATGGTTTAGATTCACAATTGGACTCGATAGGTGGCACTAAGATCGTGTTCTAACTCCTCCTAAATGGCTGAAACGATTTTAATGGATTTTTTTGTGTATGTTTGGGATGGTTTAGATTCACAATTGGACCCGATAGGTGGCACTTCGATCGGGTTACAACTTCTCCTAAACGGCGGGACGGATTTTAGAAAAAAATTGTGTATGTTTGGGTCGGCCTTTGGATGGTTTAGATTCACAATTGAACCTTAAGATCGTTCTAGGAATTCCTTTTATTTTTGACGTTTTTTTTTTCGCATATTAGTATAGAGTTTATCCAATTCTAATATCAAAAATCATTTGCTGAATCAAGTAATAGTCCCAAGCCACATTTGGATAGAACAACGTCTGTCGGGTAGGCTAGTATTGAATAAAAGATTTTCAGAAAAATCTTCTTTAAATTATATACGTAGATGACTATTTATGGCTATTTTAAGATAATTCTTAAATTTACGGTATGTTTGCGACGTAAGAAGGTAAGTTTTCATTATATTTCGTGAAGAATTTTATTATTTTTTTTGTAAAAGAAAAACAAATAACTAAAAACTTGTTTTTTTAATTTTTTGCATACATTTTGAGGTTATGTTGAAAAAAGTGTAAACACAAAAGTTGTAGATTTTTTTATTGCCTACATCTTTGTTATTTAACTTTTTTCCATAGGACTTGTAGTTTTACCGTTCATTTTATAGTTGTTGTATTTCTTACTTTTCCAATGGGTTTCATCCTACTATTAATTTTTTTGGTTTCCAAAATTATCGACCCTGGTTTACTCTATGATGATATCAGCTTCGCTGTTGAAACGTACGTCAAATACAGAAATAAATGTTTGGTTTTAAGGTACAAAACTTTGTGCTTTTACATCAAGTAAATGTGATTCTTTATGTCAGATATACTTCAGTAATAAAGACAGGTTAAATATCTTAATATATAATTTCTCAGCTCTGAACGAGTTCGTAACGACAGTTGCGCATTAAATGAATTCAAGCCGCCTAAGCTACAGCTAAAAAACACTAAAATATATTTTTAGTTTGCCTTTAATGTATTCAAATGTCGCTTTCCGATTAACTGCAAAAATTTTGAAAATCAAAAAATTTGTTTTGTTTGCCAAGATTCGTGGTTTTTACACAAGAAAACTGACAAAAAAACTGAGCCAAGATTTGATATTATTTATATAAAAAAAATGAATTGATTGACCAATTGACTATGTTAATTTTTTTAGCATCATACACCGCGGATGCAGTAGGATCTGCAACTTTAGGAATCAAATGCCGCAGCTTTACTGATCCTGAAAAGGCGTTCGTAAAATACGGACACAAGGCTTTGGAAGTAGATCGAAAGGGACAGTTTTTACTACTGTTTGGTATGTCTTATCCACACTTAGGTCGTACGCTTCACGTTCGACAAATAACGCAGGAAGTAAGCAACTTCTTCTTCCGAGTGTTAACAGAAACAATTGAAAAACGTAAGAAAAATAATGTCGACCGAGCGGATTTCCTTCAGCTGTTGATGAACCTCCAGCAATATAGCGATGAAGGTAGGTTTCTTTTGTTTTTATTTAAAAAATCCCAATCGCCTTATGCCCTCAGCCAATGGCATTATTAATTGAATAACTTTTTACATTTTTGACTTTAAAACATTTTTGACATTTTCGAAATTTTTGACATTGACCTTTTTGACACTTTTGACATTTTTGATATTGTTGACATCTGTATTTAGCTTAGAGCATCTACTTCCTAGAGATAGCCTTCAGTGCATACATATCATGCTAATGCTAGAAAGAGAACTGCAACCAAAGAGCTCATTGGCTGCACCTACCAATCGAGTTAAATAGCCTCTTGCTCTCTCTTTTGACCTCTCTTTCTATCTTTGACACGACATTTGTGCATTGCAGGCTAGATTCAGAAGGTGTATGGTCTAAGATATTTAGTAGGATCTTTGTATGATTCTCCCAAACCGTTGACTTCACCTTTTATAGGTACACCAACTGGTGGCTCGATTGCAGCTCTAAGTTTTCTGTACTTGGCAATAGATACACCTTTCTTGACGTAATCTACTTCATAGATGGCTTCCATTTTCTCGTCATCGTTATCACAGGGATGGTATAGAATATCACTAGCCAATATCGTCATTTTTTTACTTAGTTCCTCCAGTTCTTTGTAAAGAGTAACTTCTATTCTAGCCAGTTTTTTGTATCTGCCCATTTCGGGTTGGTAAAAATGGGAATCGCAATGACAATACAGCTCAGCCAATCTATGTTGTTCTTCTTAGATTGTATTGGTGGTTTGGATGGTCTTGATACTATTGGAACAGGATACGGCCATTTCTCCTTTCTGCTGCTGGTAAAAAATTTTATTGTCCACGTCATTTTAAAAAATGCAACTTAGGACTTTCAATTTAGATTTTTCGTCTACCGTTTGAACAATAAAAGACATTTCAGGAACATACAAATCAACAAAGAACCAAACAAATTTTATTGCAGTAGCCAGCAGGGGGCTTAGGGTCTCAAACCCACAATTCTTATACAATGTATAGTCCTGTTCAAGGCATGGGCATACTGAGGACAGCTGCCCCCCCCCCTGGACTTGAAAAACCTGTCATGGGCCTTAAAATTTCCTGAATTGCTCCCTTGGCCGAAATTATTTCTGATTTGCCACTTTCTATAGGACAATTTTTTTCTGATTTGCCCCTCCGTAAACCAAAAGCTGGGAACGTCCATGGTTCAAGGTACTCCCCTTTAAAAAAATTGCTATATCAGTCACTAATTTTTATTCACAAATAATAATTGTAGATTGAACGGGACAAGTTTTTTTTTGTAGGAAGACCTTTTACTTTAGATGAAGTTGTCGCTTTGAGCTTCGGTTTGTTCATTGGTGGATTTGAAACCAGCTCGAATACCCTTAGTTTTTGTTTGTACTACTTGGCCAGTCATCAGGAGTATCAGAATAAAGCTAGAGAAGAAATCAAAACGGTTTTGGCACGATACAATGACAAGATCACATATGAGGCGGTACAAGAATTGAAATATGTACAGCAATGTATTGATGGTGAGTATTTGTACTGATAATATGTACAGTTTCAGGAAATGCGAAGACAAAGTTAAAACATATTCAACAGTTATGTAAGAAAACCCTCTACATTTTGTTCAAGCTGAATCTGTACGAAATTCACTAGTAGTTGACAAATCCACAATAAACTCAATTAAAAAAAATTATGCGACAATTAAATTTATATATTTTGTTCCATGACATGTGTTTCGCTACACAGTACCTTAATTATATTACAAAAAATGTACGAACAAACTTAACCTAGATACACTATTATACAGGACTTTCATTTTGAAAACTAGCCACACAAAAAAAAACACTTTAATTTATAATTACCGGGAGACACATTTTACACATCGGTCACCCTGCAGTTCCAACTCCTAAGCGGGGGTGAATATCACTTCTAACCGTTTAAATACAAAGGGGTATTTATTTTTTTATAGTTGCCTTTTTTGCCAACCTTTTAACTCATCATTTTTAGGGTTCCGTATATACAATACTTGCCGAAACCCGCGGTTTCACCCGCGTACGGAATGTTTAAACCTTCGCAAAAAAATAACTTATGAAACATATGGGTTATCATATGTCAATTTTTTTTTAATTGTTTGAACCACCCTACTTAACCATAAATCCACCAATCCCGAATATATTTCACCCAAACTGCAAGTACTTATGGGCCACCCAATATAACAATTTTATTCGAGATTTTTTTGAATCACCTTGAATAACTGTAACTCTACTTCAGTCTATATTGCAACCGTCCTGTATATGCTGCTGTTTATTTGTCACCCAATATAACTTTTTGAACACCTGAGTATAACTTTTCTCTAGGCTATATTTCAGCTATGCAACTGCTAATGGTCTAATAAGGAGAAACCCCTAATATTCATTTTGGGGGGCAAATTATAGAATTAAATGGAAAATAAAAAATTTATAATTGTTTCTAACGGGTCATGTAATATATCAAATCACTGGGCTTATTATGACGAATACAAATATATTTTTTAATTTTTTTTTAAATGAATATTTTAAAATACATTAAAAAAATATTTAAAAAAATACCCATTCTCCCCGTTATACTATAAAACCTCAATTTTTTTGTTTATAGGAAAAATATGAAAAAAATTCCTAATTCTATTATTTGGGGGCCAAATAATAAATTATTAGAAAACCCCATAGTAATTTTAGGGACAAATTACATAATTAAAGGGAAAATAAAGATTTAATTTTCAAACGCATCATGAAATATATCAAATAAAACGCTCATTATGCGAATTACAAATATATCATATTTTTAAATTATTTGTTTAAAAGATACTAACAAAAATATTAAACATCGACTTAATTCCCACTTTAGTAACTACACTATTTCAATTTTGAAAAATATATTTTATTTGTATTTTTTATAATTTGAATAACAGATTTAATAATTTATAATTTAAAACTTGACCTATTTTGCCCTTTATCTTCCAATCTACAGAGCCTCAAACCTCAGACAGTAGATTATAAAAGACTTCTCTGAAAGTTTGTTAATAAAATAAAACTCTAATGTTAATTTTTGGGGGCCAAATTAGAAAATTAAATACATATGTATTCTGATAAAAATCAAGCGAATCCTGAAGCAGATAAAATAAAAAGTCTATTTGTGGAAAATCAAAGTGTATATTTTTTATAAATTTAAAAAAATATATAAGGGTAAATATAAGAAAATGCACTCATTCCCTGCTTGTCTGAAATTGGAATATTAGAATCTTGAAGGTGGTACGGAACCCTAAGTATACGAGTCCAACTCGCACTTAACCAAATTATTTTAATTAAGATTTCTTTTTACAGAGTAATGACTTGGAACCGTAAAAAAATTTTTGAAAATAATTACACCAAAATTGATTTAAGGTTGTTTTTAAGGTCTCTGATCACGAAAAATTCAAAATGGTAGATTCAAGATGGCAAATGAAAAACTTCTTACAAGGAGGTTTTGGGTTCGCTGATTACGGATCTGATAGACAAAATTCAATGTGGACGATGAAAATAATCCACCAGACGAAAATTTCATCCGCCAGCTTGTATTTTGTAAACTCCGGATTCATGATCAGAGACCCGAAAAACTCCTATATACCAATTTTGGCGTATATCGGTTGATTTTAGAACATTTCGTCCACCATCTTGGATCCGCAATTTTGAATGTTGCAAATCTGACCTCGGATTCGTGATCAGAGACCATAAAAACCACCCTACACCAATGTTGGTGTAATTGGCAATTATTTTCAAAAATTAATTTTTTTACGGTTTCTAGATTTGTAAAAAATAACGTGATTTTAGAAAATGATGTGTCAAAAGATTGTCAAAAATACACTTTTAAAAAGAGGTACCACATGATACCCCTTTGTATTTAAACTTGTAGAAGTGATTTTCATCCCTGCTTTGGGATTGAAACTGCAAGGTGAACGATATGTGTAAAATGTGTAAATATAAATTAACGTGTTTTTTTTGTCTTTTTTTTAATATTTTAAAAGTTATTTTGAGTGACTAGTTTTGAAATAAAAAGTCCTCTATATAGGTTGTACTATAGCTACTTAGTGTGTAGCTATTCTGTCAGTTAATATATTAACTCAGATTAATATATCGGGTGGGACATCTCGAGTGTATGGGGTTGTTTGCAAAAAACAGTTAGGAGTTCTAAGGATTCAAGTGACCCATCAAATGACCCATAGTACAACTTCCGGTCTATGCAGGAAATGATCTATTCCCACCGAATGTTTTTTTAGTAGAATTATCCAAATTTTACCATGGAAAAAAGGGAAAAACAAGTAGTTTTTTTCTTGCCAGTTTTTTCTTTCGATCCATATGTAGGCCAGGAATTAGTCATAAATTGTTAGGAGTGTTTTATTTTGGGACAAGGAAATATCTCCAGTGAATTTCATTATTTAGAAAAAAGTTTCACATAAAAGTTGTGAGTTTTCAAGTGGGCCATCCAATAGCCCTTTTTACTACTTCCGGTTTAGACAAGAAGTGACCTTTTTTGCCCAGAAGTGTCTTTTAACCTAACCTAATTTTCATTGTGGATATGGAAAGAAAATTGAAAAACAAACACTTTTTGATCTTGTTAGTTTTTCGATTTGATCCATATTTTGGTCAGATTTTGGTTATCTTTGTTAATTTAAGTTACACAAGTAAACAACTGCTATGAAAGGAAATATATATTTGACAAAAAAATGTATGCTCACTTCGAGGTGTCATTCCTTTGTAAGCAAGGCAATATATATTATATATAATATATATTGTTTCTGGTCAGGGAACCTTCATCAGTTGCGTTTCCCACAATTGAATGTCCTCTCGAACACTTCTTTATGTATTTGATACAGTTCGTTAAATTTGAAGACGCGAAATGTAAGACCGACATCTAGAAATAACACTTCAAAAGGCGCCTACAGACACACAAATATTCCTTGAGATATGTAAGCTCGTACAAGTACGCGCGTACATATTCGTCAGTGTGTAGACAATATCGGCCTAAAATATCTGTCGAAGATATCTTCAGGTTGTGGTTGAATTTTTATACGGACGTACAAGTTGCACGTACACGTCTTTCCGTGTGTAGGCAGCACGCATTTACATATCGGGGATATTAGTGCGGTTCATATTAATCATAAGGTGTTAACTGTGGTTCACTACGGTTTAAACTACTATTGAGCTTTATAAATGTCATGAATAGGAATAAAAAAAAACGATACGTATAAAATATTGGCGAAAAAGTGGAAAGACTCCTAATAATATATATATATATATATATATATATATATATTTTCCTTAGTAATACCTTCATCCTTTAATACTTGATAAATAGCATTGCAGGTCTCCGGAATTATTTTACGTAGCGACTGGGGTAAAATGATACTAGAAAATTCCCAATCTTCATAATTCCTGCCAGTGGCGAGGTATCGAAGGGTGACTGATAATCTTTTGTGTTATGATATGACAAACCTCATGCAAGTGTCTTGTCTCTGGATTAATGGGATTACTGAATTTTAAAGAAATAGAAAGCAATCTTCATTCATACGGAAATTATTTCGAATATTATCCGGTTCTAATCGGAGTTCTTCCAGTAGATTTACAGGTGAAAATCGATCACGCCCAATTACTTCCTGCCTTTCGTTTATTCAATAATCGGTTTTATTTCTACTTTATTATGCATACATACGCCACTGCTAATAAATTTAAATCACTGTTACTGACTGTCAACATGTTCATTTAACAAACTGAATATAAAAATTGTCTTCCGTGTGTAGGCAATTCGAACAAACGTTTATGTACGGGCGTACTTGTACGCGCGTACATATCTGGAGGAATGTTTATGTGTCTGTAGGCGCCTAAAGAGACTAAAGAGAGTATTCAATATCTCTGACAGGTGAAGTAACCTGAAAATTTTATCGTGACATTCTGTCCTAGGAGTTAAGGGAGAACAGCAATTACACGGAACGGCTCTAGATTCGGAACCTCTGTGTGCTAATTCTCTCGAAAATCCTAGATGTCGGTCTTACATTTCACGTCTTCAAATTCAAAAAAATGTATATTTTCTGATCAACACAAAAAAATGCTTTGGTATTAATCAAATATTCGTATGCTGGGTGTATTTTTTGACCTCTCCAGTATATATCTAAAACAATTGTTTTGAATTTTCAAAAGATAAAATTAAAAATATTGTGCAAGCATTCTCTGACTAAATTGAATGTTAATTTTTTATGTAATAACTTCACCAATTACCTCCAAAACTAGTTAACCACCAATAATTCTATAGAGTATTGTTAGTTGCACATCACATATCATTGGATATAGATAAAAATAAATTTTAAATATATAGAGTTCACAAATTAATGTTTTTAATCAACACTATTTTCATTTATTTCAAAAACATTTTGTTGTTAGATAAACTATAGTGCCTACAATTTGAATGCGACACATAATTAAATTAATATCCGCCAAGGACTATTTTGGTTTGATTGCAGTTTTATCTTTTGCATAATATCATCATTCTTCATATTAAAAATCACGCTGAAGCAACTCCACAGAAAATAAACGAAGTTTGTGCGGTATTCGTTCATTTTTGAATAAACCAATAGTTGTCATTTGCAAAATGAGATTCAAAGCTATCCTGTTCAAACGAAATGTTCTCCAGACTACATTATTCATTCAGGGAATCAAAGATCATTCGGAGTTTTAGTAACACAAGTTACATATTCACAGTAAGGATGTAATGATTGGCCTTTGATCAATCAGTCAAGACAATTTTCTTCTTGGCCGTTTGAAAATGCAAGACTCCAATTTTATACATGTCGTGCATTACACCTTTTAAATGTTACAAGAATTACAGCAATTCATAAAACCCCCAGATTTGTATCCAATAGTTTAGAAGACTAGCTTCATTTGCATGTTTACTGATATTGGTTGTTTGAGAATTTTAGTTAATACCAAAAATTGTAATTACTAACAACTTACCACAACCAATAAATAATTAACATAATTGTTCACTATATCCGGCTACAAAGCATGGAATCTCTGTTGAACTATAGATGACCTCGAAAGTAGTCAAGTTACAGGTTAAATTCAAGATAGCTAGGGAGAATTTATAGAACACAATGCTATAATTTTCCTCCAAACTTTAAGATTTTCTGGGCCTCCTGTTGTTCCAATCCTTTTTGTTTCTGAACGTGTTGGACCTTCGATGGCAAATTCAGGGTAAATCAAGCCCATGTCTTAGTTATGATGTAACAAGATTCAATCCGCTCTTGCTGACCGAAGAAATAGTGTCCCCATCGATTAATATTTTGTTCATAAACGTAAGTTATGTAAACTGAATGAATGTGATTGAGTTTGACGGGTCAAGTTGATAATAACAACACAAAAAAGGAAGATCATGCCAGAGTACTTATGTGCTTCGTTGATTGCTCTGCTGCCCGCTGGACTGTATTTTGAGTGACTTGACAGGCATGCGTAAAAATAAACAAAAAATACCAAAATAAAATGAGTCGGAATTACACTGCTAACCCAAAATCATGCCCAAAATAAATGTAGACTAATCTACAACTAAAATGCTAATGAATCCTGAATAATGAACAATAGGTAAAATTAAACTGTTTACTGATTTCAGAAACTCTAAGGTTACATCCACCAGTCCACACCTTGAACAGAGTTTGCACCAAAGAATACAAAATACCTGGAGAAAACGTAATCATAGAAAAGAATACCAGAGTTCTGGTAACACTCACCGGTGTCCATCAAGATCCTGAATACTACGAACGTCCTAAGGAATTCTATCCCGATCATTTCACAGATGAAAACAGGCGAAAAAGGCACCCTCTTGCGCATATACCTTTTGGAGTAGGACCTCGAGAATGCATAGGTAAGTTTTTAGCAACTTTGAATTAGAGTTCACAAAATTTAAAATTTACATCTCATAAGAATTCACGCATTAATCAACTCCAGTCTGTTATTTCTTCAATTACGAGGTTTCGTCTCTATTTTGAAACTCCCTCTGCCTCCGTGAAACTAGAATATCAGACCCTGTTTTCAATGGTATTAAAAAAATAACACAACTCAATAAATAAATTAAAAATAATAAAGTTTGCAATGGCAAGTTAAGCATTCACAATTTGACATTCAACAATATTAATGATTACTCTCGAGGTGTCATTCCTTTGTACGCAAGACAATATATATTATATATAAATATAATATATATTGTTTCTGGTCGGGAACCCTCATCAGTTGCGCTTCCCACAATTGAATGTCCTCTCTCTCGTTAAATTTGAAGACGCGAGATGTAAGACTTACATCTAGGATTTTCAAGAGAATCAGTACACAGAGGTCCGGAACTTGAGCCGTTCCGTGTAATTACTGTTCTCCCTTAACTCCTAGGACAGAATGTCACGATAAAAAGTAACCTGAAAATTTTATCGTTATTCAATATTAATGATTACAGAAATATAGATCGTCAGTCAATGACAGATTTGAGTCCACCATTTTCTCCTTACTGCCTGGGAGGGCTGAAAAGTGTGAGAGAATCACGTTGCTAACGTAAAAAAAATCGTTTCATATTGTCCGAAAACCAATACTTTATTGTAATGCTTTATTTTTTTTAAAAACACAGTCCAACTCTAATTTATTTCCACTACTATAACACAACTGTTTACAATTCATCTCTACTTAACTATACGGCCGTCGAATGCCGAATGAATCCCATCGCCTGCTGTCCGCATTTATATATTTCTTTCGAAATTCTGTAGTAGGTCAACGAACAATCGGGAAATTTCTTTCATGTGTTCTCGAAGATTCCAGGAAATTCCATGAATTCCCATTATCGCTAGCCGTCAGCCTCGGGTCGATAGGCAAACATTTCGAGTTCCACGAGCTATCGGATGAATTCTCGTAACATTATTATATACCTGGATAATCACAAATACCAAAGGTAGGGTTGTTATAATTTATCACTAAAACACTTTTTGTGTTTGTTTGACTATGCATTTCTAACCCTAACTAAAAATAATGTTGCTTAATTTCCGGATTCCTATGTCCGTGAAGTTTTATGCAAATTATGGATCTTATTAATTTAATATTCATTTTTCAGGCAAAAGATATGGGAAACTAAAACTACAGACCGCTGTTGCTGCTCTTCTTAGACATTTTAAAGTTACTGTCAATAAGAAAACTGAAGAACCAATAAAGCTATCGCCTACAGCATTTGTGCCTGTAGCCATTGGAATCTATTTAAATTTTGAGAGACTACCTGACGTCCAATCATAACATTTAAATTCTGTTGAAATATTGTCTAGTTCATACAGATGTATTATAGTTATTTATGATATTTTTATGCTTATTATTAATATTAAAATATATCACTTAGTATTACCTACACACAAATATTTAATTTCTTTTGTTTTTTGTATCAGGTACTGATGGGTAACACTTCAGATTTTGGAGTGCTAACACACGCACGGCTCAGTGTGTCAGTACAGTGTTTGGCGCAATTGTGCCATATAGCATAATAGAAGAATTGACAGTGTAATTACACTTTCCAGGCACACTTTAAGTTAATAAAATATATACATTCGCGTACAGTATTTTTAACCGACTTCCAAAAAGGAAGAGGTTATCAGTTCGTCGCGTATTTTTTCGCTTTTTTTGTATGTATGTTACCTGATTTCTTCTCCTGTGGTGCACCCTTTTGAATGAATATGGTCTTGTTTAATAGAGTATATATCCGGATTGGTGAAACTTCAAATTTTGGAAAAGAATTCTATTGGTAAAGTGATAAAATTTGTGAATGAACACATGCGTGCATGGAAATCGACCAATATCCCGACTTCATAAAAAGTATTTAATTGTAGCAAAATATTATTTCATGCTTTTTAGTTAATTTTCTTTTGAAATCGGTTTTTGTTTTTTTTTAATGTATTTATTTTACAATTTTCAGTGATGCAATGGCTGTAATTGCTAATGATTTATCCTACAGCTGTAACATTCTATTAACATTTTTTTTAAACCATCCTTTATAATAATATTTGTACTCCGCCCTGTATGTCAGCAATCATTAATTTCCAACTGCTATGAACTACCTTATATAATTATTTTTTCTTGCTTTTGTACTAACCATCCTGTATGATATAATTACATTCGACGTTATATTTTAACCATCTTGCATAGCATATCTTATGGATCAACTAACATTTTAATAACTACCCTATATAATTTTATTTTTACACCACAAATTTATATTTATATGAGTGAAATTAATATGCAAATTAATAAGATTTTACTCAACCAAAAATCGCCCGCCTCCCCAATTTTATCACTTTGAAAACTTGAAATCTCCAGGTATAAAAATATAATGCTAGGAAAATATGAGGTGGGCATTAAATAGTTACTTGTTCGGAACACACAAATACATTTTGTATTGAAAAAATGATTACAAGAGCAGTTTCACTCTCAAATCACCCTGTATTGAAAGAATTTTTACAAGACGAGTCTCACTCTTACGTAGCTTACCAAATCACCCTGTATTGAGCACCTTTAAATTACAAAATAAGCTAGCTTGATTGTCGCAAACTGTCAATAACTTATTTAATTATTTAATTTCTCTGCAAAACGATTTTCCCAAATATGAGACCCTAACCAATCGATTTCTATCCATTGAAACTTCTAAATAAGAAAATTTCATCGAAATCGTTAGAGCCTTTTTTCCAGAACTCAATTATATATATATATATATATATATATATATATATATATATATATATAAACACAGTTTTGCACCCTAACACCAAACAAACCTTTATTTTAAACACTCAACGCCGTTTCAACAACTCTAAGTTGTCATCTTCAAGGAGTAAACCCAAACTAAATCGAAATTACAATTTTCTCTAATTTATACCTACCACTAAACTATTACTTAAGTACTCTCTTCGAGGTGTCATTCCTTTGTACGCAAGACAATATATATTTTTGAAAATCTTGAAAATCCTAGATGTCGGTCTTATATTTCGGGTCTTCAAATATTACTTAGGATTTACCGTACAAGGGGTAAATCCTAAGTACCTGGATTCTAAATAACAGATTTCAAAAATAAAGATATTATATAATGCAAATATGTAAATTAGGATAATCCTAAATTACCTACCTACTTTTACGCTACATTATTAAGTAATGACATTTTTAATACTTATTTTATGGATTTTTAGAAAGTAAACTATACAATGAACTGTATGGAATAGGACCCTTATCTGAATTCATTAGTTTATTATTTTTATAAATCATAATGCTTCGTAAGAGTCCAGTTCCCTATAATTATTTACTTGTTTAACTAATTTTAAAGAAGATAAATCTACAGAGTGGTTGTGTTCTAAAACATGATGTGCAACACTAGATTTATCCGCTCTTCCGTATTTCAAATGGGCAATATGCTCTTTAAAACGGGTACTAATAGATCTGCGTGTCTGTCCATAATACTTTAAATCACAATCATTACATTTGATTTCATAAATACCGGACTTCTCGAAATCAGCAAGTTTATCTTTAGGATTGCCCAACAATTTCTGTAGTGTTGTAGTTGTTCTATACACCGCTTTCATATCAAGTTCTTTAAAAACTTTCTTAAAGCCCCTAGTATAACGACTGTACGGAACCGAAACAAACTTTTGTTCTTGTGACTCATTTCGAGAAGTTGACACTTCTTTCATTCGTAACCGAAGCCGTTTCTTCCTAATTAATTTATCTATAGTATCTGTTGGATAACCATTACATGCAGCTATTTCCCTAATAGTTTTCATTTTCAAACTCTCTTTATTCAGAGGGAATGTCAACAACCGATATACAAGGAAATTAATCCCCGCCATTTTATTTTTTTATGATTTTGTTATGTATCTTAACAATAGGTTTGCTTCTATTAAATTTACATATGAACAGGAACAAATGGGTACTCTACCATTTTTAGATGTATTAGTTTTAAGAAATGATAGTGATAAGTTAGAGTTTGATGTATATAGGAAGGATACTAGCACATATAGATATTTACCTAATACGTCTTTTCACTGTCAACAACATAAAATGGCGGGGATTAAATTCCTCGAGCTGTTTCCGAGTAATCGGTGAACAAACATAAAAAAAACATAGATACAGACGAATTGAGAACCTCCTTCTTTTTGAAGTCGGTTAATAAAAGTGTAATGTGTTATTGGGATCGTGTCAGCACCCTGTGAAGGTGTTGACAAAAAAGTGCGGTACGGCACAGTGCTACACATCACTAGTATCAGGTACAAAAACAAATGTTTAAAAGCCATACAATATATATATATATATATATTTAAAAATAGACATCAAAACTATATAAACAACAGAAAACAACTACACTCTAATAAGTTCGAAAGCTTTATATCTTTTCAGATAATTTTTTAAACAAGATGCATCTGATAAAATTAACTTATTCTAAATTTTATTATATTGTTATTTTGTAAATGCAGTTCACAAAGAGAAGAGATAATCAGACGGATCTAAAAAAGGCCTTAAAAAACTGGAAACCAGCCAGTCTCGATAATATACCTTCGGAAAATGTAAAAGTATCTATAATAAACTAGATGGAGTATATGACAAAGATCCATAACGAATTATTGAAAAAAAAAAGGATTTTTAAAGAATCTACTCTACTGATGTATTTGGAAGTTATACTAGGCGATTATCAGGAACAGACTAGTGAAAGAATTTAACAACAAGGTATAATCACAGAGGTTTACTTATGGTAAATCAACAATAAGGGAATTGAATAGTATCAAAGCGAAAGTCAAAAGTAATAAAACGAAATGGGTTGCCTTGATCACATTTGATGTAAAAATACGATTTCATAAGGACTTCCTAGCCAAAAATAATAATACGTCACTTAAAACACAAAAAGATTATTGATTACTTAATGGAGTACCACAGGGATCTATATTGAGTCTCACAGTTTGGAATGTAATCTGTGATAAACAACAGCTGCCTACAGAAACTATAACAATTGCATTTGCACATGACCTTGTCCTAAATATGGAGGCAGACGAAATTCTAATGGAGATTGTCAATAGGGCAATACATCATTAGAGTGGGTGCCTCATAAATAAGAAGCAATAGGATCAAATCAAATTTGAAATAGGAAACGCAGATATTGTGCCAGAAATAAGAATAAAATGATTAGATATCTACATAGACCACCAGGGCAGTTACAGCATACATATCACCAAAACGATACAAAAAGCTGAGAGAGTAAACTACTGAGCAATACAAAAGAGCAAACGTATTTTAAAAGAAAGATTACGTAATTTGTGGTACAGTTTACGAATATGCAAGGGCACATATTTGGCTCCCTTCATTAGAGATAATTAAATACAAGAATATGGTGTAAGTATTCAATGAAAAGCCAAATTAAGACTAATTTCAGGCTATCGTACGATATCATATGAGCCTGCAAGAGTAATAAGCCTATGGGAAACGAATACAAAAAGAATTATTAGAACCCTGTACGAATCAAAAATAATAGACAAGAGACATTAAAGGAATGGCCAGTAGAATGGGACAATACCAAATATAAAGCACAGTGAACCAAGACATTAACTCCAATATCGAAAAATAGACTAGCAGAAAGTAGGACAGTTATGATTATTATCCAATTCAATTCCTCTCGGCTCATGGGAGTTTCAATAAATATCTCAAGAAAATATAGAAAACTGTAACACACATGGAATGGAGGATTTCTTTCATTGTCTAAAATATTCAAGATATAACAAAAAATAAAGAATGTACAAGACAAGGAGATCAGCGAGATAATTAAAAACTGGATATACTGTGTTATGGAAGATAAGAAATGAGAAGAGAGTGATGTCACAGTTAAGAGTGGAACATTCAGAGAGCAGCACAGGCCTGACAAACGACAGTATACTAATATGCAGTTCAGGTGAAACTTTCGATAAAGCCTCCAATAGAACTACTGCAACTACCATCGGTCAATCAAAACACGCGAAGCTTAAATAGACAGAAGTGCTTTCACGGTCCAAATCAGCTTCAGCTTTCTATGCGGTTTCATCTATGCTGGGGCCCCTGAAGATGTATATCACTGTTGTAGATGAAACGTTCGAAAGAACCTCAATACTTCCATTGCAAACCAGTCGATAAATACATGCTGTTCAGAATTTAATGAACAATATACAAAGCTTTTATTTCAATACGAGCCACCTAAAATAAGTTCCAAAAGATCTTGAAAAGAAAAAGACGAAAAAAACGTCAATTTATATTTACGGGGGGACACATTTTACACGTATCGGTCACCCTGCAGTTTCAACCCCTAAGCAGGGGTAAATATCACTTTTTCAACTTTAAATACTTTAAAAAGAGGTATCATGTGATATCTCTTTTTAAAGGTCTCTCTTTTTGCCAATCTTTTGACACATCATTTTTTTAAATCAGATTATTTTTTACAGAGTAATGACCTAGAAACCATAAAAAATTAATTTTTTGAAAATAATTGCACCATAATTGTTTTAAGGTCTCTATGATGGCGAATGAAAATTTTAAAAATTCGTCCTTTTTCTTATAAGGGGTTTTTTGGGTTCGCTGATCACGAATTTGATAGACAAAGTTCAAGATGGGGGATCCAATATGGACGATAAAAATAACCCACGGGACGAAAATTTCGTCCGCCATCTTAATTTTGTAAAATCCGAACTCAAGATCAGAGACCCCAAAAACCCCTATATACCAATTTTTGCTTATAGCGGTTGATAAAAAAATCATCCGCCATCTTGGATCCACCATTTTGAATTTTGCAAATCTGACCTCGGATTCGTGACCAGAGACCCTAAAAATCACCCCAAACTATTTTCGGTGTAATTGGCAATTATTTTAAAAAACTTTATTTTTATGGTTTCTATGTCATCACTGTTTAAAAAATAATCTGATTTAAAAAAATGGCATGTCAAAAGATTGGTAAAAAAGAGACATTTAAAAAGAGGTATCAAATGATACCGCTTCGTGGCTGAAACTCCAGGGTGACCGATAAGTGTAAAATGTGTCCCCTTGTAATTATAAATTGACTTTTTTTTGTCTTTTTTTTTTCAAAGATATTTCAAAAGTTATTTTGGGTGGCTGGTATTGAATTGAAAAGTATACATCTTTTAAAGCCTATTATAAAAAATAGTATCCCATATACGTCCACAAATAGAATTTAGAAAATTTTATTTTTGTTCTAACTCCTTTCTTTTCCAGCTAAGGAACACCCAAAATGTCTTTGATGTAGGCCCACAATACTCCAGAATATCATAGCAAGTTATCACATAATTCGTGTCTTTTGGTCAAATTCCTCGTAAATTATCGTAAAATTTACAAATAGTCAATTTGTTGGCAGTAATATTTGGATTGGCACCAGTTCTGAATAAAATATGTAGGTACTTCCTACTGTTTTGTTCTTGTAGCATCACCATAAGATGGTGGGGGTGGTTCATTAATAGCCGAACCTGAAAATATACTAAATTATAGCCAAATTTGTTAACGTATTTGAATAGCAATAATTTGTCACACAACAAATAGATAAAAATTTAATACATTCTTATATCCCAAGTCCTGGTATCCATCCAACTGTACCTAACATTTTCTGAATACCACTTTAGTTGTTATTGATTTCCACATTTTCAGGTCTTACGTTTGAATATATTTCCGGCTTCTGAAGTAATGAAATAAAATTTTGATAACGTATTTAAGCTTTATTGCCCAACAGTATAAGCCATTAAACTATACATAAAACTAAATAAAATATGCTGTAACTAATTAAATCTATCATAATAAACAAAAGATAAAAAGAAAAGGACAAAAAAGAAAGAATTAACTTAATTAACGTAAATATGTCAATGTAAGGCGTTCACCGTTGATTAATTTACAGCTTGAACCAGATCTCCAACATGACAAAAATGAATGTCACATTGCTTGCAGATATCGGTATAATAGTAACACATATTGTATATAGGAGATTTGAGCAAAACGTTTGTTCGAGCCCTATAGCACAAAAATATTAAGCTATCTCTGAGCTCAGATCGAGGTACCAGAAAGTTGATTTTATTAAGTAGTGTCGGTGAATCAATATTATTATGAAGTGGTTTGAACAAAAATTTTAAGAAGGCACATACTCTTCGTACATTAACGCTGACAAATGATACTGATTTAGTAATCTGCCATATTCAATACGCTGAAGTGGATAGCTATGGCACGTTTTGAAGTACAAATATTTCAAATCTTTCTTTGAATTCGCTCAACAGAAATTTTGTGACACTCATAGAAAGGATGCCATATTATAGCTTCGTATTCAAGCTGAGAACGTACAAAAGTATAATACAATATTTTTAAAGTCCCTACAGTTGAAAAACCTTGACAACTCCTTACAATGAACCCCTACATTCGAGCAGCATTAGATTTCATATTCTCAATATGATTCGCAAGTCAGATTGCCATCAAAAATAATAACTAGACCCTTTATGTTTTCACATCTCTCTCAAAGAGATTGCGGTTAATATTATATGGGATTTTAAAAAGAGTATGTTTTCTGGTGAAACTGATAACTTTACATTCCCCGATGTTTAGTTGTAAGTTATTTTGATTACACCACATTTGAATAGCATCTAAATCATTTTGCAATCCCTGTAACTCTTAATGACTGAAAATATTTTGAGATCATGGGCAAAAAACAGTTATCTGAGGTGATGACTTCACTTAAGTCATTTATAATTATTACAAATAGCAGGGGTCCCAAATTAGACCCTTGGGGAATGCCGGATGTTGAAACAATTAGTTATTATATGGAAGAAACTGAGTTCTGTTTTTGAGATATGATTGCATAAAATTTATGGATTTGTTACTGAATCCAAACCGCGATAGCTTATTATCGAATAATCAGTATAAATCACATCAGCTTGCTTCTAATCATCTCCATTATACTCATAACAGAAACTGATGACTTTAAATAACTACAATTTCTATATGTTCTAACGATTCGATCAACAGCACAAAAAACAATCAACAAATTTTTTTACTTACCATCAGAAAAATCACTACCGTCAAATAAAACTGCTTTAGGCGGTGCAGATGGAGCGTTCTCATCACCAGGTGCACTGGCTATTGGATAAGGTGCACTTGGTGGGTACGGAGATGCAGAAGAACTAGGTATTCTAAAACCTATGTTGAGGGAGTTATTTTGAGGAGCAAGCAGGGGTGTGTTTGCATCTGTTGGATAAGGAGGGGCTTTATCCTGACCCACCGGAGGAGGATAAACTGGAGGAAATGGAGCCACTACAAATATATTATGATCAGTTTGAGGTAAGTGTAACAAGTCTGAGTACTTACGAGGTGAAACAATATTGTTAACTCCTTCTCCATTTTGTGGGGTCATAACAGGCTCATATCCTCTTGCGGGGATGTGACCCAACGTAATAGTAGTTTCCAAATCCATATTTGTATGACAACCCGATATATCTGCTTTAATCTACGATTAAGAATTAGCGTTGAGATATAAATGAATTGTTGAATTTATCACATCGGGACTGGCTTTATTTTAACCTAATTTGCACTGTTTCTAGAATAAGTCAAATTAATGCTATATCTATAGGGTACGATCAATTCTTTGCTGCATGATATACAGTGTGGAACAGCCAAATGGAATAAATTCGATAAGGAATAGAGGGCGTGTTGGAAAAAAAACTTGGACACGCCGATTTTTATTTCTAAATGATCATTTTTTCAACAAAAAAATATATAGGGTGTGTCAGGTGACTGTGGCCAATCCTTTCTTATTTTAAATGCAAGCCCCTGTATATTATTTATATTTTGGATTCTCCAGAAAATTCAAGACATAATTCATGTACAATGTCCTACACCTATCTTCAACTGTTTCGAAAATAGTAAGTGTTTTTAGATTTATTACAAAAAATAAATTGTTTTTTTTCAAAAATTCGCTACATTAATGTCAACGTTGGAAATATTCAAAATGCTTGCCGCTAACGTCTTCGCAACATGCTAATCTGTGTCTAAGTTCTTCTTGGGAAATAACACCACAGTTTAAAGGAAATTGCTATATATTCCAAACGTTTCGGGGTCTAGATCAGACCCCGTTGTCAATGGTTAAGAAACTACGGATTAAAAAGGCACAATTCTAAGATGTAAATTTAAATATTTGACAATGTGTATTATTTGATTTTTGACGTAACTAAGAGAATTTTATTTGTAATATACAGGGTAGCACAGAAATTTCTAAAGATCATATAATCATAAAGTTCCTTTCAAATTGCAAGAATTTGAAAGGGAGATCTTCAGAACTTTATGTGGCGCTCCTAGGTGCGAATTTGTTATAAGATAGTGCATTCGCCAAAAATGGGACCAAAGAACTTTGTTGATTCAGTGATTCCATTAAAATCATAAGGGAAAACCTACGAACCACCTTATGAACTATCCCGATATTGGGTTGTTCACAAGGACATGATCATTAGCAATTTCTTCCTTAATCATCGGCAACCAGGAACGACTGAATTCTACGGAGGTAGTAGCGATACAATCGTTTTCATCTAACAAAATTAAAGCAGTTTTCTGTTGGTGTTGTGTTCTTCTTTGTGTAATATAACTGAATTTTGAAACTGTATTTTATGACCAAGGTCCCAAGCATGTTCACAAATTTTGAATTTTTCAAATTGTCGTTTTTTATGTAATTTTTGTGTTTGTTTATTCGAACATTCAGATGTCTAGAGGTTTCTCCAATATAGAATTTATTACATTCACACGGGATCTATACAATAATGTTCCGGTCACCAAAACACCTCCCATAGTAAAAAAAAAACGATTAGAAAAAGATTCTTTACTAAATCAATGTACTCAATTGTCCATTAATACAATAATGGAAATACTAACATTTTGTACAAAGACAACATATTTTCAACTTAATGATGACTTCTACCAACAAGATTTTGGCATGGCAATGGGTTCCTGTTTGTCTCCCGCTTTAAGCAACATTTTTTTTGAAAAATTTGAAGAACAAACAATTTTCTCAAAACAGATTAAACCTTTGGTTTGGTGGCGTTATGTTGATGACATATTCGTTATTTGGGAACATAATGTTGAGGATTTACATGCATTACTTAACGACATAAACAACACAGAACCAACTATTCAGTATACATTAGAGCTTGAACAGAATAACAAATTACCATTCTTAGACATTTTAATAACCAAAACACATTCGACATTTGAAACAAAAGTTTACAGAAAACCAAGTCATACTAACAAGTATCTCAACTTTAACTCTAATCATCCAAGTTAAGTAAAAAGAGGTATCATTAAATCTCTATATGACAGAGCAAAAACCAACTGTTATAATATCAATAAATTCAATGATGAAAAAACGTTTATAAGAAATGTACTTTCTACCAATCATTACCCAAATAAAATTATTAATAACGAGTTAAACAAAATGGAATACCAAACAATCCCTAACAACCAACAACAAACTTCACCAAGCAACACTGACTCCAGGGTCTATCAGAAAAACTAAAAAGAGAAACAGATATAATATCAAAACATCATTAAAAAAAAGAAATACACTAAAATCAATTATATCAAAACCAAACCAAATAACACAACTCAAAATACAAAAAATTGCATTTATAAAATCCCGTGTGAATGTAATAAATTCTATATTGGAGAAACCTCTAGACCTCTGAATGTTCGAATAAACGAACACAAAAATTACATAAAAAAACGACAATTTGAAGAATCCAAAATTTGTGAATATGCTTGGGACCTTGGTCATAAAATACAGTTTCAAAATTCAGTTATATTACACAAAGAAGAACACAACACCAAAAGAAAACTAAAAGAGTCTGTTTTAATTTTGTTAAATTAAAACGATTGTATCGCTACTACCTCCGTAGAATTCAGTCGTTCCTGGTTGCCTATGATTAAGGAAGAAATTGCTAATGGTCATGTCATTGTGAACAACCCAATATCGGATTAGTTCATAAGGTTTTTCCTAGGTTTTCCCTTATGATTTTAATGGGATCACTGAATCAACAAAGTTCTTTGGTCGCATTTTTTGGCGAATGCACTATCTTATAACAAAGTCGCACCTAGGAGCGCCACATAAAGTTCTGAAAATCTCCCTTTCAAATTCTTCCAATTTGAAAGGAACTTTATGATTATGTGATCTTTAGAAATTTCTGTGCTACCCTGTATATTACAAATAAAATTCTCTTAGTTACGTCAAAAATCAAATAATACACATTGTCAAATATTTAAATTTACATCTTAGAATTGTGCCTTTTTAATCCGTAGTTTCTTAACCATTGACAACGGGGTCTGATCTAGACCCCGAAACGTTTGGAATATACAGCAATTTCCTTTAAACTGTGGTGTTATTTCCCAAGAAGCACTTAGAAATTGAAAAATATGCCACAAGTATCATTCAGAAAACAAATGCTAATCTGGTATAGAAATGTCTTCTAACGTTACTCAACATTTCAGGCGTGACTGATATAATCTCAAACGTGACATATCCCCACAAAAAGTAGTCCAATGGCGCCAAACCAGGAGATCGTGCTGGCCATTCTATCGATCGGCGCCTCCCAATGCACCGATTTGGAAAAATTGTTCAGGTACTGCCGGACATTGATTTCGTAATGGGGCGGTGATCTTGCTGAAACCATACTGTATTGGCAGGAACTTGTGGGTTTACTGGAACAGGATATAAGTTTGTCAAAGTTGGCACGACATTATTTTGGAGAAGTTCTAAATATTTATCTCCATTGAAGTTGATATCAATGAAAAAGGGATTTCCAACAATTCCTTCCCAAACATTAACTTGTTCAAGATATTGCGTAAAAAGTAGTGCAATGGCGTCAAATCAGGAGGTAGTGCTGGCGATTTTATCGATCCGCGCCTCCCGATCCACCGATTTGGAAAATTTGGTTCAGGTACTGCCGGACATTGATTTTCTAATGGGACGGATCTCCATCTTACTGAAACCATATTGTATTGGCAGTTCTAAATATTTATGTCCATTCAAGTTACCATCAATGAAAAAGGGCCCTAAGATATCATTTCCAAAAATTTCTGCCCAAATATTAACTTTTTCAGGATATTGCGTATGTTTCTCTGTCATCCAGTGAGGATTCTCATTAGACCAATAGTGGCAGTTTTGACGATTAACATGACCGAGGAGTGTAAATGTGCTCTCATCAGAAAACAAAACATCTTCTAACTGGATCACATTGTTAACTAACCTTACCATCGTCTGTTCACAGAAATACATTCTCCTATCGAAATCGTCTTCCCTGAGCTCCTGAGTCGGCATCATTTTATAAGGATGCATTTCACTTTCCTTTAATACCCGAAAAATTTATGTGTGGCTAAAGTTGAACAGTGGAGCTGCTTTTCACCAGAATTATCTGGGTTTTCTTGAAACTCAAGCATAATATCCAATTTCGTATCATCACTTAGAGCATTGGCAGCTCCATACTGTTTTTATGTCTTACGTGACCAAGCTTGCGAAATTGTTTTTCTATTTTGCTAATTGTTCCTTGGGATACAGACGACTTGACCGATTGACAACTTATTTGTTTTGCGCAGACGATGGTTTGTAACTATGATAGGTGGTATATTCATCCAATGCATTTGGTTTGTCCGGACGATAATTCGTAGCTCTGTTGTGATCCACTAGGTGGCGTTGTAGTCAAGTTATTTGCTGGATCAAGCGTTCAGAAGCTTTTGCCGGGCCAGGGAAGAACAGTGTCTACCTCGTTAAGGATAGAAGAATGTCTTCTAGGCCGAAGAAACAACATCCTCTGCCAGGATTGCTAGTGTATAAATAAATATATTAATAAATAGTTGTCAGCTACGTTCAAATAAAGTCACACACAAGGTTTCACACGATTTTTTAGGATTTCAAAACGATTTCTGCACAGTGAACTGTATGTAGTTATCGTATCTGCATTGAGAAAAATAATTTGAAAGCGGGTTACCTTCAAAGTGAACCATTGTGAAAATAGTTGACTATTCTCAAGGTTCGGTAGTTCTAAGGTCTCTGGAATTTTTAATCCAAAATTGTAAGTTCTTTGGCCGTGAGCTCCCACTCCTGTATCGGTATAGCGACAGACGGTATCTTCAATATACTTTGTGTCCCAACTAGGATGAGTACATACCTCTTTACTTGTCTGAAACAGTTTTTTTATTTCAATGTTCATTTAGAAAGTTTTTATGATAAAACATTACCTCTTCAACTTTCGCACTGAGTGTCTCCACGGACTGATTAGACATGTTGACAATCTCAATTTTTAATTTAATTTCCTCTCCTACAATAAAAGCTTCTTTTTCTAAATATACTTCCATAGTTATGGGTCCATGAGCACAGCACAAACAGCACAATGTTTTTCTATCTGAATATTGTGTAGGGTTCTAAAAGTTTAAATCTGTCAGACAAAATATGATTTTTCCAGGATATAGCAGATAATTTTATGGATTATATAAACAAGTTATTAAAAAGTGTAATGTCCAAGTTTTCAAAGAGAACTTATTATACAAGTATAATTTTAGACAATATTCAATCAATATATGTGAGACCAATCAGTAAACAGGAAAATATAGGTGTTCTAAGAAAACTGACAAATAAAACTTGTTGTATGGATGACGGTATACCTATATAACTATAGTTGTAAGTGAATTCTAGACATATAGGTCATTTACGGAGAAAAAGACCTTTTAGTGACAAAATTAATAGTAGAACAAAACCGACATCAGCGTGTTCTAATGATAAAACTTGACTAATTGACATAAAATTCAACATTTTTTATTGATGCGTTTTTTCATTTACACAAAATCCACCGATAAAACCGTGTTTGCTACTATTGGCAATGTTGAAGAGAAATGAAAATCTTACAAAATGAGCTACACTATACGCTCAATTTCGTTAAATAGTTTCTTAGATAATAGAACCTTTACCTGAAATTCCAAAAAAATAAATAGTCGCTTACATATTTTTTTATTTTATAGCTGAAACATTCTTATTAACTGAAGCGATAGATATTCTCATACCCAATTCATGTTCTACAAATAGCTACTGTAGCCCCGGTAGTTTTTCCAAAATTTCAGTCAATCCTATGGAAGACATATTTTTATGAACGGCCATATTACCTCACCGGATGACCCTATCATTATGAATAAACCACCGTTGATCTAGAGACCCCTCATCTCACTTCTCCAAAATTTAAACTATAAATACATATAAGTGTTGAAAATATTTGGCCATTCCTTAAAAAAATATTTGGACGAGTCGATTCGAAAAATTGCGAAGGGGTGGTACTAATAATCTTAATGCAAATTTAAATTTTACGGAGACATATATGTATATTTCTTGCATAATATGAATTTATGTAATAAATTTAGCAAAATGGAATACCTAAACTCCATTTAGACAGACACTGATGATAACGATGGAGAAATCATTTTTAATTTGCTTCTTTTAAATTTAAATAAAAAATGAAAATTTGCCTTCTCTATTAACTGATTTTTTAAAACATAAGTAAATAATAGTAGGTTCCTTTGTTTACACTTTCAGTACATTTCTTATTTTATTATTACGTAAAAATGAAAAGCTGATACAAATTGACAATAGTTAACAATAGAAGACATACGATGTTGTTCTTCAATTGGTTAACAATGCACTTTTTATGTTGTTCAATTCAGATTCCTGTTAATTTTTTGTTAATAAATACTAATTAGTGACAAGCCAAATTTCTTTAGATATATAGGTAGGTATGTGTTGATCTTTTATTAAAACATTTACAAATGGAAAAATCGCTTGCAATAGCCTTCGCATTTAGCGTAATATTATGATTGCTCCGTCATTATTATCTGTGGCTAAATGGAGTGTAGGTATTCCATTTTGCCAAATTTATTACATAAATCCATATTATGCAAAAAATATAAATATTTGTCTCCGGAAAATTTAAATTTGCATTAAGATTATTAGTTATAAGGATATAGTACCACCGCTTAGCAATTTTTCGAATGGACTCGTCCAAATATTTTTTTACGGAATGGCCAAATATTTTCAATACTTATATGTATTTATACTTTAAATTTTAGAAAAGTGAGATGAGGGGTCTCTAGACCAACTCTTCTACTTTCCGACGGTGGTTTATTCATAATGATAGGGTCATCCCGTGAGGTAATATGGCCGTTCAAAAAATATTTCTTCCATAGGATCGACTGAAATTTTGCAAAACTGCTGGGGCTACAGTATTTATTTTTAGAACATGAATTGGGTATGAGAATATCTATCGCTTCCGTTCAGCTATAAAATAAAAAAATATGTAAGCGATTATTTATTTTTTTGGAATTTCGGTTAAAGGTTCCATTATCTAAGAAACCAATTAACGACGTTGAGCGTATAGTAGCTCATTTTGTAGGTTTTTCATTTCTCTTCAACATTGCCCAGAATAGCAAGCACGGTTTTATGTTTGGATTTTCTGTAAAAGGTTAAAAACTAAATTGTTACCGATTTTTCGCTGTTTTTTTGTTAAAAAACAAAAACACATAGATAAAAAATGTTGAATTTTATGTCAATTAGTCAAGTTTTATCATTATAACACGCTGATGTCGCTTTTGTTCTACCTCGGCTAATAATAAATAGGTGGTGGATGCCATTGGTTTGTAATACTCAATCATACTATGAATGAAAATAAATTAACTTAGTTTTATATCGTTCATATTTTCACTTTAATGTGCAAAAAGTCTGTGCCATTATCAAACAGGCACCCCACAAAGGTATTATTTGAATACATCGAAGAGGACAAGTTTTTGCAAATCTAGCTGGTCATTTAAAATCAAATTCGAGGAAAAAGAGTCGTTAATACTTTTAAAAATTACCACTGCTTTTAAAAGGGTGATTATAGGTTTAAAATTGTGTACATGAATAATTTCAGTACCTGTAAATGTTAAGAAAGGATGGCCTGTTTGTGAACAGTGAGTTGCGAATTTTGAATTTGTTTTGTTAGCTCTAAATGAACGTAGCGGATGGTGAAATATCTGCATATCATACCGACATAGAAACTATTATACTCCAAACTTGAAAGTTTATAAACTCCAGAATTTAGCTATTTGTTAACTATTCTGTGTTTGTCATTAAATAAAAGATTACTAAGTTTGTATTGTGATTTAAACCTGACTTTGATTTTGTGTTTGGACAATATTATGGCAATTCTCTTTTGAAGGTTCGTCAACAAATAAAGAAAGTGAGATAATTTAATCGTTGAACTCATTGTTGTTCTTTTTGGTAGATGAGTTTATTAATCAACTTGCTCACTATATACCTCATGTATTGGAAAGTAACTAGTATCGTAATAAAATTTGAGATTGTAACTTACAAGGTTAGAACTACAAATGTAGTTCTGAAATTGCCATCTCAAATTTTATTATGATACTAATTATTTTATACATATGGTATATCGTTGGCAAGCATTCGAAGTTCTGGATGTTCCTCTTTAATTTTTTGAATACAATTTGAGGAACGTATTCAAAATATCATCACAACCATAAAATAATTCAAAAATAATCCCATTAAGTTCCAATCACCCTTCTTTTACCTGAAATGTCGGATGGCCTATTATTAAACAACGAGGTTGGTACGTCCAAAGTGTAATCATTTACAATTCGTGTTTCAGTATGAGAAGTTTAATAAAGTGAAACCTCAAAATATGTGTTGTGAGAAAAAGACAAAACAAATGTAGTCGCGGTAAGGAAAGCAATATTTGTATTTCTCATCTTTGAAAACGTCGGAAAACTTTGTTTTTATGTTGGTTGCGATATATAAATAAATTAATTCGAAAAAATTACGCGGTCCAAATCCGGAAAAAGCAGAATTAGTCAGTACATATTGCACATTAAAAAGGTGAAGTAGGTTTGAATTATTATACTTGAACAAAATTTATATTGAATTAAAAATGAACTAATTAAATTATTATTTTAATATTCCTGAAATTTATTTTCATTGCTAAGAATGACACAAAGAAACAGGAACAAGTCAACGAGAAACAGGAAGTATATTCCTAAGAAGCTTTCGCTTTCGTAGTTCAATCTCAAATGACTGTCCTTTTTAACCGACTTCAAAAAGAAGGAGGTTCTCAATTCATCTGTATCTATGTTTTTTTTATGTTTGTTCACCGATTACTCGGAAACGGCTCGAGGAATTTCGACCATTTGACTGGATCCTGTTTGGGGGGATCGTGAAGTGGTCCCATATTTTTTTCATTAAAATAGCTTTTACCGTTTCTTAGAACCTACCTATTCTCATATACTCTATGCCATGGTGGAGGAGCCGGTATTATTATAATATTATTATTATCGGTGCCAATTTGAACAGCGAAGTTGCGAAGTATAACTCATCAATGTACCTCACAAAATATTTTGCTTGGCACCGACTTCATAAAAAGTATTTAATTGTAGCAAAATATTATTTCATGTTTTTTAGTTAATTTTCTTTTGAAGTCAGTTTTTGTTTTTTTTTAATGTATTTTTTGCATTAAAACAATTTTAAAACTTACTAGCTCGATGCGGTTCAGCATATTATTAAAGTCTATCGGGGAATTGACAACAAAAGGTTTCTCGAACTCATAGTCTATAGCCATTGGTCGGTCCACGATAGCCTTTATGTAATATCGAATATGACCGTACGACCCACTGTAAGTACTTGGAAGGTTTCTTGGCAAAATGAACTGAAACGGGAACTCGTGTCGTCCAGAGTTAATTGAACCTGAAATAAATACGAACTGAAAAGTGTAAAAAACGTACCATTTCAGGAGTTTACCGCTTCCACGAATAACTTGATCGATTTCCAAAAATTTGTTATCCCCTGAATAGTACACGGTCCTATACTTTGTCGATTTCGACTCGTCATCATAGTAGCTTTCGCTTTCTGTCCAAGAGGTGAATTCGCGACCTCTTAGTCTCAATTTAATGCCTAAAAAGTTTTTATAAATTATAACTAGAAATGAGCAAAAACAATAAAAGTACGACATTGTTAAAACCATGCACGGGTAACTATATAGGAATTGTCCGTTAAGAGTTTCAACCAGTCGGTTGATAAAGACAGATATACACCACGATACACTTATAACGGTATGCTGATTTCTCAACTCAAATTCGAACGGTTCCGCGCATTACGTCACGTTGGAGTCAATACATTATTAGTTTTATTAATATTACTAAGAAAAATGCCGAGTTGTGCTATAGCAACATGTAAAAATACAAATCGGAATACTAAAGGTACGAATATTAAATATTTTGGATTTCCAAAAAATGAGGATTTAGCGAAACAATGGATAAATGCTTGTTGTCGAAAAGATAAAATCAATTTAAAAAATGGTAAGTAAAAAGTTCACTGTTACTGTTTTAATACAAATGCTAACCTTATAGTTTTTTATTGTTGCTGTTTTTTTAAATTTTAGCCCGTATATGTTCTTTAATTAATTTTGACTCCAACGAGACGTCATACCAGATGCGCATCGGCATACCGTTATAAGTGTATCGTGGATATACACCCAATTATCGATATATCGATATCGATATCGAGAGTCCGATGATAATGGCGAACATCTTCTTAGTTGGGCAGAACAAAACAGCTTGCATCTAGTATTTGACACTAAAGAAAGGAATACATTCAAATCTCGTACCTGGAATACGGAGTCAAATCCTGATTTGGCTTTCGTATCAACTAACGAAAAATGTCAGCCTGTCTCAATATCGAGATATGTTCTAAAGGAATTTCCGAAAAGCCAGCATCGCCCAGTTATCCTTGAAATGGGCATACAGATTCCAATAATTAAATCGTTTCCGAGACCTAGATGGAACTTTCAGAAGGCTGACTGGAGCTCTTTCAAAACAGACCTAGACAAGTGCCTTGGTTGGATCCCCCCTGTTGCCGACAATTACAATAGATTCGTCGGTGCAATTATATCTACTGCTAAGAAGCACGTTCCTAGGGGTTTCCGTAAGGAGTACATACCGGGATGGTCTGAGGAAAGTGAACAACTTTATCGGGATTTCGCTGAAAGTGGTGACCCAGAGATAGCTGATTCTGAATTCTCCTAACGCGGCTCGAAAACTAAAATGGATAGAGACCACCACAAATACTGACTCTAAGCACTCAAGCCGTAAAGTCTGGAATCTACTCAAGAAGCTTGGTGCTAGTCGACCCGCTACCCGAAACCAAACTGCAGTCACAGCAAACAACATAGCTACTCGAATAGTTGACTTGTCAAGAGCTCCTCAAGATCGCCAGCATACCAAAATGATAAAACGAGAACTAAAGGCATTAAAACAGTCAAGCCCAGAGTTATCCGAGTTCTCTGGAGAATTTAACATCGATGAGATATGTGCAGCGACTCTCAGCCTAAAGGTAGGATAGGCTCCGGGATTTGATGGAGTCCACAATGAGTTTCTCATCAACTGCGGCCCCTATGCTAGACAGTGGTTAAGAAAATTTTTCACTGACATTCTGAACACTGGTAAACTGCCTAATGAATTTAAAAGAGCAAAAATAATTGCCGTACTAAAACCTGGAAAGCCAGAATCACGAGCCGACAGCTATAGACCAATCTCCCTCCTTAGCACCTGCTACAAATTCTTGGAAAGACTCATACTCAATAGAGTCGAAGACAACTTACTTGCGAACACTCCAATCGAACAAGCTGGATTTAGACCAGGTAGAAGCTGCACGGACCAAGTGATAAGCCTGACAACATTCATTGAATCAGGATACCAGGAATGTCTTAAAACCACGGCTGTATTCATAGATTTAACAGCTGCCTATGATACAGTCTAGAGAGGAGGTCTCCTTTATAAGTTGCATGTGATTCCCTGTAAAAAACTTGGAAGGCTCTTGAATAACATGCTTTCTGATCGAAAATTCCAAGTGATCATGAACGGCAAAACCAGCAAACAGAGAATTCTAAATAATGGCCTTCCTCAGGGCTCAGTAATTGCTCCTGTCCTTTTTAATTTATATACCGCTGATCTTCCTGCAACGACTGCACATAAATTTGCGTACGCCGATGATCTGGCTATAGCGGTGAAAGTTAATTCTTTTGATGCAGCAATGAGAATGTTAGAAATTTTTTTGTATGTATGTTACCTGATTTCTTCACCAGTTGTGAACTTATTTGTTTTTTTTTTAATAGAATGTACATCGGGATTGGTGAAATTTTAAAAATTTTATATTTGGGAAAACATGGTCTTAGGGCTGTTTCTCGCTTTCTCCAAAACCTATTACCGATTAAGATTAAATTGTATTCTATTAAGAAAGATCCCAAAGTGGATCTATTTTTTCTATTACTTGCAACTTTTTTTTCTGAAAGTTGCCAAAAAGAGAATAAATCAAAAATAATAACGAAGTGTCACACACATTTCTTCATAAATACTTTAATTTTATTATTTTTTATTTTGTACATAGAAAATTTTCAAATACGCGATTAAGATATTTCATTGTCACCAGCTCTCAGGCTATTAAATGCAATTTAAATAAAACATTAAAAAAAACATATAACCGACTTCTACCTATAACTAAAAAGCTAAAAATAATTATAACAAAATACAACTCTAGCAAATAAATAACACATTCAATGTTATTAGGTACCTACCCAGGAAACATTAAAAGGTGCTCATTCTGTACAAATTAATTAGCTACCAATCTAGTATATTTTGAAGCCGGTGCCAAGCAAATCTAAAATCCTTCATTGCGTACTTATTTACTAATTCATCAAACTTGATTGTTGCTTGGCACCGACTTCAAAAATATACTAGATTGGTAGGTAATAAATTTGTACAGAATGAGCACCTTTTAATGTTTACATTTTTACTTCCTGGGTAGGTACCTAACAATATTGAATGTGTTATTTATTTGCTAGAGTTGTATTTTGTTATAATTATTTTTAGCTTTTTAGTTATAGGTAGAAGTCGGCTATATATTTTTTTAATGTTTTATTTTCAACTTTTTAGTATTTTTGAACTCAGGTAGTTTTCATTCTTTATTTTTTATTTTGTATGTATAACCTTAATAGGCAGAACCAGGTAACATCGAAAGCCTCAACATTACACAATGATACTTTCTCATTTAAACTGACAGGTAAATCTTTACGAACAAAATGTACTATTACGCCTTGACTTAATAAGCCCAAAATATATTTATGCCTTATGGACTACGCCATGTAGCCTTTTTTCAACTTTTTTTGACAACCCTGTAAAACTCCAACCTATGTACCAACCATCCTATACATACGACTGCCCACGGACAAGCATAAATTTGTTAGCTGCCTTCTGTAAACTATAGGACGGAGTGGAATCCATCTCATATTTACGGAGTCTATTCCGTCCTATATTTCAACTCCTTGTGGGCTAGCCGATAAATTAGTTCATTTTTTACATTTTACATTATCTTCCTGTGTAACATTAATTCCTCTCCACACTTTATGCAACTTCTTATGGGCTATAAAAGAAATATTTTTTTAATGATTCTGTATAAATATAATTCAAATGCAGCATATATTTCAACCATGCTGTATATGATTTGCTTATGTCCACATCATATAACAGTTTTTTAATCACCCGATATAATTTTAATTTCACATTTTTTCCAACATTTTTATACCACCAAACGTCCGGTCCACCCTATATTCCAACCATCCTGTATATACGGACCACTATCATTCTAGTCCATCCTATATTTCAATCTTCATATAAATGCAACTCCTTCAATCACTTTACTTTGTGATATTGTTTGCTATAACTAAACACCCTGTCTATAAACGTACCAAATAGCAGTTTAAAGTTTGACATGTGTTGTCACTGAATTTTCTATTAGGCCGGGAGAATGTGACAACCAAATGCACCGTCTTCGCAAAATGGAAAAATTTGCATTTAAATAGGTATTTGCCTGGTATACAAACAAAACGAACTTGGTACTCATTGATTTAAGGAGCCGACAATACTATGCTTTACTACCTATATGCTTGAAATTTTCAAATTTGCAATTAAAACTTCCAGTGCCTAAAATTACCGCACTATTACGTTGGAATTTAAATATTTATCAGGAAATGTCCGGTATGTAATTTCGATAAAATTTTTGATAAAAATTTTGGAATTTTCGGCGATTTTCTGCAAAACTGCAAGTTGCACGTCGCAGAAAAGTATATGAGATCACCTAAGGATCTTCCTTAATAGATTAAACGTTAAAAAACTACACACATCCATAAGGAGTTTTCGAAAAATCGACCAATATGTTAGGGATATTGGTCGATTTCCATGCACGCATGTGTTCATTCACAAATTTTATCACTTTACCAATAGAATTCTTTTCCAAAATTTAAAGTTTAACCAATCCGGATATATACTCTATTAAACAAGACCATATTCATTCAAAACGGTGCACCACAGGAGAAGAAATCAGGTAACATACGTACAAAAAAAGAGAAAAAATACGCGACGAATTGATAACCTCCTCCTTTTTGGAAGTCGGTTAAAAACTCCCCAAATCGGTAAGAGGTTTTGGAGAAATTTACCAATATACCTAGAACTATGCAGGTATGTGTAATTTGATCCCTTTCCAGGTAGAAGAGACTTCAATTCACTGATGATACCATCCTTATAGCAGAAACACATGCAAAAAATTTTAATAGAGAAGAACACAGTAACAACTGAAATCACCCCAAAATTGAATACAAATGAGCATTTATGTTTACTCAGGATATACGAAAAAACTTGGAAGAAACAATTGAAAAACATAGTTTTACAAAAAAAAGATTTACCTGCATTGGGGAAATTATTAAGGGCTATTGGAAATGATATTAAATACTTCACATCAATTGTTTGTTGGACAAATCAAAACAACACAAACAATAATATTAGGCATAACACCTAAACAAAACGGGGATTTGAGGTTTACACTAGACCAAGTACCGGTATTTTAAAAATAATTTGTTTATTATTTCAAACAGTTTTTTTATCAACTTACCTCTTAGGTTTTCGGTAGATGTGAAAACGCAAACAACGTGACCGTGAATAATTACACCTGGATAGAATGGACCAGGGGTTGAAAGAACAATATTTATACTCATTTCGAAAAATCTGTAACAAATCACCAATGTAAGATTGAAAAAATATAGATTTCTTGAAAGGTTTTTCATAGTGATAAAAAATTAGAAAAAATAATCGAATTCAAATGTATTAAAAATAAACCACAAAAATATACACTACTATTAAATACCTATGAGGTTGTTTAATGTGCAAGGTCAACCGCATGGTGGTGTCTTAGTAATTAAAAAGTGTCATGGCCGCTACACTTTTATATTAAAAGTATACTTGTATTAATTATATTACCTTACAACAAGATAAGAGTTTCTGATGTCTACAGATCTTTTTGATTTCAAGTCTCCATACTAATAGATATTCATTTGACATTTAATTCAAGTCATCACTTATTAATTTAGATGCTCTCTTGAATACCACACATAAGACAGTGCTAACGGAATACTCGGAGTAAAAACCGTAAGATAGTTTGACAATAAATACATTTAAAAAACAAAGACCGACTCCAAAAAAGGAAATTCATTAAAAGCAAAAAACAATTCCTGCAAAACTAAATACTTTTTCTGAAGTCGGTGCCAAGTTATATAGCAAAGTTGCTAAAAACAAAATATTCATTCATTTTTGTCACTTTGTCACTTAATAATGGCTCCAATGCAGCAGTCGATACGTCGACATAATTCTCGTATTCGTCTTCTCACGCTTCGAGTTACCCAACTATTAAGATCTTAATGTCGGAGTAATTAATCGTGTTTATATCTTTTACCGTTTCCTAGATAACAAGTATCCCTTCACATGTGAGGCACCCTATATATATATATATTATATATATATATATATATATATATATATATTATTGCTTATTTTTCTGTTTGTATTGAAAGTAGTATCGATATTGTGTCTACGGAGACTACGAGACTACTATCGGTGTTGAGGACTCCGAAGACGAGGATCCCTTTAGAACAACAAGGAGTGTACGAGATTCCATGTGCAGCCTGTCATAAAACCTATGTGGGGCAAACTAACAGAAGAATTCAAGCTAGACGTGATGAACACCAGAACGCCATTCCTTGATGTTCTCATAAATAGGAAGGAAGATGGAACCCTTGGCCATACAGTATATAGGAAAGCAACTCACACCAACAGATATCTTCATGCTAATTCTCATCACCACCCAGCCCAACTACAAGCCATCGTCAAAACTTTAGTAACCAGATCACAAAGACTGGCTGACCAGAACAACATCAAACAGGAAATGGACAGTTTAAAAACAGCTCTGAGACAAAACGGATTTACAGACCGAAATATTCAAAGAGCCCTAAAGTCAAAACCGAGACGAACAGACGAGGAGCATGAGACACCAATAACCAAGGTTTATTTACCGTATGTCAAGGGTACCACGGATAGTATTGCAAGAATTCTACGGAAACACAATATCGATACTATTTTCAATACAGACACAAAAATAAGCACGTTGTTGAGGACTCCGAAGACGAGGATCCCTTTAGAACAACAGGGAGTGTACGAGATTCCATGTGCAGACTGTCACATAAAACCTATGTGGGGCAAACTAACAGAAGAATTCAAGCTAGACGTGATGAACACCAGAATGCTATAAGGAAGCAGGAAAAAAACAGCATCCATTGCTGAATACGCCACCACGACGTCACACCGAATAGAGTTTAAGAACACCAGAGTACTGGCAAATATAGAACACCCGAAATCAAGACTCTTAAGAGAGGCAATTGAAATAGCGAAGAGGCCTCACAGTCTAAACGCACGCAATGAAATCCAGAACTTATCGAATTGTTGGAAAATTCTATTAAACACCGTACCGGCCCGGACCCGTCCTATAACAACTCAAACGGATATAACCAATCAGCATGCGGGAGGCGTGGACACTGAGCGCCAAGGGCCAATCACACGCAGCCGTTCAGGATGCAAACCGATAGGCGCAGAGCCGCGACTATATACTAGCGCGAGCGCTCCTGAAAATGTTAGTATTCGAGTAACTAGAAGAGAGCAGATGTGACTCTGGCGAAACGTCGTCATTTTACCATCGATCCCGGCGCACTCGTCCGCTGATCCACCAAATTTAATAAGCTTTTAATAAGGTTAAAAATGAACACAAAATGTTTAATAAATATCATTTCAATACCAATGAATTTATCAAAAAAAAAAACAATTTAAGCTCTATATTCACTTGAAATAACATTTCACAGTGCACTTCGGCTAGCCACGGTGAAACTTATATAGCTTCTATGAGATACGATATAACACCCTTAAAGCGTGAGATAGAAGATAGGTAATGCAAACTATATGGAATAATTGCCTGCGTGCGCCGCACGGAGACACCGAGCTCTGCTGATATTGACCGGACCTATCAGAACGTTTCAATAATTCAAATTTTTGTTTACGTGATTTAATTAGTGGTTGCTTTGTTTTTGTCCTCGTACTGTATGAAAGAATATTTAATATACAAAGTGTCTGTGTTTACATAACTGTGTAAATGGGTGTCAACTTTAACATTGACTATATTAAAAACAATAAATCGTTTCAAAACAAATTAGAAATAAGATTGGCTGGTCCACCTAGGCAATATATTAATTGAAAACATGAGTGCAAAATGAAAAATAACGTTTTTGCACGAAGTTTTAAAAGTGAAATTTATAATAAAAAATAAATGGTTGTGTGGATGTTATCGCATCAATACATTATTTTGTTTTCCTTGCATTATTTATGGTGGGGAATCAATTTGGATGGAAACTGGAGTAAAGGATTAAAACGTTTCTTAGAAATACGATGTCTCAGGACTGGCGAAATGCTCTTTTTGTGCTTAGTATTGAAAAAAATATATTCAGTCAATGGCAGACTTTAATAAAAAGGTCAGTAAACATTTCGCTTTCGAAAAAAGTCGACGAATATTTTAATTATTAAAAAATAAATGCAGTATTAGCAAAGCTATGATTTATTTTGTTGCATCTTTGAATTCCAATATTTGACCCACCAACCTCCACTGCTTGGTTCATAATGATTCTTTTGAACCTTAGTAGGCGGTTTTGTGTTTCACAAAACTTAAAAACCAATTAATATAAATATATAATAATAAACAACACTATAAAATACTAATTTAGAATCAAGGAATTTCCCAACATAAAAAATATTATTTATTATTTTAACTTTTGTTGAACAATATGACACCGTTAAAAAATATTTGAGGCCGCTACTGTTTCCCCGAAGTTGATATTCAGCGTGCGTACTTTACGCAATCCGCGGCGATATTAATTCTGACCACACTTTATATACAAATACAGACAAAAAGATAAATGAATACTTCTATAATGGTAGATAATATTAATTTGATTTAAATAAAATGTGTTACCTTTTGTAGTATGTAATTTAGTCCCTTATTATTTATAAAACTGGAAATATCAGTAAACACCACTTTAATTTGAAAACTATGTTGGTCCACTTACCGATTGCCGGTTTAAAATAGAACAGTTTAACTTAGCATACAATATAATTTCAATTTCAATTTAGTAGCTGTCTGCAATAAAAAAAACTATGATAACGGTTACGTGTGTCCAGATCTTATATTGTGTATTGTACTGCAAATTTCAGGTGTGCACATAACCTTGGACAGCGTGGCTCGAAGCTCCAGTTTCGCGGTTTTTCCATCCAGAGTCAAGGGGATAATAAAACAGTGAAGTCCATGGAGGACTGTCAACTGGAAGTCAGTAGTGTTAATTTAGATTTAAAATACAGTGTGTTCCATAGTGAACGTAGGTTTTTGCGACTATAGTCTTAGCTGATTCTGCTTTTTCCGGATTTGGACAGGGTCATTTTTTCGAATTAATTTACTTATACAGGGTGTTTTGTAGAAGATTCGCAAAATATGGAGGGCAGATAGGTGGACTCATGTGCTATATTATGTAGCTCATATAACATCTAGATTAGGGTGTTTCAAAAATGCAAACAATTTTTTTTCTTTTGGTGTTGAAAAGTTGAAAGTACATAAAAAAACAAAAATTTAGGCACTAATTAGAGCCCTTAATATTGATATTAAGGTTTGCCTCTATTCATTTGTTTTTTTTTTTCATTTAAATAACACAGGAAATTATTTTTCTTATTTTTGAATTTTGATTACTTTAAACTGGTTCATTTGCTCGGTACCAAAACTTCAGGTCTCTATAGGAAATTTCACGCTCTACAAAAAAATCTGAAGACCTGAATTGAAAATAACACTAATAAAAAATTTCACATTTTTTCTATTATAACTTAAAAAAAATATCTTCTGTTATTTTTATTCTATGTTTTATCTAAAATCACTATAATTCTAAAACTGTTATTTTTTTGCCAATTAATTCAATACGTAACATACAAAAGCACGAATACGTAAACATAAAGATGTTACTCTCTGGCCAACCTGGAGTATTTTAAGAAGCTTCAAGTTGTAAATGATGTAGCAGAACGTGGTGTGGCATTGATAGAACAGTATAATCGTTGCTTAACCAAAGATGAAGATTGAAAATAACACTAATAAAAATTGTCAGTAGACAAAAAATTATTATAAGTAGTATATATTGTTGTTTATTATAAAGAATTAATGGTTTAAAAAAATTTTTTTCTATTTGTTATAGAAAAACCCAAAATTTATTTATAGAATTTTTTTATTTTTATATTTACGTATATGTTCGTATTGAATTAATTGGCAAAAAAATAACAGTTTTAGATTCTTAAATTTTAGATAAAACATAGAATAAAAAATAACAAAAGATATTTTTTTAAAGTTATAATAGAAAAAATGTGAAATTTTTTATTAGTGTTATTTTCAATCGCAAATATTTTTGAAATTGCTCTCGAGCTTTACCTTCATGTCGTGAAATTTCCTATAAATCTGAACTTTTTACCAAGCAAATTTTGTAATCAAAATTCAATAAGAAAAATAATTCCTGTGTTATTTAAATACAAATGAATATAGGCAAACCTTAATATCAATATTAAGGGCTCATAGTGCCAAAATTTTTGTTTTTTTAGTACTTTCAATTTGTTTGCATTTTTGAAACACCCTAATCTAGATAGCTTACAGTTTTTGTTTTTTTTATTTTTTTCCTTATTATATATGCTTATTTAACAATTTTTTTATGTTTTTTGATCTGCTCTGTTTAACTATAGTTTTACTCCACCCTTATTTAAACCACCTTGTATACGCACATACATATGTGTCACCCAATACAACATTTTTTGCACCACCCTATATAGCTATAATTCTATTACACCTTATATTTCAACCATCCCATATATGCAACTGCTTAAGTACCATCCAGTACCACATTTATTTGTACCCTCCTATATAACTCTAAATTTACTTCGCGCCCTTATATTTCAACTGCTCACATTGCTTGATTCCTGAATTTCGATGCGCACACCTAGAACCGTATAGAAAAGATCGCCGACGTAGAAATTTTTCTTTTCGATACACTAATGGAATATTTTCGGCCATTTCATTCGACTGTAAGCCCTATAAAAGAACTTTTTATCAAACAGAAACAGAATTTAAATGAATTGAAATGATAACCTTCTCCTTTTTTTTCATACTAATAATTGCAAACAAGACGCTTATTTTAAACAAATTAATTACCCACCGATCTAGTATGTGTTAAGTAGTAATCAAGTTTGATGACGTTTTAGACATGTATGCAATGCACAATTTTGGTTCTGTTTAGCTCTAAGTTAATATACCCGATAGGAATGAAAGTAATATATTTTTTTTGGATTTTTGGCTTGTGTGTGGAACAGCTGTGAACGTGCCATTTATTTTACAGTTTTATGTTTTGTTAATTATTTTCAACTTTTTAGTTTCTATATCACATTTTTTGTTTTTCTTCTTGACAACACATTGGCGAGCTTTTCGTAATAATACTTGACTGCATCAAAGTTTGTATGAAAACCTAACTGCTTTAAATGTTGTACCTGGAGGACAGTTGTGGCATAGTTTGTCAATGTTTAAGCACTTTTTGGTAAATAACATCACAATTAACGAAGTTACTGTATATGTTTCCAAACGTTTCGGGGTCTAAGTCAGACCCATTATCAATGGCAAAGAAACTATGAAAAAATTTTAATTTTAAATTTTAGAATTGTGCCGCTTTTCGTACGGAAATATACAGTAATTTCACTAATTGGGGTGTTATTTCCCAAAAAAAATGCTTAAATATTAACTGCTTTATTTTTTTTCGAGCAAAATGAGCCCTTTAAAAATTGTATGTGTACGGCACTGAAATTCGCATTCCAAATGAAGACGCGACAAACAAATGTCGGCGACCTTATTTTGTATCTGAATACGAATAAAATGATAGCAGAATGGGAAATCATGCCAAATGAGATATAATTTCAATATTTTGTCGATTTTGTAAAACAGTTCATAAAACACAAAATCATTTGCAGCCAATCGTAATTTAAGAAATATGTTTGGTGTAAGTACTTACCGCACACAGGTTTAAAATATTAAAATAAATCAGAGTTGGAACTTCACGTACATCTGGAAATTCGCTTTCCACTTAATTATTATCGACAATAAAAGAGTGGCCATAAGTTTAATAGATAATGATAATCATTCGCGTTCACATTTTACAATTTACAAGATGTATAGATAGATATTCGGCTACAACTTTTAGGCCTACGGATAACCTTGGATAACGTATTGCGTGGCGCCGGCATGGCCAGCCCGAAATTTATTAGTGGGATAGGCAAGCAGTGGCGTGCGTGAAGGAGAATCGTTTTGAAGTCAATAAAAAGTAAAAAACAATACAGCTGGATATTTTAAACGAAAAGTATCATAAGGTCTGTAAAATTTGTTTGAAGTTTGTGCCAAGTCTGAGCACTGTACATATTTTACATAGGGACATAAACAGCTTTATAAATTAAACAATTTCTGTTATTAATTAATAAATTTATTTATACATTCTTTATTAAAAATTTAAACCAACCTATATAACAATTGTTTTACTCCGACCTATCTCATGAGTTACCCGTTATAATTATTTTTTCTAGCTCTTTTCTAATCACCCTATATAACTAAAATTTCTGTCCACTCCACTCTATATTTTATACAACTGCTTATGGGCCACACAATAAAACATTTAGTTTCTAATATGGTGTTATAAATTTCATATTACGCCGCCAAATGGAAAAAAATAAGAAACCTGCTAAATTAATCGTTTCGTTAAAAACAACATAAACATAAACCGGCCGAAATAATAAATAATTTATATTTAAAAAAGAACCGACTTCAACTGGCTTGGAAAAAACCTTTTATAAATCGTGTGCAATCAATAACTGTGTTCTGACGTATTTTTTTCATGTGATTTAAGGTACACTATTGATTATTTTAGCGTATTCTTATCTCTCCCCCTCTCTCTAACATATTTTTGAACTTTTTTATTTGTTTTATTATTTGGACCACTTTCTGTAAGTGTAACTCTAATTCACCCTATATTGCATCCACCCTGAATATGATTCTGTGTATTGATCAGCCAGTTTAAATTATTTGTCTATTATTTTCTGAATCACCTTGTATAACTATAATTCAATTCTACACTATGTTGCAAACGCCCAATTATTAATCCTCTCCACCCTATTAACAGTTTCTCTTTTTCTATGGATTAAGTCACCCTGTATATCTTTAATTTTACTTCGACCCACATGTCAAGTATAAGCAACTACTTATGTTCCACACTATATAATTTTTTTTAACACCCTGTATAACTATAATTCCACTCCACCTTATATTCCAATCATCATGTATATGGAACTGCATATGTAAGACCCAATATCACATTTATTTGTAAGATTTTTTGAACCCACCTGTGTAACTGTAATTTTACTTCGCAAAATATTTCAACTGAGGACATTGCTTGCTGCTTGAATTTCGTTCACCTTTTTTTTTCGATACACTAATGGAGGTCTATTCCTCGATCTGTCTCGTGCATTTGACTGTTTAAATTTCAATTTTCTTGAGCATAAGCTGCACCGATTAGGTTTTAGAGGTGATTTTTTATTATTCATTATGTCGTTCTTAAAGTTTGTGTCAGAATACATAGTACAACTTCAGAAATGCATGAGTTAAATATGGGTGTTCCACAGGGGTCTGTGTTGGGTCCACTCTCAATATGAACTTACATGACGTAAAAATTGTGCTTTTTGCTGACGATACGTCTATAGCGGTCTCAGCAAAGAACCCTAAGCAATTACAAGCAAAATTGTGTCACATTGTTTTAAACATTGACAAGACTGTTGGCATAACATTTTATAATAGGAAATATACCCCATCACTTAGACTTAATATAGATCATATCCAAGTAGACACAAAATTGGAAACAAAATTTTTGGGTGTGTATGTAAACGACAACTTAAGATGGATCTCTCATATAAATCACCTTTGCAAACAACTAAACAATGCATACTTTGCAATAATCAATTTAAGATATACTTTACCAACAAACTATCTTATAAACGTTTATTATAGCCTAGCTTATTGCCATCTTTCATATAATATCATGCTTTGGGGTAGTTCTCCTTACGCTATCCGTGTATTTCTAGCACAAAAAAGACTATTACGTCTAATCTTTAACTTAAACTACACTGACCCATGTAGGCCTTCATTTATAAAATACTGTATTTTGTCAGTACCATCTATATTTATATTTAAATGTATTTTATTTGTAAAAAGCAATAGTAATAAGTTTGTTAGAAACTCCAGTGTCCATCATTACCCTACTAGGTATAATGATGAATTCAGAGTAGAAAAACATAACAGCACATTGTATGAGAATTCACCCTACTTTTTTGCCACAAAATTGTTTAATCATTTACCTAATAAATTAAAAATACTCACTGGCAGGAAATTTAAAATTTACTTAAAAAAAAGTTGTTAGAAAAATGTTACTATTCTGTTACTGAGTATTTAGAAGATTCTATTATGTTCTAAATTTGTTTTTAAATATGTATGTGTAACTTGTGTAATGCTTATTGGTATGTACGTGTATATATGTGTATGTATATATATATATATTGTAATGGATTTAAACAGACATGAGATAATACAAAAGTTTTGCAATTTGAATAATTAAATGATTGGGGAAATGTAAATAAAATGCATACATATCTAATAAAAAGGAATTGCAGAAATCAATCAAAGTTAAAGTTAACCTAAAAATATAAACCATGTAAAAGAATGTTTCAAAAGCAAATTGTTGAAAGGATAAGAAGTGGCATATCAAGTTAGATAATCTATCATGCAGATTGTAGTAGAATTTGGATACTTACATAAAAAATCCAGGCAGGGAGTCACATTTAGGTTAAACATCAAAAAGGTTAAATTCACTTATGAAAATCACAGCAGAGTTTGGAAAACAAGTTTAGATCACATATTAGGCCATGAGAACACTGAATATAACACTTTTAGATCAAAATTAAACTTTAAATACATAAATTTGTTAAAAACTTAGAGAATTGAAATGTCAGAATTGTAAAGACCGTTAAAAATTTGAAGGAATGATGGAACAGTAAAGAGATTTATACCGTTAGAAAGAGCTTAGAGCATAGTTTATGAAAATTCAATAGTTCAAAAGATATTAAGTCTTAATTTCAGTAAAAACCTTTTTTTTAAAGTACCTGTTAAATGACTGGTGACCAGCAGGTGACAAGTATCAAATCAAAATTTTGAAAACATGAATTAAGTGATTTAGATAAAATTTAGGAGAGTAAACGGTATTGAAATTCAAATTAAAATTTGTTTAGAATTTTGCATATGATTTAGAAGGAACATATTTGGAAATTAATAAAATAAATTAAAGCGGAAATGGAAATAGCAGGTGGCAAAATATATTACATAAATAGGAAATCTGACATTGAAAGGTCCTCTTTGTTTCCCGATAGTCGACCGGAGCAGTTAAAAATTTCTTTCCTGTAAAATTACGTTTCCATGACAACCAGATAAATGATCTGTGATATCATTGAAATAAGTGTTCCATGTCAGTTCTGACAAGAAATTAAGTTTGAAGTTAAAATTTTTGAAATTTTGGATCAACAATTTGAAATTAAAAAAAATAAATATTCCATAAAAGGAATTATTTGAAATCCATTAGATGGAGAGATAAAATCATTTTTTGTTGGAAGAATAGAAGTATTGGTACAGCAGAAAACAAATCAATTAAGCAACAGAATTTTTTTATAAAAAAAAACAGAAATCAGGAAGTAGTATTCCAAAACCAAAATTAAGGAAAAGGGAATTCAAGCCAGGCAACTGTGAGTTTTTGAAACAATATTTAATAAACAGATTATTGAAATCTAAAATCAATCAGTGATAGAAATAAAGGTTTTTCTTTAAATTTAGTATAATGAATATTTGTGTTTAGAGGATTGAAATATTTTTGTAACAAATTGATAGAAATTTAATAATATTTAAGTACCCAGGAAATTTATTTTGTTGTAAAGGCAATATTATATCAGAATTGTATTGTGGACAATCATTATAAATAAATTGTAATTTGATTGAGAATTTGAAAATTATTTATTAGTCATTTAAAAAATCTTAAAAGAAAAATAAAGTAAGAAATATAATTTCAAAATTTTAAAAAGTGGTAGTGTAACAAAGAAGAAAGAGAGACTTATAAGATAAGTATAGAATTCATTTATTTATTTAATATCTGTAACTTGAACCCAAGCAAAAAGGACCCTGAGATAATCATAAAATTTGAAAATTCATATATTACAGTCAATTATAATATATATTTATGTATATATGTATGTGTATATATGTGTGTATATGTTTATATGTACATTACAATTATATTTAATTTTCTAATTGTCATGACGTGTATATCCATTTGTAATGGCTGAAATACAAAATAAATAAATAAAATAAATACAATATTTTGTGCCATCACACTCGACTGCAATGAAAACCGTTACAAATATCCTGTACGACATACTTTCATGCTAGATATTTATGATGAAAATTTGACATTTACATTGATGTTTACCGTGTTTCTGCAAATATATTTATGATTTTCGGAAAAATGGTATGTTTTACGTTATATAGATTTGCGGAATCAAGCTGGAACATCTCTTTGTAGAACACAATTTAAAATATTTAATTTGGTTAAGCCGTTTAAAAGAAAACAGTGTAGATTTATTGAAATTCGCTGAAATGTAGTCCCTAAATTACTGTTTGTTCTGATTTCCTGGAAAACCGTAAATCTCACGTTATAGAAAAGTATATGGTACCTTTTTGTAATTTTCCTTAATACAATGCCGTTTAAAGAATCAAATTTGTCTAAGCCGTTTTTAAATAATCACTGAGTATACATAAAAAAAACGTGCCAATGAATTGATAACCTCCTCCTTTTTGGAAGTCGGTTAAAAAAGGCCACAATTAAGTAAATTTTGATGGCTTCAGAAATAAGTAGAAAGTAATAATCATGAAATTAGGGTATGTTCCAGGCTAATTATAAAAGACGATTATATTCGTGCGATTGTATCGAAAGAAGAAGTCAGCTGTAGTATTAGCCACTATTTTGTAAACAGTCAATTATTTGTTTATTTTGGTTAAAAATGAAAACATTGAAAGTAATTGTGAATTGAACCCACGGAATTTATTGCAATATTTTGAACTATCCTGTATAACTATAATTCTACAACAACTTTCACTTCAACCAATTTATATTATGCATATGAAACTCCTTATTGGCTACATATAATATTTATTTCAACCAACGTAAACTATAATATTAGCACGAAATGAAAACCGACACCCAGAATGAATGAGTGACTCAAATTAAGTTACATTTTACTCATTAAAAATCGTAATTTTTTTCAATAAAAAACTTAATTAACTTTTGTTCATAACTAGTTTCTATATTGACAAAAGGTAGGTACTCCGGTATTAAGGAAAATTCATGATTTTAAACAAACCTCTTATGATAAAAATGATATGTAATGATGCATGCAGTTTTTTTAAAGAATTACTTATTTTCAAAATATGTATTAATTAGAAATTTTTGCATAGGATTCATTCATTTAAAAAGTTGTCTAGTTAACATATACTTCCAATCTATTTTCAATTAATTTCATTCCAAGTGCTCAGACGAAGGTCACTTCTATGGGCTGAAACCTCAAAACGAGTATTTTTAATTTAATAGTCTAAGAACTCTGATTGTCTTCTAAACGATGTGGCATATTCTTGATTACTTTTATGTTTTTTGGGGCAATAACACAACAACTAAACTAAACGTTTCAAAGTCTATTCTGACTATTGACAACGTTCGTGATTATTTAATATTTAATATTTTTTCTTAGATTTCGTACTGAGCCATTTAAATAATTGAGACTACAACCAGTGGCGTACCCAGCCTTGGATTTAGTAAGGGGCAGAACAGAACAGAAGAAACAAATTTGTTTTAGATAGAGGCAAATTGGAAAAAAATGTGCTGGAGAAAGGGAGAACTCATAACTCTTTTGGCACAGGAGGGGCAAGTCAGCAAATTTATGGAAAGCTTTTAAGGCTCATAGCATGTTTTTCAGTTCCAGGAGGGGAGCAACTGGCTCCCCTGGCTCCCCCTTGGTACGCCCTGGACTAAAACAGTTCTTATGTTTGTTTGCCTTTAAATAGTTTGCCAAAACGTTAATAACTTCATACGTATTAAGACATAAAATTTTCAAACCACTGTTTTGAATATTTAAAGAAATTGAAATAAACCACAATAGGAACAGAAACACATTATATAGAAGGTATAACATATTTATTTTCTTTTTAAAGTACTCAGCAAAAATTTATAAACAAGTTACAAATTATTCATTATTATTGTCAAATCAGATAATCTTTACCATATGGTGTCTCAGAATAAGTCAGCAATCTCCCAATTTTCGATTAGAACACAAAAATATAATCTTCTTATAACTTTGTTCTAGAAAAATATAGCCCTCAAAGTGAGCCACTAAGTATAATTTTAAATAACTTTTAAGATACGTAGTATCTTAATATATAAAAAATCCGTGTCACTGTGTATGTTCCGAATAAACTCAAAAACGAGTCAACCTATATTCATGAAAGTTGGCATATATATGTAATTTGGTCCAACTTAGATGATAGGATATTTATTACTTAAATTAATGGTCTTAATAATTAATAATAAACTGATCATCAACGTTGGTTGTTGTTATTAATCGTACGTTCCATAAGTCAGGAACAGATGGCGCCTTGACCAAAAATATTGTACATCGACTGGCGCTTCATTGAACATTAACTGTGATTCATTACGATTAAAGATATTTAGAGTATATATATACTATTTAATAAATGTTATAAAAATGTTATGTTAATTTGTGTTAAATTTGTCTTTCAGATCTGTCTTAAATCACTCAGCCACAGCAACGCGTGGCCGGGTCTGCTAGTAATTTAATATAATATCCAATATGATGGCTATTAAATAAACATCCTTAAAATAAATTCCCAATTAAACATTTGTCATATTAAGTTTGCCAGCGCCTACTGACACGAAATAGAAAGAATTAATTATTCACAGTCACCTAAGGCTAGGCGCAAATTGAGACGCGTATAGCGTGTGTGACATGACACAGCTCAGCGCGAACTTTTGTAACGTATAGTATTGAATAGAACAGCGCAAATTGCCAACAAAGTGTCGCGGGGCACGACACGCGTCTACTGTCGGTCGCGTCGCGCTGTAGTTGAGACACAGTTTCTCGTGTCGCGCGTGTCAAGTGTTTTGAAAATTGATAAGATAAGACGTTAATAGAGGCGGTAGCATATCAAAAAGGGTGCTATAATATAAAAGATACTAATTATATGAATACAAAATTAAAATATCAAATTTATTCGTTCGTGAATTAGGAACTGCCTCTCAATATGCGGATTACCACGCGACGTGTGTGATACTAAAGGTATTTCAATAATTTCATTAACTTAGTCGATGTGAATCGAAGTTAAAAATAAGGAAAAGAAAATATAAATGTATATTCAAACGATGTTAGAATCTAGTGTTGTAAAATATGTCTTCAAATAAATTGCATTGCATATTTAACTGGGTCCGATATTAACTTATCTGTAAATAATATAAAATTCGATCAACACCCAAAAAAATATTAACTCTTCCATTACTGGTCTACTTCTGCATTAACATTACTTTCTTTTGGTAGGACAATAAATCCAAGCATAGTACACAAAAGATTGCGTGATCAGTGTTACAAAATTTCGATTAAAACCATACACTGTGACGTATCTTGGACTCGCCCACCAGTTGTTGTGACTCTTTGTCTGTTGACAGTTGAAGAGTTTTTCAGGTTTTGTTCCTTCCGGTTAATGTGATATTTGTAACAACTTAATTAGAAAATTTTACGGTGCAAATATAACAGCCACTTTACAATAAAAAACTTTACATATTGCGTTCTTAAGCGGCCATACATGTTTGCAAAGAATATGAGAGAAGTTGATCTTTAGTAAGTCAATATTTCAATTACCTCGAAGTTTCCTTGGACTTCCATCGTCTTGAAGTGGTTGATCTCACAACGTTTCAATAGCTGTGTATCTGCTATTGTCATCAGGTGAATGACGTGAGATCAACCACTTCAAGACGATAGAAGTCCAAGGAAACTCCAAGGAACGAGTTACATTGTGTACCACCTTGAGACAATATGTCAATTAGTTTCCATTGAAATATGTATGAACTTCCTATTGTTTCATTATTCGTACAGCTTCGCTATAAGATGGTGGTGGTGGGTCACTAACAGAAGAACCTGTAAAAGAATAAAGCACAAAGAAAATTAACTCATCTTATATGACATTTATTTCAAATTGATATTACTGAAAACCCAAATTGCTCAAATAGTGTGACCGAAACAACATAATTTCATTCAATATGATAGATAGCCCAGTTTTTTTGCATATTTGAGGTCTAGGCAATAGGAATGGTTGCGGAAAATTATTTATAAACAATTCAAAGTTGAAAATTGACTTTTTCCTAGTAGCCAATCAGGCGTGGCGCACGTCAGAGCCGAGGAGAGCGGAAGAAATAGTCCTCCCAAGAATATGGGTCGTTCAGACAACAATTACAAGGATTTACAAAGAATAGCAACAAAACAAACAAAATACTCTCCGAAATACAAAGATTGAATATAAGTAAAAAAAAAGAATTCTCAGGAAAGATTTAGCGCGAATACATAGGCATGAGTTTTTTTAAAGGATAATTGAAAGGTTTTTAGAATATTTGAAAAACAAGAGCAAAAATTTAATAGCCTTTTAATTTGATTGTCCTATTCCTTGCCTTACTAATATTAAGGGCACTAAGGACTTCTGGAAAGAATATTTGAAGTGAAAAAATTTTAACTGAGTTGCTCCTTGCGTTTTACATAGGCTTTACTTTCAGCAAATTGGAACAATTCCGCATAATGCTATGAATGATAGGCAATATTTAAATGAACATTTTAATGCAATAGTTAATGCTACAAATAGTCTGATAGATAGCCTAAACGCTAACCTGATCTTACAAACATGAACTCTATTATTTATGGCTTCATAAAAAGCATTGGAATTGAAACCACACTTCATATACTTATAAAAATAAAAAAGTAAATAAGACTTGAACTATTGTCAAAATTTGTTTGAATTGTTTACAACTGTTTTAGTCTCCTAGAAGGATTTAATAAGGATGAAGGCCATCTAGATGTAGATTTGAATTACACTGTAAAATATCCAACAGACGTAGTGAACTTGTTTTGTATTTTCCTGTCATTTCCGCTTAAACCGGAAATTATGTATAAATGAAGGTGTTTTTTTATGTTTTCTTGGGAACAACACCACAATTGAAATAAAAAGCTGTGTATTGAATGAAAAGTCGATTCTGACTTCGTTGTCAATGGCCTTTCAAGATGGAAGAATTTGTTTAACCATAATACATGATCTTTAGAATTTTTTGTGCTACCTGTATATATAAAAACAACATTTTTTTATGTCAACTTAAATGTCATAAATCAAACTTTCCTTTTGCAATTTACATTTTCAATACCGTTGACAACGAAATCAGAATTGTTTGTTTTTTTTTCTTTCGTTCAATATACAGCTTTTTATTTCAATTGTGGTGTTATTCCCAAGAAAACATAAAAATAATCAAGAATATGTCACAAATAATATTTCGAAGACATTAAATGAAGGTGGTTTGGTGCTTATTACCTATAAAGAATTCTGGAAATGTTGCTCTAAAATGGTACAAGATATAACTTGTCTAATAAATTTATTGACACCCAATATACGTAGGGGACCTTCTTGATGTACTACTGTCAAACAAAAAATATTCACATTTTAAACTATTTTTTTATCTCATACTAAAGAATTTACAAACTATTTTTAATTTCCCGGCAAATTTTAATTATTTTTTTAAGTTAACGAAATGCAGAATAAATGATCATAAATGGCCCCCTTCCAAAAATCATCTACTATGCTAATCAAAAAGGAGAAATACAATTTTGACTAACGACAGCAGTTGTAGATTATTTTCAAAATCCAACCTAAGTTTGAAGATCCATACTATTTGTTGATCAAAATTAGAAATTATTTATGAAAAGAATGAGGTGGTTCCACTGTTTATAAAAAAATTCTGTATTACATCGAGGTAGGGTTCAAGGGTCAAGTGTACTGCGTGCTATATCCAGATCATCGTGTAGCATCGCTTCGTGGGTAAATTAATGTGAATGTTATTGTTATAATTATTTGATTTGTAACTGTAAATTTATAAGAAAGTAGGTACAATAAGTTACAAAAATAAATAAATCACAAAATCTTTACTTTAAAAGGTGTAACAAATGTTACCTTTACTATAACTTATTTCCTTACATTCCCATACGACACAATCCAATGGGGTAAGTTCCGGTGAACTAGCTGGCCATTCCGTTACAATCAACCGCAGAACACGTCGAAAACTACAATCCTTACATATTTTTTACTCACCTTCTCCAATATTATTATAATTCGGTAAGCCATCTATAGACGGTGCAGATGGTGCAGTCTCATCACTAGGAGCACTAGCCGTTGGGTAAAGTGCACTTGGTGGATATGGGGGTACAGAAGCAACAGGTACTATGAACCCTACACCTGTAGAGTTATTTAGAGGAGGAAGTAGAGATGTGTTGCCTCCTGCTAGATAAGAGGGGACTTCGTCATTCGAATAAACTGGAGGAGGGTAAACTTGTGGCGCTGGAGAACATGAATGATATAAAAATATATTTAAGTCACTTTGAGATGTTAGTGAGAAGAGTGATTACTTACACGGTGTAACAATATTGTTAATTCCTTCTACATTAGGCTGGTATCCTCTTATAGGAATATGACCCAAGTTAACAACAGTTTTGATACGAATGTTGGTATGACAACCTGGTATCACTGCCTTAATCTGCAAAAAAAGAACATATAATGCTGTACATTTTGTAACTATTCATGCAAGAAGTTGTTAGCAGAATTAGGAAACCGACTAGCCATTCACTAGTCATCATCATTTCCCCTACTCGGGACCATACTAATATTCCAATTTTATTCTAAAGTTGGTAGACAATGTAACTCGTTCCTCGAAGTTTCCTAGGACTTCCATCGTCTTGAAGTGGTTGATCTCACAACGTTTCAATAGCTGTGTATCTGCTATCGTCATCAGATAAATGATCGGAAATTCAGATTATCCCTCGTATTTATATTATACCCTTTATATGGTCAGGCCTTATCTGGTCCAATCAGCGTCCTCGTACCTGGAGCTCTCCAAATATTTTTAATTTGGTCGCGCTGGGTTCGCTAATTATATTTTCGTTCTATATGCTGTCTCTATGAATTTTCTTTTGTACCAGTTTTCCTTGTGAATTGCTCTGGCCTGGTCCCAATTGATATTATGGCGTTCGGTCCATGCGTGATTAGCTAGCCCAGGCTTCGTTGCTTTTTTAGCTGTGCGGTGCTCCTTAATCCTGGTGTCCAGCCACTTTGTCTCTCCAATGTAAAGATTTCCACATTCACACGGTATGCTATATATAGTTCTTGGTATTGCTGGTGCGTCGGGCCTCGTTCTTGTTATCATGCTCCTCAAGGTGTTGTTGCTTTTGAAGATCATTCTGATTCCATAGCTGTGTGCAACTCTTCTACTTCTCCGACAAGCCTTTAGTATACGGTAATATTAGAGTTGCATAATGTCCTCTTCCTGCCTAGGTGGTTTGTCCAGCTCTTCAAAGGTAATGATGGCCGTTCATATCCAAAAGATAACTTCCCTAAGTTTCACTAGTTCTTCTTTGAGGGCTTCTGGTGTTGACTGCAGATATTTTGCAAAACTACCGGGGCTCAGTATGGATTAGTGTTTTGATGATGCCAGTTTTCGTTGCTGTTGGGTGTTGGAATTGTATGAGCTATAATCCTGTATGCGTAGTTTTCCTGTAGACTGTTGTTTGGATTCCGGTCATAGTCCTTTGACACTTTACATCAAGGAATGGTAGGCACCCACTCTCTTCCATCTCCATAGTGAATCTAATGAATGGTTGGGATGTGGTTCAGTTGCCCCAGGAATGCCTGTAGTTCTGCCTCTCCATGTTGCCAAATAATAAAGGTGTCATCGACATACCTCAAACATAGCTTAGGCTGCTTCTCGTAACTCCTCACTGCATGTTCTTCGAATGGTTCGATTCCAATTTTATTTTATAGTTTTCTTGCTTTTTTAAGACGTATTTTCATTTGATGGATTCACTGTTGTTTTTTATACACCGTTGCGAAATGATTCACTCCCAACTGACGGTGAGCAAATTCACGTTGAATTGGTTAGTTAGAAAGATTTTGCTGTATTTTCAAAAAGTCTCTATCCCCCTCGTATCTTTTGAATGGTTATATTTACACTAATGATATTTGGTGGGTGTAAATAAACGGTTGTATACTTTTCTACTACTGGTAACAGATGACATACAGTAATAGATGACGAGGCCAATGTGGCCACTAATTCTAAATACGACCTTATGCAAGTGATATCTCATTTGAAAGGTATTGTCAATAAAGCCATATTAATTTTGTTATAGACCAATTTTGAAGGAAAAAACATATAGAGTTAAATTTTGTTTTTTGCTACTTTACTGACATAAAGGAATCCTATTAGTAAATTCTTGTTGTAGTTGTTCGAACGTGTCAGCTAAAACTGCCTGTATTATTCTAACAATTCGTTGTTAAAAAACATTTCATAATAAACGATTTCAAGTACTCCCACGAAAAAATCAGGTTGACCGAGCTGACCATTCTATGGACCTCCCTAGCCAATCAATCTTTCACGATATTCTGCAGTGATATTTGCTTTTACTAAATACTTTGACTTACAGATACATAGATGCAATTTTAACTGTAGAGTAAGTCGGGTTTACTAATTTGTGCAATTAGTCAAATATTTTGTCATAACTTACTATTGTGCGACTAGATCGTTTGGCATTAACACTACCTCTTGTTGCAAACTTGTGAATTAGTTAGGTCACGGTTAACATTTGTAAAGAAGTTTACAACCGTTTATTTTCATTCATCCAAGTTTCTTATAAGCATAAAACTGTATTGTTACCCTTTGTTGAAGCAATAAATAAATTGGTTAAACATTATTTTTCATTTGAATAATTATTACGAGCGTAAACGTATCAATGATGTTATATGAAAGAGCGTTAAACAAGATTAATAATGTTTTTTATAACGATGCAACAAATACTTATTCCTTAAATATGAAAACATTATAAATGAATATATGAAAATAAATAAAATTCTATGCCATTTATGTTTCAGATTTTCTGCATTTCCAATTTGCTGTTTATTTGTCAAGAATCTAATGACTTTTGCAATTATTTGACTGTAAGAAGTTGTTGATAAGTGCATAAACCATCCGTGACACTAGATCTTAGAAATGCGGTTGAAAGTTTTTTTCACTAATCCCACTATTTGTTTAGTATTAACAACAGATAGCTCAGGTCATTTACGAAATTACGTGACATAATTAATAGTAGAACAACATCGACATCAACGGGTTCTTATGATAAAACTTGACTAATTTCTTAACAAAAAAACAGTGAAAAATCGGTAACAATTTAGTTATTTACCTTTTACACAAAATCCACCGATAAAACCGTGTTTGCTACTATGGGCAATGTTGATGAGAAATGAAAAACGTACAAAACGTACTATACGCTCAACTTCGTTAATTGGTTTCTTAGATAGTGGAACCCGAAATTCCAAAAAATAAAAAAATAATCGCTTACATATTTTTTTATTTTATAGCTGAAACATTCTTACTAACTGAAGCGATAGATCTTCTCATACCCAATTCAAGTTCTAACAAATGAAGAGTGTAAGTAGTTTTGCAAATTTAAATCCTATGGAAGACATATTTTTTTGAACGGCCATATTTCACCGGATGACCCTATCATTGAATCAGAGTTTCTAGAAACCCCTCATCTCCAAAATTTAAAGTATAAATACATATAAGTATTGAAAATATTTGGTTCCGTAAAAAAAATATTTGGACGAGTCCATTTGCTAAGGGGTGGTACTTAATTTTAAGCAGACACATATTTATATTTCTTGCATAATATGGATTTATGTAATAAATGGCAAAATGGAAACCTAACTCCATTTAGAAACTGATAATGACGGAGGAATCATAATATTACGCTAAATGCGAAGGCTATTGCAAGCGATTTTTCTATTTGTAAATGTTTCAATAGTTAATTAATCTAAATTGAAATTAACTTTAACAAAAATTAACAGAATCTGAATTGAAGAATTTGCATTGTCTACTGGACTAAATTAACATCTTCTGTCTCTATTTTATATAATAATAAAATATAATACTGTTTTTATTAAAATTTTTATATAAACAAATATACAAATATTAAATGTAAAAAAAATTGTGTAAACATAGCTACTATTTTTAGTTGACCTCGCAGCGGCTAAACGGCCGCACGAATAGAGAAAGCAAATTTCAATGTCAATTATTTTTAGTTAAATAATGGAATTAAGTTTCGGGAGTCGGGATGATTCGCTTCATCATTTTCATCAGTGTCTGTCTAAATGGAGTTTAGGTATTCCATTTTGTTTTATTACATAAACCCATATTATGCAAGAAAATAAATATGTGTCTTTTAATATTTTTCATTAGTTATAAGGATATAAACCCTTAGCAATTTTTCGGATGGACTCGCTCCAAATAATTTTCTTAGACGCCAAATTTTTTCAATACTTATATGTATTTATACTTTAAATTTTGGAAAAGTGAATGAGGTTCTTCTACTTTCCAACAGTGGTTTATTCATAATGATAGGGTCATCCGGTTAGGTAATATGGCCGTTCAAAAAATATCTCCTTCATAGGATTGACTGAAATTTGCAAAACTACCGGGACAAACAGTATTTATTTTTAGAACATGAATTGGGTATGAGAATATCTATCGGTTCAGTTAATAAGAATGTTTCAGCTATAAAATAAAAAAATATGCAAGTGATTATTTATTTTTTTGGAATTTCGGGTAAAGGTTCCATTATCTAAGAAACCATTTAAAGAAACTGAGCGTATAGTAGTTCATTTTGTAGGTTTCTCATTTCTCTTCAACATTGGCCACAGAAGCAATTTTATCGGTGGATTTTGTGTAAACGCTAAAAAATAAAATTGTTACCGATTTTTCGCTGTTTTTTTTAAAGAAACAAAAACGCATCGATAAAAAATGTTGAATTTTATGTCACTTAGTCAAGTTTTATCATTAGAACACGTTGATGTCGGTTTTATTCTACCATTAATTTTGTCACGAAAAGGTCTGTTTCTCTGTAAATGACCTTGAGCTACAGAGGTTTTAGTCTAATTATCCTTGCTTAGATCTGGTCACATGTTACTCTACACCTTATTTCAAGAAATATTTGTTTTCTATAATCATCCATGATATTATATTTCTTCCAAATATCTCTTATTGATTGTTTATAATCTCAAGCATTTGTCCAAATGTACGTTACCGTTAATACACTTTGAAATTTGATATAACACCTTTATTCATAAATTGGATTAATGCAGTGGTTTTAAGCCATACAGTAAGTTGTTTTTGCATTTTTTCAATTGTATTATTTCTGGATCAGATAATTCTAGTTCGAGAGGTTTTTGTGGTTGTAATTTGCTGATGATACTGCAGGTATGTCCCAACTTGATGCATACACCGTACATGAATCGTGGAGCACATGCGCAATATTAACAAAGCGTCCCCGTTTTAATATTGCGCATGCGCTCCAAGATTCATGTACGGTGTATGTATCGAGTTGGGACACACGACACACCATGTTTCGTTAGAATTGTCCTTATTGTTGAAATTGACAAGTTCAATGCAACATCAGTTTGAAATTTACGTCCAACTCTATCTAATCTTCTAGGCACTTGCATTTTAGTTTTCAACCAAATGCTTTTTCTTATCGTTGTATTTGTGTGGTTTCTATCCTCACCCATATTAAAAACTACAAATTATAGTAAAATACTATATCAATCGTTAAATTTAATTAATATTTACAATATCGACAACAAATGTTTGAAATAGTAAAAATACATTTGTGTAACACTACGGAGAAGAAGCAGTGGGAGTAATTTATGTGTGTTCTTTGGAATTCGGGGAAGCCCAATGCTCCACCCTTGCAATTTTCTGGGGATCCCGCTATTCCAATAAAAACCGCGCTAAGCGGGCTCTTACTGTATTTTCTAGTAACTGTATTTTAGCTTAGCGAATCGAAACGAAACCTGCAATTTGTAAACGCACACTTTTTTATGTTTCAAAAAATATGGGTACCTACAATTCATTCCTGCATGCAACTAAAACCTTCTAAGGCTTCTATGGATCGATATTTAATTCCTGCTTTAATATTTAAGTATGCCAACAAGATGTTTTTATATTTTTTTCGGGATTTCGGCCTTTTAATGATAGTACTACCGACGACGGGACCCAACAAGAAACGATAAATCATCTTGCGTTCAAAAGCATGTAAAGTCTTCTAGTAACAATTTGAAAATGGTTTACCTTCAATATACACCATAGTTCAAATAATTGACAATTGACAAAATTTGGCAGCTCTAAGTTTATTGGAATTTCCAATTCAAAATTATAAGATCTTTGGCCGTGAGCTCCAACTCCAGTGTCGGTGATGTGGAGGATGGTGTCTGAGGTATCCCGGTGGTCACGATGAGGGTGAGTACATATCTCTCTAACTAACTGAAACATTTCTTGTAATTTAAAACCAATAATGGAAAATTATTTGACATTATATTACCTTCTCAAGTTTTACATCGACTCTTGCCACAGGCTGATTAGACATGTTAGTTATGTCAACTTTTAATTTGATTTTTTCTCCCAGAATAAAGGCCTCTTTTTCCAAATTTACTTCCATAGTAATAGGGTCATCGGCCCAACACCCACAGCACAAAGTTTTTCGCTCCGAATATTGTGTAGGGTTCTAAAAATTACATGTCTTATAAATTATTTGTTAGTTTATGTTAAATTTTATTTGTTGCTTAAAAAAACATATAGTACCTCTGAAAATGTAGTATATTACTCAGTCTAAAGAAAAAATGAAACAAGGAGTTCCTAACATCAAACCCTCTTTCATCGTGACATGCTAACCTGGGAGTTACGGGACAACAGAAATTTCACGGAACGGCTCTAAATTCGGAACCTCTGTGTACTAGTTTCCCCGAAAATCCTAGATGTCGGTCTGACATGTCGCGTCTGCAAATTTACTGGTATGTATTAAATACATAAATAAGTGTGCGAGAGGACATTCTATTGTAAGAAAGGACAATTGATGAAGGTTCCCGACCAGAAACAATATATATATATATATATATATATATATATATATATATATATATATATATATATATATATATATATATTGTCTTGCGTACAAAATAATGACACCTCGAAGAGAGTATTCAATATCTGTGACAGTTGACGTATTCAGAAAATTTCATCGTGACATTCTAACCTGGCAGTTACGGGAGAACAGCAATTACACGGAACAGCTCCAGATTCGGAACCTCTGGGCGCTAGTTTCACCGAAAATCCTAGATGTCGGTCTTACATCTCACGTCTACATATCTAACCCAGTTCCCGAATCTACACTGAGCAGTTCTTAGGCAACACCCAGCAGTTGAGGTTCTTCGGAAACCTAATTCTTTAGGACCGCAATAGTTGGCACAAGTCGTGGTAAAAATGTATCATTGCTGAGATTGGAACGTTACTATATGGATTAATATACCGATATAAATAGTATGTATCATTTGAAACAAGCAGATCATCCTCTCAATTCGAGCAAAGGTCGAGTGTGCCTACACTATTCAGGTCCATTCTGAGTGATTTTTACTACACAGTTTCGCCCGATGTAATTATTTCAATTTAAAAATTAGACAGATAAATTATATTCACGGACATAGAAATCGCAACACCCAGAAGGAGATATTTCATTTTAATATTGTTTTGGTGAAACATAGATGTTATAGTAAGGAGTATATTTTCATATATTAATATCGTAGTCGTTTATTGCATTTTTGTTAATTTACAAAAAAAACTGTTTGATGGGTTCCAAAATTGATGGTTGGAAATGTTAAAATGCCTAGAGTACGAATACGCCGAATGTATTACCAGCTAAGTGAATTTGAAAGGAGGAATCGCCAACCGCACGAACAAAAATCCAACTACTGTTATGAGATGTTGTCAAGCGTGGTTTCATACTTCCCAAAATCGGAGAAGAGTAGACACCGGACGTTGAAGGGGCTCAAATGAAATTCAAGGTCGACATCTAAGACTTAAGGCGTTTAGAGATCAATGTTCGGCAACTCGAAATTTGGGTGATGAGTAGTTGGGAGAATATAGGCCATCTTGTAAGTGTCCGAACGGTTTACCGCCGTATAAGGTCTTTTGGACTGCAGCATAATCGACCCCATCTTGTACTACCTCTGACCGCTGAGAATCGACGGCAACGAGTACAGTGCAGAGAACGACAACATTGGAATGTGAAATGGCATCAGGTCGTCTTCTCTGAAGAATTCCCATTGTGCTGGGTGGACATAATAAGCGAAGAAGGGTCAGACGACGTCGAGGAGAAAGACCTCAATTTGATGTTGAGCGACATGTACACCGAACGCCTACGTTATGTATGGTATCCAGGGTTGCCAGATTGTAGATTTCCCCCATTTTGGGGAAAAATAATATTTTTGGGGTAAATTTGGGGATCAATATACTGGGGTTAAATTTTTGGGTAAAATAAAATTTTTTTTGCTGTAGAGTTAGTGAAGTGGATTGAAGGAACCTCGGCGTCCATATTGCAATATAGTCCGTGGGTTCAATTTAAAATTATAAAACTAATATTCACTTTCCCTTTTCTAGAAACTTTTATTTACATCGAATATACAACAGCTGATTCAAATATCACAACAATTTTACATATAAGCTCTTCGATTCACCAACTGAACTCGCGATCTTGGCCTGCTTCCTTTATAAAACCAGCATAGAAAATTCTCGCAAAAATATCATCACTCCTACAGGTGCCGAGTCTTTTCGAGAACCATTTTATATCTCAAAGCGATTGTTGTCGTACTGAAATGAAACAGGGTCGACTTTTGGTAAATTTCGTAACACTATGTAAATATAGTAATTCAGTGGAGTGAATTTTTATGATTCAAATGAAGTTAAACTTTGAGAGGTTAATCAAAATCAATATTTTGGAAGGCTTATAACACTGGAAAACATATTATATCTATTTAAAGATATAAAATTTATAGTTTTTTATTCGTAAAGCAAATAATTTATCAACATTATAGTCACAAAAGGCACATATTTGTTATATTTTGATATTAAAATTATTTTAGATTTTTTATTGTAAGCATTAGGCTAAGGCCAGACTGGCGGGATTTCACGCCGTGTTTTGGCTGGAAAAAACGCAAACACAATTAGCCGTACTATTTCAAATCGGGGAGGCCAGACGGGGCGTGAATTTTCACCCAACAGTACAGTGTCGGGCGCATCTTCAAGGTCAGCCGCCGAAAGATAGGATCGGTTCCATTTTTTGCGTTAGTTCAGGCTGTGTTGAGTGGCCACACTGGTAGAAAAGAACGCGGTATTCATTTCGTCATGGAGCTCGACCAAAGAGAAGGCACGTGAATGACTGCAAGCGGCGTGTATGACCACGGTAGACATGGATTTCAAGCGCGTGAAAAACTGCCGGTGTGGCCTACTATGTAAGAACTCGAAAAAAACGAAGAAAACCCAGCGTGAAATCCCGCCAGTCTGGCCTTAGCCTAATACCGAAGTTCGCGATTCAAATCATTTGGAATAGTCCGATGGTAAGGAATACAGATTTCATCCGCACCTGGCGCTCACCAGTAATACCCTGAACTTTGGCGATAGGTGGGACCGAACACTAGTGCCCGCGGGGGGAGTCAAAAACAAACGCAAATAGACGAATAGACAAGAAAATTAAAAAATCGTGTAACTCAGAATTCGCGTATGTCCAGGTACCGTAAGTCATAGTATTACTGTATACAATAATTGATTAACTATGTTAAAAGCAAAGCTATCTATTAAAATATTTTTGGAACTTACCAGCACGATGCTGTCCAACATACCATTAAGGTCCACCGGTGAATGGACAACGAATTCTGTCTCAGATTCATAGTCTATAGCCCACGGTCGATCCACAGTAGCCTTTAAGTAATATCTAATATGGCCGTACGCCCCTTTGTAACTACTTGGAAGATTATTTGGTAAAGTGAATTGCAACGGGTACTCATGCCGTCCTGCATTAATAGTACCTGAAAAAAATGCAGTTAACATCGCAAAGAGGTAAAAGCCTCAAAACTTACAGTTTCCCTGAATAGTTTGATCGATTGCACAAAAATTGTTGTCTCCACTGAATCTTACTCTTCTTTTTTCTTTACCACGCTTTACTGTTTTTACCCAAGTCGTATGTTCTAGGCCTCTTAATTTCAAAGTAATTCCTGAAAAGTTGGTTTTCAACCAGTTATTTTGAACACATGCTTGAAAATTATGGGAACAAAGTGATAACACAGTTACTTATTGTAGTCTCTGTTCTACATACGAAACAAAATCATTTTGCAAATTGCACATTGTGGACGTCAGTTAAGTGTACTAAAAAAATTCGTCTTAGTGTCCCCTGTTTATTTATATATGTCCCCAGAAATTAATCCTGATAATTGATGGTAAAATTACGACGTTTTGGCAGAATCACATCTGCCCTCTTCAGGTCGGTTCGCATAATTCTCGTAGTCTTCTGTTTACGCTTCTAGTTACTCGAATACTAAGATTTTCAGAAGGGCGCGCGCTGTTATATAGTTGCGACTCGGCGCCTATCGGTTGGCAACGTGAATGTCTGCGTGTGATTGGCCCTTGGCGATTCTGTGTGCAGACCTATGTGGGGCAAACTAACAGAAGAATTCAAGTTAGGCGTGATGAACATCAGAACGCCATAAGAAAGGAAGACAAAAGAACATTCATTGCGGAACACGCCACCACGACGTCACACCGAATAGACTTTGAGAACACCAGACTACTGGCAAATATAGAACACCCGAAACCGAGACTCGTAAGACAGACAAATGAAACCGCAAAGAGGCCTCACAGTCTAAACGCACACAATAAAATCCGGAACTTATCGACTTGTTGGAAAATTCTATTAAACACCGTACCAGCCCAGCCCCGCCCTATAACAACTCAACCGAAAATAACCAATGAGCCTGGCCACTGAGCCCCAAGGGCCAATCATATGCAGCCGTACACGGTGCCAACCGATAGGCACCGAACCGCGACTATATAACAGCGCGCGTGTTTCTGAAAAAAATACTATTCCAGTAACTAGAAGCGTAAGCAGAAGGCTACGAGAATTCTGCGAACCGACCTGAAGAGGGCAGATGTGATTCTGCCGAAACGTCGTCATTTTACCATTGATCCCGGCAGGGATTCTGTGACGGCTACAAATTATATATTAAAAAATAATTAGTTGAACGGATCAATCTCTCCATTTGAAACTTTTGATATAGATATAATTTATTTTCTTATTTCAAACATTTGTCGTATCCACCTACCTCTTATCTCTTCTTCCGAACTAAAAATACACTCTATGTGTCCGGCAATAACTGCTCCTGAACAAAACGGCCCGGTGTTTGAAAGAACAACATTTACACTCATCTTAAAATATCTGTAACAAACCAAATTAAACAACGTACGTAAAAGAAATTGTCGACTGTATCAATATGACGTCGGCCAAGCAGTATTTGCGCTCCCATAGAGCATAACATCTTCCCTCTCACTTTCACGGACTTATACGAGCCAAAATCACCCGTCCTTGAACCCACGTTTTCTAAATGCCTTAATCAAACATATAAGTGTTAAGATAAAGGTCTAGACTAATCTCGTGAATCATATAGTTAATTCCTTTTTTCGAAAAAAAAAAAAACCTGGAAACATGCCAAGCGATTATATATTTTCGCATCTGTTGACGTGAGTCTAAAAAAGAACAAAGTATGTTTGTCAAAGTGATGACGTCATCGACTTTATATTCAGTTTCCTTTGTGCCATTAGTAGAAGACATTTTTCTACAAATAACAACGCTTTAAATCAGGGGTTGACTAAAAATAATATATGTATGTATTTTACAAAAGTTCAATTATTTAGATAGTCACAGTTTTCGCTTCTTATCAATTGGGGTCAAATCTGGACATCTTGTGGGCCACTCTATCCCATGAAAGGTCGTGTCCACAAACCTTCTTGCACACCATAATGCGGTGCCCCATATTGTTCGTAAAATAATTATGCTCATTATAGAACTAAGTAAAAAAAGTCAGAAAACACATTAATATTCCGATACATTGATTTTTTCAAGTACGATGTTTTGGACATCGATGTTTATTTTCAAAACATTGACACATCGAACCATCGATGTTTTCGTCCCTAGTCCCGCGTATCTGGACGCGAGTTTGCAGAAAGACCGCTACTGAGAGAGTTCACCTCTAAAGTCTGTGAACGCCACTGGTATTATTAGCATTCGATAAGAATACGCGTTGAAATAAATGTCGAACATCTCATTTGGTTTTAGAGGAAAGTGCGTATAAAAATGTAAATGAATAACAATACATTAAATGGTATAATTTAAATTAACTTAAATGCAAGTTGATTTTTGCAGTAGGTAGGTACTCCACAGTTTACGAAACAGCCTATATCAATAGAAGAAAATGCGTACTTACCGCAGGCAGTCTTAAATTAGAACAGACTTACATCTTAACCTACAACTGGAATTCACTTTCATCTTAATGTTGCGAATAAAAAATTACAACTTTTGGGTCTGCATACACTGCATATAACCTTGGATAACGTTGCGCAGCGCCGGCTTGACTACTGCTAAATATTTTAATGGATAGTCGAACAGTGGAGCGTGTAAAGGAGGGAGTGTCGAATTGAGTGAGTAGTGTTAGTTACTAATTAAACGAAGACACTCTTTATTTTCATAGGTGGTAAATTCACTGTTAGTCTGAACGTGGTCGTCGTGGTGCTGTCGTATACTTTACTTTAATTTCGTTATCATATCGAAATGGCAAAGTTTACACCCGCCTGAGATGGTCCAAAAGAGCTGGTCTTTTAACATTTTTTTTTCCATTTAATTCTGTAATTTGCCCCCCAAAATGAAAAGTAGAGGTTTCTCCGTATTTTTCCAGTAAACTTCAGGTCAGAACCTATAAAATTATTTTTTTTTTCAAAACTTTACGTTTTATAGTTTCGGAGATAGGGGAGGGGGGAATGGGTAAATTTTGGTATATTTTCTTTAATATCTTTTTAATTATTATTTTTAAATATGAAAAAAATATATTTGTGTTCCTCAGAATGAGACCTTTCATTTGATATATTACATGATGAGTTTGAATTTTTTTATTTTTAAATTTTTATTTAATTCTTCAATTTGCCCCCCAAAATTAATATTAATGGATTCTCCTTATTTTCCTGTAAAGTTAGGGCAACATTCTATATTTTCTATTTTTTTCAAAATTTTAGGTTCAGTAGTTTCGGTGATCAGGGGGGGAACGGTCGATTTTTTTAGTTTTTCCCGCCAGAAGTACCCCTAAAATCAAAATTTCTTCTTTTGCGATATGCGCTCCTGATCAGGTCACCAAATACCTTCATACCAAATTTCAACCTCTTCCGTCCAGTAGTTTAGGAGAAAATTGCTGTGATGTGACAAAGGCAGAAATCCTGAGTGATATTATAAGGGTATCCGTATACTGTATATACGGAACCCTAAAAAACTTGACGACGAATTGATAACTCCCTCCTTTTTGGAAGTCGGTTAAATAGTATCGCAAACAGAAAATTGGAAACTTCATTAGAACAAAATGCTGGGATTATATGGTAATTGGATGTTACCTGTATTTATTTCTTTACTATAATTTAGTGATTTTCTATGTCTCTTAATATATAATTAAAAACTAAAATTATAAACTGGTTCCTGATTCTTACCCAGCAAACTAAGTTTTATGGGTATTATTATAATTAATTAATTAGTCGAAAAATACAGCTGTTAATTTTTTTCTGTAAGCATTTATATTACCACACGTATTTTGGGTTTTCTTGATTATTAAGAACTACACACCATAGTGGTATGAGAGTTTTTTCTTTGATTTGACTTCCACTAACATTATATACCCTCTAATTACAAATTACATTGTCATCCAGTTTTCAGTTATGTTTTTATAAGGAAATAACACCATAATTGAGAAAAGAAGGCTGTTTGTTGTGGTGCTCCCAGGAGCGACTTTGTTGTAAGATAGTGAATTTGCCAAAAATGCGATCAAAAAATTCTGTTTATTCCGTGATTGCATTAACTTCATAAGGGAAACCCCAGTAAAACTTTATGAACTGTCCCGATATATGGTTGTTCCAAAGATTAATAATTAATTTCATCCTAAATTATTGGCAACCATATACGATTGAATTAAAACAATACAATCACCCTAATTTAATGGAATTAAGACAGACTCTTTTAAATTTAGATCCGAATTCTTCTTTGTGTAGAATTGTTGAATTGTCAAATTGTATTTTATACCTTTGGCCCCAAGCATATTCATAACTCTTAAAATTCTCCAATTGACGTAGCTTAGTGTAATTTATCTGTTCATTTACATAAGGAACTGAATATCTTGTTAAAATAAGAATCATCAGTATTTTTATTCACAGATTTTCATAATAAAATTAAATTGAACTTAATGTAGTTGAATTCAGTGTTTGAAATTTTCTTTTATAACATCATTGTAAGAAGGAGGTGGTACTGTAATATTTGGAGCTGAAGGTGCGTATCCAAATTCATGTACTTGTGCTGGTTGTGATGACCCAGCCCTGTTAAAATTAGATTCATGTGAAACCTGATAATGGAACTGATCTGGATGGATTGATGTACCCCCTGAGATGTAGTTTAATGGAGATTGAGAAGTGCCTAAAAATATGAAATTTAAATGTAATTATACCATACTATTGTGGAAAAAATGAAAACATTACAGTGATTTATTTTGTTTCTGTCTACAGTACCTTTATTAATATAAAATACAAAATATTTCAAATACTTCAAATACTTAAGGATATAAATCAGATCCTGTTATCAATGATATTAGAAATTTAAAACAAATGAATAACAAAATTAAAAATGAAAAAATGCGACAGGAAACCTGGGAGGAAACCTACCAGGGAATTGAAAATACCAGGTTATCAATTTAGGAATATATTTGAGTATTATTATTATGACTTAACCATACAACGTATGGCATCACACTCCCTCTAAAGAACGCTGTAAGTGCCTTTAGGCTAAAATTCACTAAACCCAGATATCCTAGATATCAAATCAAATCAAATCAAAAGGGTTTAGCTCTGTGGGAGCCCTTGCCAGGTTTTCAGGCTCGTGGTTGCAGTCGTGGCGGCATTTTCCCATGAATTTCCTGACCGTCCGGGCTGTCCCTAACAGGACCTCATGTGATATGCTGGATAGATTAAGATGTTTGGCAACCGTACCTGCATCTCTCGTTGTTAATAATTATCATTAACGATGTACTTTAGGTAGTTCTTAGTTGGAATTACTTGATCTTGGATTGCCAATATAAAGCCTAACGTTTCAGAAAACATATGACCAGAGATCAACCAGTAATTCGACGCTGCGCTGTCAACATAATCTTTGTTGACGTCATTTATATGTCTTACATGAAGGGGCTTCTCTTTCCTTTTCAGCAGTTTCTGATCTGTGGTCTGGTGGTGTAATTGGACTTGCTGTTGTGTCAGTCGCAGTGGTGTTGAGTCATCAACCTGGCACATGACTCTGTGTAAATCTGTGAGTAAATTCTGCGAGTTTCTGGAAATGACTACGCAAACTAGAAATTTATTGATCTAATAGTTTGATAGATCTGTCAATCCTCTTTCTCCTTCATACCGTGGCAAAGTTGTACGTTCGACAGAACTCTTTGGATGATGATTTTGAGCTTTTGTTAGTAAAACTCGAACTTTTCGTTGTAATTGTTCAATGTCAGTCTTGCACCAGTTAACTATACCGAAAGAGTAACTGAGCACTGAACACGCATAGGTGTTAATAGCCTGGAACAGATTTTTACTGTTTAGTTTAGTTTTCAACGGTCGTCTTACCCTTCTATAAAACTCTGCTGTTAGGTCCTTTTGCATAGTCTAGTGATCAATACGTTGAGCCTGCTTTATTCCAAGGTATTTATAAGTATGACCTCCCCCATAGATTCAATTGAGGTGCCATCTCCCATTTTGAAGTGCCCCTGCTGTATTTTGCCTTTAACTATATTAATAATTCGGCATTTGTCTACGCCAAATTTCATATGGATGTCACTAGAGAACACTTCTACTATTTTAAGCATATCATGCCGTTGTTGTTTTGTAGCTGCCATCAACTTTATGTCGTCCATGTATAACAGATTGTTTATCTTTAATGCTTCTATGAGACTGAACCCAAAATTAGTCGAGTTCAGTTTGTTTCCCTCTGATCATGGCAAGGCAGAACCACAGCGGACTAAGAGAGTCTCCCTGGAATATACCCCTTCTGATTGGAATGGCGTCAGTTTTTATCGAACAGTTGGCTTCCTTCAGTGAGATTTTGGTTTGCCAGGTGGACATGCCATGTTCTAAAAAGTTAGTAATACAATTATTCACTTTATAGAGTTTCAGTACCTTGGTGAGCCAATCATGTGGAACTGAATCAAAGGCCATTTTGATTACAGACAACGGAATCAATTATTGTTGTTCTTTGCAGCCCATCGAATTTATGGTGCATCCCTTTGTTGTTGAGTAATTATGTTGTTTTCTTTGTAATTTGTTGTTGTTTAGAGTATTATTATTATGTTTATGTTCTGAGGAACTCGTCGAGCTACATGCTTCACTTTCCATCGTGACACACAAAGTAAGATAACAAATGTAACGTGAGTATAGTCTGTTTCTAAGACAGCATGTGAGATTTCGCCGATGTGAAAACTCATGAGCACACTTGACGTGACGACAGTCTGTTTCTACCTTTATCTTGTTGACCTACTTCCATGTGCAATAGCAATTTAAAAAAATGACTACAATATTAACTGATAAAAAAGAGTTTAATGAAAAAGCAATCACCAAACTTTAACCAAATTTTGGTCATTTACTCGTTACTATAGCATCTATGTTTTCGCAAAACAATATTAAATTTAACCATCTCCGTCTGGGTGTAAGTAAAAACATCTCCATTTTTTGAAGTATACCCCAAGTAAATGGAAAGTTGTAATTCACGGCATTAAGATATTTGAACTTCGAAGCCATAATTGGAGTCTACCATGATCTACACCAAGCTACGTTTAGTTAATATTGGTAAAATTTGTAGGTGCAGCCTTACCTAAAGACGCTGGACCAATATGCCCCAACTGAATAGCCTGTTTAATTTTTAAATTTCTGTGAGGACCAGGAATAATTGCTTCAACCTGAAATTTTTTAAAATGTTAATTCTACAGTTTGATTTGTAGTTAATAATTAAATCTATCGTTTTTATCAAAATTAAATTTTAATATAAGATAACTTACATAAAAGTGTTTAATATTTATTAGGAACTTTGCATTATAGATTTCACACAAAATTCATAAATCGGAAACAAAAATCCTCGAACAATGCCGAAACGTATTTATTTTATAATTTGAAAGTCAAATTAAAATTTGGAATTGATGACAGAAAATTTTAGGCTTTCAAATGAAAATTTTAAATGATAATTACATGAAAAATAATAAATGTGGTTTGATAAAATTCGACTTTACAGAAAGAGAAGAACAAAAGATGGCAAGCTACTTCAACTAATGTGCATTTTGATCATTTGCTTATCTTAGGTATGATACTGTGAATCACTTATCAGCCATTGTACTAGGTATTTACACTTTTATTAAGGTGGTTTGGTAGTTTATTAAAATCATCAATAGCATTATATAAAGCCCTTTTTGTTCTCTCCTTCTTATCTTATGGCGTTCTCGTGTTCATGAGGTCTGATTTGAGTTCTTCTGTTAGTTCGCCTCATATAGGGTATTGTGGCAAGCTGCACATGAAGTCTCATACAGTCCTTGTTGTTCTACGGCGATTTTAGTCTTCGGATTCCTAAACACCGTGCTAATTTTCTGACTATATTGAAAATAGTTTCAATATTGTGCTTTCAAAGAATTCTTCACAGTACTATTTTTGGTGCCCTTGACAGACGGTAAATAAGCCTTATTTACTGATGTCATCCTCTGTTGGTTTCTGTTTGGACTTTAGTACTCTTCGTATAATCGGTTTGTAAATATGTTGTAAGTAAATAAATTAATAAATAATTGCTTTATTGTCCAACAGTCTCCCATTTACAGGACAATTTACAAATACAGCATTGCGGTACTAACTATTTGATTCAGGGTACATGTAAAAATATCACAATAATTGCATATATTATTAAAATTATTGCACATAACATAAACTGGCGATTTCAACAAAATGTTTGTTCTGGCCTTTGCTCTAGGTGTTTCATTGAGTGAAACGTAGGTACATTAAAATTAATTAATTAATTAAAATTAAAATAATTTAACAATTCCGAAAAGTTTACCATATTATTTAGTAATTCAAACAAGAATACAACAGATGCACAATTTCTCCTTAATTACAAAGAAGGCAGTTGAAAACGCTTACATAACTCATCATTAGGTATATTCCTTTCTGGATATAATCACTTTGAGAACCAAATATTTCAGGAATTTTCTATGGACCTTTTCGAGACATTTGCTGTAAATATATAATATACCAAAAATATAATATTTTCAATGCGTAAATATTAGTAAAGTCTCGGCAGTTTGTCAATATAAATCCGTAAGACTTTAATGCTTCAGATGTTTTTACAGATATGTGCTCTACAAAGGTTAATTTATCGTCAAAGATAACTCCCAAATCCTTGATACCAGTATGTCTGTCCAACAGTGTACCTTGACTTGAATAAGGAAATTTGATGGCTGACGTTTTTCGGGTATATGTCACTACTTTGCATTTTTTCTCAGTTAGATATTAGATTTTTAGATTATATGACAATCATTTACACCTTCTATTGTAGAAAAGATCTTGAAGTCATCAGCGAAGCATAACTTTTCTGTCGATATTGTATTACATAAATCGTTAATAAACAAAAGAAATAGCAGATGTCTTAAATTCGACCCTTGAGGAACTCCTGATTTAGCTAAGTATGAGTCCGATCTGAAGCCATTATAAGTCATGTAAATGTATCTGTCTGATAAGTAAGACTTGAGGAAATTTACTGCTTGGATAGAAAATCCAAATCCTGATAGCTTGTTTAATTCTATGAGCAATTCTGTCAAATGCCTTACTGAAATCTGTATAGATCACGTCGACATGTGTGTTGGTGTCCAGTGCTTCTGAAATATATTGCGTAATTGCTACCAGGTTGGTTGTTGTAGACCTTTTATCAATAAATCCGTGCTGATATGGAGATAGTTGATTGCGTACTAGTTTTGATGTTATACCAGCTTTGTGATATAGTTACTCAAGTCTTGACGACGACATGTAGTTGGTGTAGGTGGTAATGAGACTTAGCATGAAGGTGTCTGTTGGAGTGAGTTACTTTTTTGTATGCTGCATGACCAAAGGTTTCTTTCCTCTTTTGTCTTTTTTCCATTTTTTCCATTAAAGTGTCCATGGGGCTAAATCAGAAAGGTATAATCCACATATTGTAGCCATAAACTGGGTTTACGACGTTACCTGAAAATCACATATGCTGCTCTGTGGCCAGTCTTGGAATGTGAATTTGGCATTAGAGGTACCATTATTATATTTAAATGATCACGCTAGCCGAAATAGCCAAATGATAGTCTGAAGACGTTGTTTGTTATATACTTACCTTAAGGACAGTTTGCAGACGAAACAAGGTGCAACTTGCGAAGTTCTTTAAATCGATGTCGGGCGGTATACGAACTATGATATTGTAAATTCTGCTTCCATGTGCACCGACACCAGTGTCCACTTGTGACGCCAGAATCATCTTGGAATATCTGCTACTTGGCCTTGGGTATTTTACGCTTTCTTCGATTATCTAAAGTGAACATTTACTCGTAAAGGTAAACAAAACATAAGAAACAATTTTTAAAAAGCAGCAGTTAAATTTACCATATTATCTGCACATGTGCTTGATTTTATTCCTTAGATAATACATACTTTGATCATGTTTACTGGTAAATCTACAACCACAGATAAGATCAGTTGCTAAAGTACCATCTGTACTTCGGAGTACTTCGGAGGACAGTCGGCCTATAAACTTAATAGTTGTGGATAAAAAAAATAACTAAAAATTGTAATATAGGACCAGTTACAATTTTACTCTTAGAGCAATCAGTAGCTCTTTGCGGTACAATTTGATGTACAACAACAGAATAATCAAACCCAGAAGCGAAACTCTCTATTGCTGCCTGGCACAAAGCCATTAATTTGACGGTAGTTTCAATGAACCATAGAATTATGAAGTATTATAATATTATTTCCAAGTTAAAAATGTACCCTATCCTCAGAGTAAAAGCAACAAAAATAATCCTATTATTCACAAAGAATCTGTTAAACATTACTTACATATACAATATTTAACTTAACAGTCACAGGATCGCCTTATTAGCAATAAATATTATATGATTTATTTATTATTCACAATCAGGAGTCGCTCAAGGCTCCCATCTTGGTCTCCTTCTATTCATACTTTTTATAAATGATTTAAATCTAGAGATCAAAAATTCTCAAATTTCTTTATTTGCTGACGATGCGAAACTATATAAAACATTAAGTCAATCCAAGACAGCATTTCCCTACAAAGTGATCTGGACTCGCTTCTAAATTGGTGTTCTTTTAACGGTTTTACTTGTAACCCAGCTTTGTCATGACTTTTGGTAAAGAGTCCACTAATATGTTTACGTATAATTTAAATGGAGCTAATCTTGGGAAGGTAGACGTAATTAAGGATCTCGGGGTATACATCGACTCCAATTTAAAATTTCAATTCCACTTGGATTATGTCGAATCAAAAGCCACTAAAACAAGTCAACTTCATCAAGAGATTTTCAAGTAAATTCACTAGGTTTGAAACTTTCAGAATTTTGGTACTACGCGTTTGTATATCCTATTCTATCTTACTGTTCAGTCATTTGGAGACCCCATTGGGATTACCAAATTAAATCACTTGAAAGACCTCGTAGATCCTTTCTTCGTTATTCTTCTTTCAAATGTGGCCAGCATATGCATTTTACAAACCACAACTACTCTAACATTGCACAAACACTTACAATTCCTGATCTGTACTCATCATTGACAAGAAGTGATATTGTTTTTGGTTTTAAAATCATTAACAACAAAATAGATTGTATTGACTTGTTGGGTAGGTTAAATTTTCACGTTCCTAAGCGACATCTACGACACACTTCTTATTTTTATGAGTCTGAATATCACTGGTTATCGCCGATGGATAGAATATCGGAACTTATGAATAATAACTGTTCGTGGCTTAATTTGTATAATTGTAATATGTTGCTAATGTTAGTATTAAATCAAAAGTTATATTTAATTATTCTTAATCATTTAAGTTTGTTTTATTTTAGTTTGTTATTAGATTTTTGTAGCGTTTCTTTGTATTCTTATACTTTATTGTATAATTTTATGTAATGTAAATGGGGTTTTACCGCGTAAATTATAAATAAATAAATACATCAATAAACAATTGCATCAAAACGTGGTATAACAAGTAAGGTCAGCATGTCATTTTTTTTAAATTAAATTATACTTTAAAATATTGTGAGTTGGAACTATTACATCCGCACCATCTGAAGTTGAACTTTTGGCATATCACAGATATATGAACACACAACTTTATTTTCAAACTACTTCTGATTATTATTTTTATTCAAATGCCTACATTTTTCAAATATGTTGTTCCTCTTTAATACAAATTCGTCCTTATAGTTAATTTAAATTATCGCCCGGTTATCGTTACTGTCAAAGTAATGGCCGATTTCTGTACAAGGTCACGAACTCAGACAAACCACCACAAAACTCACCACAAACATCAAAAGTTCCCAAAGCTTCTGGTTTTGACTATTCTTTGATACTACTATGAGACAGCGGAGCAATTGGTATGTAAACTGCTGTGCTGGACAGGGCACTAGATCTTTTAACTGTCGAAACAATAGACACTCTATGACAAGAATAGGCTGCGCTACATTAAACAAAATGGTAATTTCTTCAGGTACCAGAGGATAGTGTCTGGGGCTCCGGGAATTATTTTATTTGCTATGTATACAACTGACCTGCATCTATTACTGAAGAATATTTCGTCGAAACAACAAACATGTGCAAAAAATTGTACTTACTATGCAGTTGAATATAGAAAAAATCAAAAATATGGTAATAAGAACAAATATAAATAGTTTAAACATATCTGGACCAAATTGGAGATTTGTATAAATGGTATTAGTAATCATTTACCCTCAAGTGCTTTTTTTAATTTTGTAGAAGAAATCGAAAATTAAGGACAATGGTCCAATGGCGAATAAAAAAGACTAAACCGTAGGAACTTCTAAACCAAGGATCAACCTAGTAAAATAATGTGAATACACTACGTAAAAGATAATTACAATCGCACCAGTTGAACAAAAAATGCTGTCAAAAACTAAACAACCAGCAATCACAGTCCTCGACGCGGGCAATGAACACAAAAAAATTAAACATCCCTCAGTCTACCATGATAAGTGAAACTAACTCTAAGGAAGTAATTAATACTAACCATTTTATTATTTATTATTTTATACGACTTACATTTTTCACCTGCACGTTAATCCATCAATAGACTGATTGGACTGTTCGTTAGTTCTACTTTTACTTTTATATCTTCACCAATTACAAAAGCCTCTCTTTCAATATAAACATTCATTATGACAGGTCCATCTGAACAGCAGCAGCAGCATATTGTTTTGTCATCTTGCAAACTCACTGGAAACTGAAATCTTGTCTATTTCACATACCTATATAATGTTGTTATTATCTAATTATTCGAGGAAATTTGGTACAATTGTAAAAAAATTCTATGTGTGGTTGGCAGATTTTCTTACATCAAACAAAGCCTGAAAAGTACTGATTTTTGTTTCTTAATTAATTATAGGAATGTTTAATGTTACAAAATCCTTATTTTGGCGGCTATTGTGTAATTTTCCTAAACAGAATTTTGCTGTTAACAAGCTAAAGAGAGAGGAATCGAGAACAATGCGAAGACAACACCAACTTTATGAATCCTTTAACTTTCATAGAAAAAATAAAAGAAATAACAGGGACCAACAGAAGATTTCTTCTCGATTTTCTTTGGTAACAGAACGGCTTCAATGTTGTGTAAAACACAACCCTGGGCAATTGTTACACCAGACAACAATTTATTCAATTCCTCATCGTTTCTGATGGGGAGTAGTAAATGTCTAGGAATCATAAGGTCTTCTTGTTATCACTTACAGCATTATCGGCCAACTCCAAAACTTCAGCAGCCAAATATTCCATAATAGCTGCTAACTATACAGGTGCATTTCCTCGGTGGATGCGTCCTACCGGAAACTCTTGATCAAGATTGTATCTTCTTTTCCACCTTTTCCACAGGCATAGATATTGCATGTCTACTGATAGAACACCAGATATCGAGACAATGAGATAATACGACAACTACACTGCTTCGAGTGTGCTATTCGATTCAATATAGACCCATACTAGATAGTGAGAACTGAGAGTAACCTGGAGGAACTACACGACGACATTGTTTTGGGACCAACCTACTGATATACTCACGAATAACTTGGGACATAAGGATGGGCCTGAAATCCTTGACTCTGAAGTCAGATATGCAATAAAATGAATCAAGAATGGTAAAAGTTCAGGTCATGATCACATACATGCAGAAGTGTTAAAGCAACTTGACATTGAAGAACTGGCATATCTTTTCAGTGTGATATATGAATCAGGGAAAATTCCAAGGGACTGGCTAAAGTGTACGTTTGTTACCATCTCAAAGGAAACAAACAATAAAACCTGTGAAGATTGGTGATCCACGCGCTTAAGGGTTTCCTTCGAGTTATTCATTCATGAATATACAGGGTGAGTTTTTTTGATGATCAGTATGGGGATCTCGGAAACTAACGGAGATAGAGCAATGGTTAAATTGGGAAAGATTTGCAGTTTTACTCGCCCATTTAATGACACTTTCGGATTTTTGTAAAAAGTCTTGGCTTACTAGATATTTAAAAAAACGAAATTATGTCGATTTAGTCAAATCCCTCTAGCTTTTTGTTCTTGATTTTATAAAAAAAGTGTAAATATGAAAATTGAAGGGAATTGTATCCCGAATATGATTGTCATGTCCTCGTTTGCGTGACAGCTCTCGTTTTCGAGATATGACACAAACTTATCTTTTTTGAGTGGAAACCATAGTTGGCTATGACCTCAAAAAATCGGACATTTTTAGAGCTTTTCAACGATATAATACTCGACATAGTTATTCGTAAAAAAACGGAGTTATGGATGCTTTTCTCTCTTATTGTCACTTTTAACCTAAGTAGCCATGAAAAAGATTGTTTTCACTTTGACGTTTCCTCATTTGAGAGTTGATATTGACAAGTTTTCGTGATAAAATGGAATATTCTAACGAAGAAAAACTGAATATGGTAGAATGTTATATCATATGCCATAAAAATTCAATTCCTGCAGTTGAGGAATACTTTCATAGATATTTTAATCGTCGTTAACATTTAAGAAGCTTTACGATAGTTTACGCAGATATGGATATTTTACTAAACCACCAAAGGAACGTAATCAAACGAAGCAGCATAAATAAATGTTTTGGCAATGGTGAATCAAAATCCATCTACATCAACTCGTGAGATTGCGGCAGAAGCTGGCACATCTCAATGAACTGTGATTAAGGTACTGAAAACGCACAAGTTCCACCCGTACAAACTTTTAGTTTCTCAAACTTTGCATGCTGGTGACGAACATCGACGTATTTTGCTTTGTACAATCCACAGTTTGCATTAAAGGTGTTATGGTCAGATGAAACTAGATTTTCTAACTGCGGTATGTTCAATAGACACAATGAGCATAGCTGGGCTAAAGAAAACCATTTCCATGTAGAACAAAGACGATCCCAGATAAAATTTTGTTTTAATGTTTGGTGTGTTATCATAGGGTCTACTATTCTGGGGCCTTTTATCTAAGACGAATCACTTACTGGGGAGCGCTACTTACATTTCTTGCCATACACTTTTTAAGTGATGTTGCATAATTTGAATTTGAGCACTCGTTTAGAAATTGAGTGGTTCCAACATGATGGAGCACCTGCTCATAACTCGTTATTAGTAAGACAACAAACACTTAGATAATATCTAAACAAAAACTCTTGGATAGGAAGAAATGGCCCACGCGAATGGCCACCCCGGTCTCCCGATGTGGCAATTATAGACTTCTATTTATGGGGTGCGCTAAAAAACAAAGTATACAAAAGAAAGTATGAGACAGTTGGTGACCTAACGGAGGCGGTATTACAAGCAATTGAAGAATTGATAGGCGATCTGTGAGGAAAGCGGTAATGTCAATCTTAAAAAGATGCAATTTTTGTCTAAATAACAATGGTGGACTTTTGAACATAAAATATATGTACTTTAAGTTCTTAAGTTTTTAGTAAGTACCGACTTGTTTTTTTGTTCATTTTATCTGATACACCTAATAAAAAAATCGTTGAATGTTTTTTGGCTAACTTCATGGCTAACTACGTTAAAAGTGAAAATAAGAGAGAAAAGCATCCATAACTCCGTTATTTTTATGAATAACTTTATCGAGTATTATATCGTTGAAAAGCTCTAAAAATGCCCGATTTTTTGAGATCATAGCTAACTATGGTTTCCATTCAAAAAAGATAAGTTTGTGGCATATTTCGAAAACGAGAGCTGTCACGCAAACGAGGACATGACAATCATATTCGGGATACAATTCCCTTCAATTTTGAAATTTACACTTTTTTAAAAAACTCAAAAACAAAGGAGCTAGAGGGATTTGACTAAATCGACAGAGTTTCGTTTTTTCAAAATATCTAGTAAGCCATGACTTTTTACAAAAATCCGAATGTGTCATTAAATTGGGCCAGTAAAACTGCAAATCTTTCCCAATTTAACCATTGCTCTATCTCCGCTAGTTTCCGAGATCCCCATACTGATCATCAAAAAAAACTTACCCTGTATAAATGTTGTTTAGTATCATGGATTTACAACAGCTACATCTATTCAATACATAAATCCTGATTTAATTTAATTTTAATTTTTTGTTAAAAGAAGCGCTTCATTATTATAATTTGAGAGTAGTATCGAAATAATTTTGCACTTACTAGTGATATGGGTAACTCGTTCAAATTTACAAGAGATATCACTTCTAAGGGTATTTCAGCTGTCGAATCGAAACCCATCGATACAGCTACCCGAGCCTTTAGAGCGTATATTATAAAACCGTTAGCGCTTTGATAGGAACTTGGACTATTTTTGGGTAGTAGAAATCTAAATGGAAATTCATATGTTCCGAAATTTTGAGTACCTAAAAACAGAAATTGCAACATACATTATTTGTTAACCTAAAAATAGTTAAAACATAATTAGTATGTCCCTATTATTAACAACTATTTAAAAAATATATATAATATAAGACGTTTTAAGTGGTATAAATAGGAAATAATATCTCCTAATTCCATACAAACCTACAACAATCTGACACCAGAGCTTGTACTTCTGGAGGTAGCCTACAATGCACACATATCGCGTCAAGGCCAGAAAGAGAGGACAAGAGGATATTTCACTTGATTGTGACCTGCACCCAATGACCTATGTGCAGTATGTACTCTTCATTGGCTGCACCTCCCAATCGAGTGAAATAGTCTCTTGCTGGCTCTATTGTCCTCTCTTTTTACTCTTCGCACGATATGTGCATTGCAGGCTGCCTCCAGAAGTAATGCTCGAAGTCCTACACAGATTCCTAACCTCAAATAGATTGTCATGAAAGTCCAATGCTCTGTCAAAAACTATACAAACTGTTATATGTAGGTATCTCATTTGAAGCATGATGCAATTCGAATGCTTTCTAAATTTTCAATTAAAATATTGAACATTATATAATCCCATAACAAATCTTCCATATAGAATACCATTGTGGATAAGCAGCTAAAACTTGACTAAACGCGTCTAAAAGTTTTCTTAAAAATGGGGATTATCATTAGTTAGTAGAGCATAATCAGAAATCTGTTCTCAATAACTTATTGCAAGTTCTCGTTTATTAAAATATTGTTTTCATAAATTATTGTAAGTAGTTTGATAATGGCGAGCAATAAATTGCTTTTAACCAGTTCTAAAGCAGAACATGTTAAAACTGATAAAGAAGATAACTAAATTCATTCGTTGTTGAGATTTTTGGATCGATATGAAATTAATGTATCAAACATGTCGATAAATTTAGGGAACTCACTCACCAGAGTAGCACTTGAGATTAAGATTCAGCAAAATAGCTTTAACATTAAATGAAGAAATTTTTATTGAGTAATTCAACTCGACTGTAGTATAAAGATTCAATTTTATTGAAAAATTTCTTTGCAATAATTTCTTCAGCATTTAAATCAATATCATCTCTAATCACAACTGTATTCTTTTCTAAATGTATTTTTGATGATTAATACACAATTCCTGGAAAGTCCGTATATTCCAAATACTCTAAACGTTTCAGGGTCTTAATCACATCCTGTTTTCAATGGCAATAACCAAAAACTAACACAACTGAATAATGAAACTAAAAATTAAATAGTCGCAATGACAAAATAAGCACACACAATTTGGCATTAAATGCTTGACAATAAAATTGATGCATCTAAGAATTTATTGCTAATTTGACATATACATGACACCACTAAAAAATGCTAAAGATCATGTAAATAACAAAAACACTTTCAAATTCAAGGAATTTATCTTCAGAATTTGATTTGGCGCTCCTAGGTACGACTTTGTTATAAGATGTGCATCGCCAGAATCTCATTTAACTCATAAGGAAAAACCTTATGAACTATCTAGATTTACGATTGTTCAAAAGCCCTTGTCATTTTTAATTTCATCCTGGATTAGTGATAACCAGGAAGTACTAGGATATAATCGCTTTTATTTAAAAAAATTAATGCAGACTCTTTTAGTCCCCGTTTGGTATTGTATTCTTCTTTTTATAGTAAGGTTGAATTTTGAAATTATATGTTATTACAAAGGTTCTAAGTATATTCACAATTTTTTTACTTTTGGAATTGTCGTTTCTTTATTATTAATGTGTGTGTTCATTTATTTGAACATTTATGGCTCTAGAGGTTTCTCCATTATTGTCAAGGTATCTGATTCTGATTCTGATTCTGATCTGAAACGTCACTCTCCTTATTGTCGATGGATTCGACATATGTAAATAAATGAATGTAGGAGTGTAAACAAACCCTTAATGTGAAATAATTAACAAAGAAGTATATTCAGTCGATTGCAATCTCATGTAACTAATTTCCATTAAATAATGATAAATTTTCAATTCTTCTCACTTTCGGGATATAAATTGAGTGTTCCTATTAAAATAAATAAATGTTACTTTAAAATATCTTTCAATGTCATGGTTTAGCTCATGATTGTTTACCTCTTTACCTGTGGGGAACTTTTCTAGGAAACAGTTTTCGTGTTAAGGCTATTCTAGTACTTTTTGGACATCTGATTCGTATGAAATACATAAATAATTCCAGATTTCATTCAGTTGACAGAAGCGCGACTGATGAAGATTCTGATCTAAAATAATATACTGTCTTGTTTATAGCGAGGTGTAGAACTCGGAAGACGATATCATAAAAAACTGAATTATTATCAATTTTTTTTTAAGTTTAAGTTATTAAACAATGTCAATTAATCATAACTTGTTTGTAGAAGAAATATTTCCTAAATTAGCTAGATTATATCAGATATTTGAATCGGATCAGATAACTGTGATATCAACAAGTCTGTACCAATAAAGAATAATAATTAGAGATAGATTTTTTTGTTTCGTATGTTAACTATAGCGAATATAAACAAGTATTTAACAACATATTCCTGAAGAAGAAATAAAGCGATTTGAACATCTGTCTTTGAATTAAAATTAAGAATGTTTTTCCAAAGTTTTTACACACACATTTCCGGCTAAAGTTTCTAGGTACTCCAGAAATATATTATCTCCTGTATAGTGAATTGTAGACCGTTTTTTATTTGAGGTCTCCACTTTGCTCCAAGCAGTATGTTCTCTACCCTCAAGTTTGACCATTATTCCTAAAAATGTACAGATATAATAGAAATTAATTTCTAATTACCAAATGTAACATAATTACCTCCTATGCTTTTGCTAGTTTTAAAAAGGCATACAACTTTTCCCTCAACCGTCTGCCCAGGCCAGTAAGCACTAGTATTGTACAGTACTATTTGCACATTTACATCTTTTCCAAACATTTTTAATACTGTTTAATAGAAGAAGTGTTCCTGAATTGATAATTACGTATTTTATACTGATTAACTTATCTCTCAATCGTGATCGCTGATATGAATATCTAAAAAACAACTCAAAACAATTAACGAGTAAGAGGTAGAAATAACACACAGCGCGTAGCAGAAATGCGTTATTATAGAAGATATCAGAAGATAGACAGAACAATACCAGAATCATTTTTTGAAAGCATAATTTTTTGACTGTGGTGCTGCAGTTTTATAAATAAATGCTATTTTTAGGGTTCCGTATATACAATATACAGATACCCTTATAATATCACTCAGGATTTCTGCCTCTGTCACATCACAGCAATTTTCTCCTAAACTACTGGACGGAAGAGGTTGAAATTTGCTACCAATGTATAGTTTGGTGACCCGATCAGGAGTACATATCGTAAAAGAAAAAATTTTGATTTTAGGGGTACTTCTGGGGGGAAAACTAAAAAAATCGACCGTTCCTCCCCACCCTGATCTCCGAAACTACTGAGTCTAAAATTTTGAAAAAAATAGGAAATATAGAGCGTTGCCCGAACTTTAGAGAAAAATTAAGGAGAAACCATTAATGTTAGTTTTGGGGGGCAAATTACAGAATTAAATAAAAATTTAAAAATAAAAAATTTTCAAACGCATCATGTGATATATCAAATGAAAGGTCTCATTCTGAGGAACACAAATATATTTTTTTCATAATTAAAAAAATATATTTAAAAAGATATTAACGAAAATATACCAAAATTACCCATTCCCCCTCTCTTATCTCCGAAACCATAAAACGTAAAGTTTTGAAAAAAATAGAATTATAGGTTCTGACCTGAAGTTTACTAGAAAAATAAGGAGAAACCTCTACTTTTAATTTTGGCGGGCCAATTACAGAATTAAATGCAAAATATAAAATTAAAATTGTTTCTAACCCATCATGTTATATATCAAATGAAAGAACTCATTACGATGAAAAGAAATATATTTTTTTCATATTTTTAAAATAAATAAATTAAAAGATATTAACAAAAATATAAAAAATTTACCCATTCCCCCCCTTATCTCCGAAAACATAAGCTGGAAAATTTAAAAAAAAAATGGAGGTATAACCCTCACCTGAACTTTACTGGAAAATTAAGGAGAAACCCCTAATATTTATTTTGGGGGGGCAAATTATAGAATTAATTGGAAAATTAAAATTAAAATTCTTTCTAACCATCATGTTATATATCAAATGAAAGGGCTCATTATGACGAAAACAATATATTTTTTTTATATTTTTAACATAAATTAATTAAAAGATATTAACAAAAATATAAAAAAATTTACACATCCCCACCCCCTATCTTCGAAACCATTAGCTGGAAAATTTTGAAAAAACAATGGAGGTATAGCCCCTCACCTGAAATTTACTGGAAAAATAAGGAAAACCCTAATATTTTTTTGGGGGCAAATTATAGAATAAAATGAAAATATAAAATTAAATTTGTTTCTAACCCAGCATGTTATATATCAAATAAAAGGGCTCATGATGAAGAAAACAAATATATTTTTTCCATATTTATAAAATAAATTATTTAAAAGATATTAACAAAAATATAAAAAAATTTACCCATTCCCCCCTTATCTCCGAAACAATAAGCTGAAAAATTTTGAAAAACTGGAAGTATAGCCCCTCACCTGAACTTTTACTGGAAAAATAAGAAGAAACCCCTAATATATTCATTTTGGGGGGTACAAATTATAGAATTAAAATGAATATAAAAAATTTATAATTGTT